>CM023201.3:10301144-10672664 GCA_004115045.4 Sinella curviseta | reverse complement strand
CGTTCCATAATGCAACTTCCATTACACATGTTTGGTTCATACTGAACATGATTCGTAATAATAATCCATCGTTTTAATAAAGCGTTCCAAGAACAATATAAAGTTAATATAATGTTAACCTGCCGATCCTCCATTAAAATCCAATTTAGGTTTTCTATATGTTACGTTATTTCAAGAAATCAAAACAAGACTGGCTGAGGAGAGACTCTCCAGTGCTTCCATTTATACGATTGAATATGGCATTACGTTTACTTCCTGGAATTCACAAATTATAAAATAATTCCCGTTGTGCTTTGCATTTATGACCATTGGAGCTTATCAACCTATTATTTATTAATGCGTACGAGGCGGGTGAACCGTACCAATGGCGTTAAAGTTAGGGATCATATTGGATTAACCTGACGGAACTCACAGAATTATTCAAAAACCCGAATGATTAATTTTTCTTCCAGATTACGATGCGAAGCCAATTACAACACAATGAACCGTTAGACAAAAATTCTAAAATATATTACATCGATTTTGCGTTCAAGGATTTTTATCTTGGATTTGGTAAGTTTGCAACTAAATGACCATTGTTTTATTATTTCTGTGTTCCAGGAAGGAAACGTAATACACTGGAGGTGTGCTGTGAAGGTTGCTGTGGGGTCCCCGACCCCTCGGGGTACTCCGTGACGGCGGACACTTGGCACAGTGTCCCTATCAGTCATCCCTGTCACTCCTACCAATTGTGCACCCAACTCCTCGTGTTATTTCCGGGCATTGAATTCCTGACCAGAATCTCGAGTTGTTGCACTTTGTCAGGGAAGGGCTAGAGACAGGGTATAGGGCCCTCTCAGGGCCTGTCGGCTCAAAACGCAAAACAACTCCAGATTCTGGTCAACTAACCAACCCTCCAAAATGTGCGGGCGGAAATGGTTGAAAGTTGACAAGGCTCATGCGAAATGGACATAAAAGATCTGTGCACATTGTCAGTTCACCTGGCTGCTGCTGCTGAAAAATGTGTAGAAAAAAATATGGCAGTGAGCAGGAAGCAAAATGTGAAGAAATAATTTGGCAGGGAGCTGGAAGAAAAATGAGAACGTTTAATGATATAGTTGACTTGATTTTTTCAGATTTTATATTAATTGATTTCTGTTATTTTCTACTTCTATTGTCCAATTTATTGCATATTTCAATTTATTCTGCACATCGGGTTTCTGGTACATGTAAAATATAATATTAATGCAAATCCGAGCAAGTTAAATTGGAAATATTCATTTTTGTCGATATAATATCGTAACGTTTGCTCTAATACTACCATTTTACGTATCAAATATCATATTAAGATTGAAGATAAAAGATAATTTTAAAATGGGTGGGTAATGGCATCAAAAACATCTTATATAAACTGCACATTAATAACTAATGACCACGTGGAGAAACTCAATTTACTTTGGCTTATGAATTTGTTTCGCAATTGCCTCCAAATATACATTTTTCTACCAAAAATGTGAACATCGTCCTATCCAGAAAAATCAGTCTGCCTCCTCACCCACTCCAGGATATACATATTCGCGGCTACAATATTCTCTTCAGTATGTCGCTACTCAAAGTTGTACTGAATATTCATCGGTTCGTGCAAAAATTCGTGGCACTGCCCTACTACGCCCATACATCCGAACCGATCCTAATGGATAATCCGATTTACCGTCGGCGTTGGGTTAGGATGTTACGAATCTGTTCCGAATGCGCAATGGCATTCATATTCTTGGCTGTTCTGCTTTGTTCCATTTGGCAATTTTTTCATTGGGAGTCTTATACTAGGCTGCATGTTGACGAGGCATTTACAAATTTGACGGCTTTGTGCGGTGCTCAAATTATTATGTCCAGTTGTCACACAGCAGCCGTTCACAAGAAATTGTTTGAATTCTTGTTCAATCAGATGCAAACCTTAATACCACCTGGTATGCGCGTAACGAAATATTCTTCACAGCTGCGATTCTTAGTCTATGGCCTTTCATCCGCGATCATGTTTGTACTGCTGGCACCGTCACTTGCACCAATCGCATTAGAACATTTCCCATTGCAGTTGATGTTCGGAACTCACCTAAGTGTAAAAATGTTCGAGAGCATTTTGTGGCTGACCGCTTTCGCATATGGAATTACACATTTCTTGTCAATTGTATTAATTTGCCTTGTTTGTCTGGAATGTTTCATAATTTACTCGAATCAGCTGTATTATGGAAAGCAAAAGTGCAGTCTGAAAGGATATGTGGCTATCTCTAACTCAGCCCAAAACTTTCAAAAGTGTTATGCGCGGTTTGTAATTTTTCGGATTCTCGTCCAGTATGGAATAGAACTTACTGACTTATTTCTGACGAATCTCATATTTATCGGTGTTCTTACTGCATCCGGTGCCGGCTGCGCTATACTGAAAATGTACAATATATTGCCAATCTTCATGTATTTCGGAATGGTTGTGATTGTTTTCGTCTGCTTTACAATCGCAATCCTTCTTACCTACATGGCAAACATTCCTCTGCAGAACACCATCCGTTTCAAACAGTACTGGAACAAGTATGCCAGCAATACTCAGGTGAAGCGAGTACTAAGAGCAGTCCCTAAAACTGGGTTTCGACTTGGAACCTATGGACTGGTTACCGCTAAACTTGGTTTATTTATTTGTGACGATATTGTACAAAATACCGTAACGTTAGTATTAATAAAGCCATTTTAGATATTGTTGTATTTCCATAAAATGATTGGTAAGGTTCATAACTCATTTCGTCGCATCACTGCAGCACAACTAGCACAACTGTAGCATCGTCAGTTGATCAGCAAATTTCCCTATAGGTGAAATGAGCATTTAAGTAACAAAATATCAAAACTAATCTGCTGAAAGCCTCACGGTTGCAGCTTAATGCATACAATGTAATGTGAAATATTTAACTTATCGATGTCCTCCTGACCTAATAGTTTGGCCCGGAAACGTGCTTCTGTTACGATAAAATCATTTGTTCCCTCATAAAATTATCCAGACGTCTGCAAGTTACTGTCCTAACTAGAAACGCCATAACTAGTCCTACCTATCAGAGATGAATAAGTGAGGTGTGATGTGAGAGAGTGGTGTTCTGGACGAATATCTTTATTCTTAGACTGGCCAAATAAGAATGCTTACAGAGTTGGCTGGACAGCCAAGGTAGAATAAATTTAGAGAGTGGAGAAGGTTAAATTGGTCTCCAAGGTTGAGTGTGACTCACTTGATAGTCACGTCCGCCAGAGGAGACGGAGTCTCCATAAATCTAAACATTGGCATAATTGGTATATTTAGATTATCCCAATATTCTACACATTTCCGGCAAACTTTGTAACTGTCAATGCTAAGGATAATCGTTTTTATTAAACAAGATAGCAAAAAACATTTTCCAGCTATACTGATAAATTTATATTTTCACAGCTACTCTCCTTTCCGGGCTGAAATAATTTATTTGATATTTTCTTAAGCTGTGGTTTCGTAAGCCACTTTACCGTCCGATGTTCGAGCAACGGAAAAACATGATTGTGTAAGCCGGCAGAATTATCCTGCTGAAATTGAAAACGACTGGATAATGTATTAATAAATAAAGAGCACATTTGGTGCACGGTTATATCGAGTGAGTATTTAGTTATACATAATAACTTTTATATAATCAGAGCATTAATCCGATTTTGATCAGATATTTGACGAAGGAAAAAAATGGCGGATCATCTCGCTTATATCGTTTAAAAACCGTTTAGATAATATGGGAATGTACAATTATAGAACACGTGGAAGGATTGCCTTAATTTGTTTGGATTATTAATATATGTAACCAAAAATATACATTTTTAATGAACATTTCTGCCTTATTCATACCACGAACTCATTTTGCCTGCACAGCTGCTAAGGAATAGAACAAAGAGTCGTCACTTCGCTTCATGATGTCGCTTCAAAACCGATTTCGGATGTACATCGGCATGTAGAAAAATTCGTGGCATTGTCGCACTTTAAGCATAAGTCGCAAGACATAGATAATCATTTGTACAATGGGCGCCCGTGCAAGCTGTTCAGAATTTATTAAGTAGTCGCCTGGCTTTTGTGTTCTCATACCTTGCTGCTTCTCGTAGTTGCTGCTAGTGTTTCTCAATTGAATATGTTGGTACGTTACGCCTAAATGCTAATCACCGTCATATTCGAAATATTGAGTAAAGGACATTGTGACAATGTTAATATTGTCGTAATCAAAATCAAACTGTGCATGCTTGGTCAGCCTTGACAGTGAATACGATGTTCGTTGCTTTGCAAATTACCATTTCTCACTATTATAAAATAATTCACTTGCGCATGTTCTTGCTTTGTGGCGCACTGGAAACGACTGCACAGTCTGCTGCCAGAATTATAATTTAAATTTTCTCTCCAGCGAGAACCGATTTATTTTAATTTTTGTTCGGTCGTCAAACCAAAAACATAATTTGATTCTGTTATGTTTCACTAGATAATTTGTATGCAGCGGTGCCCCATATGCCACCTAATGTTCCAGTATACTCAGAAATCATGTTACGCTATATGTAATTAGCATGTAAATAGTCACAGCAGAAAGGCGGATTAGCCAGTCAACCAACCTCTGCTCTGGAAATTAAAATGACACATGAAATTTTAAACATACTAATACACAGTGTAATGCACAGAAATTAAGTTGATAATATCATTAATTTATTCACTGCGCTCACGTAGAAAGATGGGATTAGTTTACCTGTAAAGGACGAAATGCCATTACTATTTATCAGTCAGTCCAAAGCTTTCCATGAAACCTGTCAGCATTTTATTGATCTCCAGCATGAAATATATAAAGTGTCTGTTGACTCTTACTCTGGTCCAGTACATCAACAGCGAATTAAACGCATTACCAGACGATGGCCTTCCCAAACTTACCAGATACATCAACGCAGAAGACATCAATTTGATGGAAACAACCATACTTCGTAAAACCAAAATTTCAAATCAACATGTATTCTACTCCAAACGCAGCGTCATTATCGCAGTTCGATGTGATGCTCCGTACCCTATTCAGTGGAAATTGACTGGTTTCATCTTCCTTCTAGAAAATGTCTATACTAGAGTACGATTTAGAAATTTAACAGAGACTTCATTTGGGATTTTCTTGTACATACCAAGAGACAGACCTAAAACCAGTTTAGTTCGTGCGTTTTGTGATGAAACAGTTCAGTTCCGCTGCTACTCAAAATCCAAAAAGACAACAGGATTAACTGTTGTGTCAAATGATATTAACGCCACTCACATTTTGACGGAATACCGGGAAACTAGTTCCAGTCGGAAATCCCTTAAATTATCAGCTAGATTCAATAACACAAGCCAAGTTTACAGTGTCAAAGGCACAATCACTTGCAATGTAGTGGATGATAAAAATATTTCCTCTGTAGCTAAAACGTGGACATTTGAGATTATCGAGACTCCAGACCTGCAGTTTGACAGAACTCTTGGTTCAATAGCATGCCATTCCTCAGGGAAAAACAAAACTTTGCGGGCATTGCGCTGTTCTAATGAGATTGGGTGCGAGTTTTTGCTTGGACACAAATGTATGGAAGGCATAACAGAGTGCAGTCCGGATCATCAGTCTCACTTTTATAACAGCACCGAGGGAGTTTGCGCCTTGCATTCGGACGACGCCAATAAATCGGTTGGTTGCTTGGAAATAACCGGGATGTCGCCTTACGTTGGAGGCGTGGCGCAGTGTACCGTGGATGGACTGGTGAAGCGGTGGAACTATTTCGTGTCGTTGAACTACGAAAGATGTAAGTTTGTTAACTTTGATTAATCCAATTACTTGTGCACTTCCCAAAAGAAAACCTGGATTAATTCCAGATATCAACTGGAAAGACGCACCCAAATCCGAATTAATCCAAATGGACGAAATATCGTCAGAGTTGAATACTAACGAAACGATCCGAATCATCTGCGTCGCGGTACAGTACCTGTTTGTGGATACCATTTCCTTTGAAATCGAGTTTCAAAATGGGACCCGCATGATATTGGGTTGGGGTGGAGAATATTGGAATTTTCGACCGGGTCACCAATGGAATGGCAGAGAATATAAGTTGAAACCTGTTAGCGGTACATTGTATATTCGGTTTCCGCCAGAGACTGCTGCGATAACGTGTATAGCGTCGTGGTGGAACTCTACAGACGAAGGACTTAGGGCAACAACAAAGTTTATGAAGCAAAGAGACGATGATCCGGAGTCTGAGAATGATAATTTCTCAACAGTCATTATACTAGTCGTCCTGACAGTAGTGACGATAGCATTAGCTGTCTTTATAAGGAAATACATGAACGCACGGAAATTATCAAGGACTCTCACTGACGCCGAGATCGACGAATTTTTTGAAGGTAGCCCGGAAGTCGTTGGCGAAAGGGACGAGACGGCACAAAATGCTAACGCCGAGATTGCAGGTTTTCTACCATATAATCAGGAACTTGAAATATCATTGGATGACCTTGACTTTGGTAGTAGCATTAGTATGTTATTTGAAATAATAATTGAAGGAAACGTTACTAGCTAATTACACGAATGCTTTCCAGGAACTTCCAATAATTCCTTCCTCGGCTCGGGTGCATTTTCACATGTCGTTCGAGGCAAAATCATCTCAAAGGGGAAGTGCGTCGCGATAAAGATGTCGAAACCAACTGCGAACGTTACAATGTTTAAATCATTGCTCTCGGAAGTGAAAATGATGTCTTATGTGGGAAACAGATATGGCTAGAACCGCGGTTTTTAAGTAAAAAAACCACGAAAACGGTCAATAAAGGTTTTTAACGGTTTTTATGGTTTTTAACGGTTTTTAAAGGTTATAATGGTTAAAAATGGATTTTAAAAGTAAATCATGCTATAAGCTGATTATCATTGAAATCCCATCACTGCCTGAAATTCTGGAGCGAAAAATTAAAGCTTTCACATGAGAAAATTTATGCATCTCATCGTGACTACACTTTACCAAGCATATTATGTTTATGAATATTGAACAGAAAGCAAGTTCATTATAAGATCATTATTAATTCATTAACTTTTTGATTGTGCTTGATCAAGGAATTCAAATCATTTTTTTAAGTTCGTAAGTTGTTAATTAGTTTGTTTGGCACTGACAACGTCACGACACAAACAGTTATGAAACGGCATCGCACACAAAAAGAAGGGTTATCGTCACCACTTCTTCAAATTTGATTGAAGGTTTACGAGAGAATCGTTCCTCAGGATAGTTAAGCTTATCTGGGATGTAATGTTCTTTGAAAATTGTTATAGTATATATTGCATCAGTCTCCGGATCATGAATACCGTTTTGAATGTCAATGTTATAGAAATGATAATAATAATGTCCATGCATGATGAAGTTACAAATTCGGCTTGTTTTGTTGTAGTTTTGACAAGTAAACAAAAAGAGTACAACGAAAGAGCATGATTGATTGTCGCGCGGATTTATGTTTCTATGGCACATAACAGTGTAATGTTATTTTATTATTGACCATTTTAACCGTTAAAAACCACAAAATGGGGGTTTGAATTTGACCATTAAAGACCGGTCAAAAATATTTTTGACCGTCCGCTATTTTAACCGCAAGCCATGCCTGGTGGGGAACCATGAGAATGTGGTCGCTCTAATTGGAGCTTGCACTCACAATCTGCGAAATCGTTCCATATATATCGTAACCGATATTTGTGAGCTCGGAAGCCTTGAGAGTTTTTTGTTGACATCTAGACCCATTTTTGTCGATCTCGTCAACGGAAGTCAACAAATAGACTTGAGCTTACTTCCGTCGGGTTATACGTGTGAATTGAGTACCTTGAACCTCTTCAATTTTGCGGCACAGATTTCCAACGGAATGGAATATTCGGCTGGCAAGTCAGTGATTCATGGTGACCTGGCTGCACGAAACGTTCTCCTCACTCGAGAAAAAGTGGCAAAAATTTCGGATTTTGGATTAAGTCGCAAGTTGTACGGGAATGACAATTATGTTAAAAAATCAAACGCGCCTCTTCCATGGAGATGGATGGCTATTGAATCATTAACGACGCTAACGTTTTCCGTAAAATCGGATGTGTGGGCATTCGGAGTCACACTTTTTGAAATATTCACCTTGGGGAATGCTCCATTTCCGAACGAGAGCTATGACGATGGGTTATGGGTTTGTGACAAGGCTGGCAGGTGGAATGAGGATGGGACGGCCCGAACACTGCACTCAGGAAATGTAAATTCATAACTCTTTTCAAACCTGCATCAACATTTATTGCAATGGACATATGTAATACTTAACATCTGTTTTCAGATATTCTCACATTGCAGCTTGCTGGGAAAAGGATCCTGAACATCGGCCAAATTTTACCCAACTTCGTATCTTCTTTGAAGAATTGGTCGACAGGCATCCATGTATGGATAGATCGATAAGTGCGGGCGTCAGTGACGACATACTTCAATACGCGGATGTTGCACATGCCGCTGATAGCTACAATGTAGGATACGATGACCAGGATTCCGCACTTGGACAGACCTATACTTCTGACGATGACGAAGCACCAAACGAATAAGGAATTCATGTTATTTCTACAAGTCCAAGAAATGTTTCAAAATTGTGAATTGTGACACTGGTTGTAAATTAATAAATACTGAATAATTGCCAAGGTCAACATATTGGATTAACAATATTTCCTTTCGTGTGCCTTGCGCTTTTTACACTTTGCTCCAAATACACGTAAAGCTTATTTACATGGCATTCCTGAATTTATTTGACGACATCTGCGCTTCTGATTTATAAACAAAGATGTCCGTGTCAGTAAGCATTTACGTCACTGGAGTTAATACTTTAACCCTATTAAAAATTATCATATCGGGACTGCACATGTTACCCATGGAGACGCGTCTGTTCTGTATCTTTTACTTACAAAATTAAATCACAAATTCAGGCAGATCAGAACATCTGCAAACTATAATAACTGACTATATTAGAGCCGATTTATAAACCCATGTTTAAAAAAAAAATTTCACCCATTTGTGTTAAACGTCATTCAATATTAACTAGGACGGGTGTAAACCCGAAATAAAAAAACTACCGGAAACGTCTTGTGTGTGAAATTGTGTCATTTGACACTCAGCTCTCCTTCCTAACCACTAATCTTGAATTTTTCGATGAATTTTCTAAATAATATATTTTGACCTTTTCGTGACCCTTCGACCCTAAGGGACATGGAGCCACCACTCCGACAGTTGACCGAATTGATCCATGATGTCATGACAAAAAATGATCAGCTTTTTATCCTCTATCAGATAATTAAAAAAAATGCCCATAAGGAAGTATGGGGGACCTTGCCCCTGGGGGTAGGACCTGGAACTCCAAAATCAATAGGGAGCGTCTCCATGGGCCAAGGTACCTCTATGCAAAATTTGGACCAAATTGGTCAACGTGGAGGGAAGGTAGAGTGCGCACAGACAGACAGACAGACAAACAGATCAATCGCTATAACTACCTTTCAAGCATTTCATGCTTCCGGTAGTTAATAAGTAAACGTGTTTGGTACAAAAACGCACGATACAAAAGATTGAAATGTTTGTTAAAGGAAATAAGGTCTCCATTTCTCTAATATGCGTAGGCAAACCAGAAACGTAGATGCCATTAATATGAAAGAAAAGTTTTATAGAAAGTAAATAGAAACAAAAAACGCGAAAAAAAATGTGAACCCTGGATGCATGTGTCAAATGTATACATGCGTTATTTAGTGTTTTGCGCAATACATTTTCTTCTCTCCTTTCGGCACGTAGTTCAAACATAAACGTAAACGGCAGCTGGATTGGATAAACATTTCCTCCTCCTATGAAATTTACCGTTTTGTGGCGTTAACAATATCCAGTCTGGTATTGGACAATAAATTAAAGCAAACTAATATTCGCGACTAGATTTCAATGATAATATAAAAATATATTGAATATTATAAGTTTGCACAATAATCATAATTATTACAATAATTACATACGTAACTATATCGTCAACTGGCATTACGCTGTAGGTTAAGGGGGTGTAGTGAGACATCAGCTGTCCCATTGTTATCTTTTTGGAAATTAAGGACACCTTCAGTTAATTGTTGGAGATGTGAGTCAGTCATTACTGTATTACATGTTGTACATGTTCCATTAGTGATGACAGAAAAACTGCAAAGTGGAATCCTCCTGAATATTTCAAACTAGCTTGTAAAGAGAACAAATGCACAAAAATTCCGAAACGAAAAAACATTTTTAATCGATATTGAAAACATTATATTTTCACTTCGTCTCACGGTTCCGCGTTGTAATATTGTGTTTTACTTTTCTTAAGAATTGGTAGGCTAATACAGTCTGATGCCGAAGGAATGAAAAATGCGAATTTCATAGTGGCCGAAATTTCTAACTGATATTCATACATGACCGTGTTTATTTGTGAGCAATGTTGTAAGTTGGCCACATTTAATCAAAAACTCAGTCTGATATTATTCCACAATGGCCATTGTCGAAACTTTTGAATGACCCTGCAGCGCATCAGTTCGGCAGTGATTTGTCACAAAATATTAAATGTAATTGTTCCGATAGTTGAAGGGTCACCTGCAGAAGTGCTGCAATAATTAGAAACTATACGAATATAGAAACGTGGAAGCAGTCTTGTGGAAACAAACGGCATGACATTTCAGATGATTGCCATATCACTAGTTTTCACTGACAATCACCATCTTTATTCTCCTAGTGACACATGTGTAGCTATTAACATCATTGCTGTTGACATCGCTACTTGTAAAAAAAAATTACATTAAATAAGAATAAATCTTTAATCAATATATAATTAGTTTTTTTTTTCATTGGATTTCAACAGCATCGTTTGCATAATTTATTTCCACTCGAATCCATTGCGACGCCAAGAGTTTTGATAATCAAATCAAACGTTGGGGTTCACATTCAGGTATAAGTTGTGAGAGATTGTGGAATAAATAAAGTGGAACACGTACAGTTGTTTTCTTCATGAAAAGGTGAGTGTGCTCATTATCTTTTCTTTCATCAAATCTGTATTCACACAGATAACGGACAGTACGTGTTCCTTATCTGAGCATTTTGACGAGAGGCCAATCAAGGTAAATATATGGGCATGGTGTTTGCTGCGCTATGCCCAAACAGGTAAGTAGCCACATCCAAACCCTTTTGCATCTACTTGATGACTTGAGTCCAAATGGCGATCTGATATAAATGAGGTTGATGGTATGACCAAAAATGTATTTTTATCTCAATAACAATATTTCGTACACATTTCTGCCTGAGCTTATCATTTATTTGAACAACGATATCACTACACGATAACATTGGCGCTGTGAAACACGATATGCAATGCATGTCGTGCATTTTATAATTTTTACTTTTTCAGTCCAGTGCTTAAAGTTAATTTGAACTTACCAGTTGACAAAATTAAAATCGTAGTGACACTTCATGTATATTAATAAGGTTTTTAGCAACGTATATTGTGCGTTGTTGCTTTCGTTTTCGAAAGGAATTTATACATACATTCTATGATATCCGTTCAGTATTATTAGTGCTGTTGTTTTGCATTTGGTTGTATATAGTGTATCTATTGTGTTGATTATAATTTTGCTTCGAGGTATATTTTTCGGATGAGACAATGGTGAAGAAAAGTGGAAAGACAGTATTGCAGAGATTATTCGATACTGATCTTGTGGTTGTGGTTTAGTTTAGAAAGTGTTCAGGTTTTGCTCAACAATAATTGATATATTACCAAGTGAAGCATTACGTATGTTGCTAGTTTCAATATCGTATTCATCTGAAAGTGGCAGTGACAACGTATGCATTGGACGCGCTGGTGCCACGACGTCGGACAGAGATAAATAAAACAATCGTCGTTTACTATCCCGGAAAAAACTGAATGTGCTCATCAGTGGTCCATTTATCAAAACAGTATTCCCGCAAATAATAAAGATTACTTTTGCTTATCTGTATAAAGTGACGGGAGAGTGATCAATATAAAAATATACAAGCGATGTGGTCTCCTATGCGAAAATCAAGTACAAAATAAAACCTTACGTCATGCAAGTGAATACAAACATATGTGATGAGTTTGTTGTATGTATGCGGCCGATGAGATAATCAAATATACTTGTCTCGAAAACATTATCTGGTTCAAATTCCAACTTTATTTATACATCAGTACGCTGAAACACGACCATCATTACTCGACAACACAATGATTACACAACAGACAGACGTAAAGTACATATAGTAACATTAACCCACGTAATACTCAAGTTATAATAAGTCGTTATCCACGTATTTAAACACGGTCCTGACAAGGCGCAGGGACATTAACTGACAACCGCAACAATTATCGAATTTATTGTGAAAATAGTTCAACTATTTTACACCATGGAGCCCGAACAGAAAGAACTGATAAAGGAACATTTGTTTCAATTGCTACCACAAACAATTTGTAGTGATGTATTTTTGGCTTTCTTTAAATCCAGGGATATCCTAGCGGACACGGATATAGAGACAATCAATGCAGCGGTAAGAAAAAAAACCTTATCTTTAAAGTCAATATCTGCTAAATAATTATTATACATTCCATAATATTTACAATATTGCAGGATACGAATCACAAAAAAGCCTCCCAATTTTACCACATAATCCAAACTAGATCCAACTCATTTGACGTTTTGTTAGCAGCTTTAGGCCATACAAAACAATCGGGGGCATTAAGTCTGTTAGGGACTTCTGAGGGTGCTAGTGGATCCGCTTCAAGTATAGCGGCAAGATTTTCAAGACAACCCGCTTTTATAAAAGAATTTCGTCATGCCAACAACAAAACTGTGCTAATTGTAAACTCCACTCACCCCGCATTAACGTGCGAGAAAATTTGCGAAACAGACGATAAATGCAAGTTATACTGTTTCGATGAAATTCTTGAATTCCTATCATGTCCAACTCCATCAACAGAGAAATATAGTCCACTGCGTGTGGTGAAGTGTGAAGGCGACGATTTGTTAGTCTTGTTAATTTATCTTGATACTATCGACAATAAGCTAGTGCTGGTGGGAAGATATGACAGTGATGTGACGCATCCAGCACATACCAAAGTAAATGATCAATTTCAATGGAATGATCTATCCATAAATTTACGTTATAAAATTCTGAAGAGCATTGAAACTGAATTTGGAATCGGCAGTGCAGTGTGCATAAAACTTATGGAAAGCATAGAGGAAGACTTACTCATTGAACTTACCAATGGAGCTATCCCTTCAATTCAAAGCTTGCTTAAGGACACACTTCCTAAACTGATAAGCTATTATATTCCCAGACGTCTCGTCACAAGGAACATGATTTCTCCAACAATATTCTCCAGCTTCAAGGGCAACGATGTCATTCTCGTCAAAGGAATTGAGAGACATGAGCTGACTACATTGGTGAAAGAGTCCCTAACAAGCACTTCCAGTGAAGCAATAAACAAACAAATTGGAGCATCAGTAAACTTTGTTGTGTTGGAAAAAGAAAACCACTTCCAAAAAATGGTCAAATGCAACAAAGAACGCCCTGTCCACTTGATGAATTGGGAAGCCGGGAAACTAATCTGGGTAAAGTCTTCCAGAAGCATTCAGACACTTCATCAATATGTTGACCAATTACAACGTTCCCAAGAGGAGAGTCAGTTTATGGCTAATTTTCAGTCACGTTCCAGCCCCACCAAAAATCCCGATTGCATTTCGGACTCACCAGGAATGGGAAAGTCTGTCTTGCTGACAAAAATTGGTTACAAATTACGAAATGGAAAAGAGCCCGGAGGTACTGTAGGATTTGTTGTCATCAGTGAAATCGTTCAGCAGGTCAAGCCCTTTGAAAACGATGCAAATTTGAACGGACACGTGTTTCTAACAATTGCCAAACATCTCTGCAATAACAAACTGGGCATCGCCTACTTTCAAAAATATAGGCATAAACTTAAAAACCTTCTCTTGGACGGTTTTGATGAAGTAAACGCAGTTGATGTTGCACTCGCGTACCGAGTGTTGAAATCCATTCAGGAAGTACTTCCGGACACGAGAATGTGGATAACAACTAGACCCCACATGATGCTGGAGCTAGAAAAAAATCTCAACGTTCTGGGTTACAACATTCAACCTTTTGGCGAGGAGGATCAAATAAATTTCTTGAAGGCCTTCTGGGAGAAAGATCCGACTGTAAAATATGAATCTGGTACAACTCGTTTGGATCATTTTGCGAAAGAATGTCTTACGACAATAAAATCAAAACTAGACTCTGACAAGGAGAAAGACATTGCCGGAATTCCACTTCAGTGCCTACTGATTGGAGAAGTATTCAAAGACGATGCCCTGGAGTTCTGTGAAACTGAAAATACAGAGTTACCACCATTTGACGTGAAGTCTATAGCAGACTTATATAATCAATTAGTGAAAAAGAAATTTCGTAAATTTTTCGATCGATATGACAACAAGGACTTTGGTCCTGAAGACTTGAAAAGGGCTCATGTCTATCATTCAATTTCACTTCTGTTTCCATCTTTTCTTGCAAGCTTTCAGAACGAGCTTGAGCCCCAAAATCTAAGCAATCACGATATTTTTAATGTTGGAATAATTGAATCCAAGTGCTTCCAATCAGTTCCACGTTTCATTCATCGCACATTTGCAGAGTACTTTCTAGCCTTGTTTTTGCTAGACAGTTTGGCAGACAAGTGGCTGCCAGGAAAATTGAATTTTTTGCTAAACCACGTATTTGAAACTAGGCCAGTATTATTCGTAGCAAGGGAGAACATTCAAATTAGCACAACCGAGTTCAGACACAATGTTATTTGTTACTTCATGGACACAGGTTTAGATGGTTATGGTGACCACATGGCTGCGACTTTTAATGAATGTGTTAAAGTGAAAACATTAGACAACGTGTGTCAAGCTTGCGCGTACGGTTGCTACGAAAACATTTTTGAAAAATTTATCTATCCGTCCACCTGCTTGCCATTGTTTAATGGGATATATTCTGAAAAGCTTTTAGTCGTTTGTGCAATACAAACAGGACTAGAAATGTTTTCGAAAGTTGTTGATATGTTTAAGAATGTTAATCCTAATGCACCAATTCCCAACATAAATTTTGCAGGAGGAACTTTGTTGCATTTTGCAGTGATTCGAGGGAGCTACTCATTGGCTGAGTATTTGATTAACTCACAAGGTTTTGGGAAAACCATAAGAGACCACGAGGACAGATACTCTGACCTAGTTCACGATTGTGTTGCTAACTCAATTCGTCTAAACTCTAGAACAGTGCGGGAAAAGTTACAGATAATCCGATATTTAGCAACTCTAAAACCGCACCTGCTAATTTCTAAGGACACATATAATGTAAGAGCCATACGGTGCTACGGAATACATTTAGATATAGCCAAACTTTTACTTACAACAATAAAGTATGAACTGGAGGATATTGTAAGTTATCTGCATAATTCGGTTCATGCATACAGCAGTAAGCAGTACTCTGAAATTTTAAGTTTTATTCGAGATGAAAACGTAGTATCAAACTTTGGGGATTTGTGGAACGTTGAGCTTGATGGAAATAAGTTAATACACAGGTTATTTGAATATAAGGATGTGGACGATATAACGCTAGATATTGTTAAGTCGGCGGCGGTAGACCTTTCTGACACAAACGATCAGCAGCAGTCAGCGCTTCTTATAGCAGCTATACAAAACAGACGGCTCGGATGTGTCATGTGGTTATTAAGTAACGGTTCCTTTTCAACGGAACAACTAGACAAATCCTTCATTCACTTCGTTCGCCATGGAAATATTGATGTTGTCCGAGTTTTTCTAGAAGGAAAACACGTGCGGGCCGATGTTATCGACACTGGAAAAAGGAACATGCTTCATGTTCTACTTGAAGAAACAAGGAGCAATGACAATGAACGTTTCAAAGTGGCCCAAATATTAATTCAACACGGTGTCTCAGTGAAGTACAAAGACGAATATGGAAAATCGCCACTCACAAAACTGTTGGACATAAAACGTAACTGGCAGTGTGCCGAGTGGTGGCTTCTATTCGACCTATTCTGCTCAAAGTATTTTCAAAAAGCTAATGACATTTATTTTGCAGTCGCCAAACACTTAATTAAAATGATACGTGTAGAACCTTTAAGGTGTAATTATATGGGTGCTAACGAGCATCTATTAGACGTTTTTGGCTCAGTGATTAGAAAACTAAGCAATATAAACATGACAGATTCAAACGGAAGAACACTAATGCACTTATTGTGGAACAGTAATCACATAAACGACACTTACCATATCGTTAGAGCATGGAGCATGCTTTTGGACAATGGTGGGAACCCGCTTCTAATGGACACAATGAACAACACCCCTATTTGTTATTTGATGAATCATAGTACCCATCCGACATTTGCATTTACCAAGCGATTCGCACCGCTAACGGAGCATTTGTTTAACAAAATGTCAACCATTTGCCCCGATGCAGTAAATTCCGCCATGGTATTGTTTGTTAGGCCAGGAAAATGTCTGTTAGCGCACAATGTGTGCCAGTGGTACGTCGGTAATATAAAGAAGCCTGTAAAGTTGATAGTAGGCAATTACAAGGGCCAAATGGTAACTATGAAGGACATGGCGATTTTTTGCCGCGACCTCGACATTCTCAGGCACTTTGTTGTTGATCACAAATGCCAAGCCACCTTACATCAATTTGGCAATGGTTGGATTCAGGAGTAATTAAAAGGATATTTTGCACCAGGAAGTCAATTAGAACCCGCCAAACCTCGGCAGTACCGCTGCAGCAGGTTAGACTTGAAGATCACTGATTACATTTGGCAAGTTGTCAAACTTGGCATAAACGTTAACGCGGTGGATGGTAACGGTGAGACTCCGCTTCATGTGGCACTAACAACAAATCTAGAAAAACAACTTTTCGATGTATTGAAGACATTACTAGACTGCGGAGCTGATGCCAACGCAGTAACGCCCGATAACAAGACACCGTTAATGCTTTCACTTCGGCTGGATCATTGGACTGTCAACAAAGTTTTCTTGCTCCTACTTTCAAGGAGAGCTGATCCAGGAAGAAAAGACTTGAAAAGAAATTCGGTGCTTCACTATCTCTCAGAACACGTTTACGCAGATAATTTTTATGTCATAGTTAAAGTATTGCTTAGCGCAGGTTACGGTAATTTATTTAGTGTTCAAGGAGAGAACGAACTGACTCCTATTCAAATCGCTCGTCGGCGTTTCCTGAATCATCGGGTAACGCAATTGTTCAGCCAGTTCGGGCTGCTTGACTCTGGTTTCAGTTCGAACACTCAGGCAATTAGGTGCCTATATTTAAGTATGTGCCCATGTAATATGCCACATTAGAAATCTATGAGAAATATTATATTTAACAATTCCATATTTTAAGCTTCAATAAATAAAATATACCGTGTTAGATAACAAACTGAAATATAACTGTTCAAATATATTATGTATATTATTTTTTCATGTGGGCATAACCGATCATGTGTATATAAAAGTGGTATGCCTATAACAGTTTTCGGCTTTTGCTAAGATATTTGTATTTATATGATCATGTTCAATCATGAAAGTAAAATAGTTTTTTACTATTCCTGTGGCAGTGAAGGGTATCCATGTATTTAATAATCCCATGCTTTATGATTTGTAGGTTACGAAAATGTGGAGATTCATTAGGATGAAAAAATAATTTAATTTAGTTTACTCAAAAAAATTTCTTAATTAATGACACATGAAACAAAAAATACAATATTCTAGTTTACGCAAAAAATTTCCCCATCATGTTGATCTAAAGAACTTGCAGTTATTTGTATATTTTTGTCTAATTGTGGAAAGCGAAAACTTAATTAATTATATGTCTGCTACCTATCATATAATTACATTAAAAAGGGTCCTGTAAATTTTACATACATACGTATCCATAGAAGGCATAGTTCTTGGTAGATAATTGGAATTGAAAATCTCGTAATAAGTCTCGAATCCTGATTGTATTGCTTAATTTCGATTAGATCCATAACAAGAGTACCCGTGCTTTCATTACTTATATAAATTAAACTTACGCAAAACCCAAGTCTGTACATATTGTTACCATGAGGGTGTAGATTTAATTCAAATAACGCGTACACTGACTTTAATAAATGAGCTTGTTAATGTTGAAAAAACCTTCGATGGTCATAGTGTTTTTTGTACGGTTGCAAACGAATTAAAAGAAACTGGCATATACATCTCCCTTACATTTTGAGATTACTGATGAAGAAGAACTTTCTCTTTCGGCGGTCAAGGCTACCGCGTTCGAAGTACAGTCTCACAGACAATATCAAAAATACGAATCATACATGAGCTGTAGTGTATAGTTATCCAATTCTGAGCGAAATTTGGCTTGAACCCAACAAATTTGTTAGGTACTTTTTAATTTATGTTACGAGTCCAGCGCCTTTTTAGTCTCCACGTGTAAATTCAATATGTCTATATTTTCAGACAGTCCACTTTACAAAGAGCTGCAGCCACATACACATACATATCTGCCGTTTGAGAGATCATATGCTTTCATTTCACATGATATAGGATAGTTTCCTATTCCAAAAGGCTTTGAACCCACCCATCTCTTTGATTCAACTGGCATAATACGGAAACTTGCCGCTGTGGTTCTGTATGTGGTTGTCACCTTGTCTGCAGTGCATCTAGCAGAGTTGATGAAAAGTATCCCAAAGAAACGGATTAAACTTGACCTAACGTCCTATCTTGGATTATTCGAAAACTGCTCTGTTCATATTGCCCAGGTAGTTATTGACGTTTCAGTAAGCCTAATATATAACTGCAACCAAATAATACAATATCGTTAATAAATTATTGAAACAAAATTAATATTTTTTTCAGACTTTGGCGTATGGACTAAATCCACTGCCATTTCCGATAGTCTACACCGAGTACCAGTTCAATTATACGACGAGATTCAAATACGCAGATTTCCGATGCCGCAAATTTCTCTTCGAAATAAAACGGCATCAGGAATTTCCCAGTAAATCTAGTCCATTCTACCCACTTGCATGTGACGTAATAGTTTACATAATACCGCCCGAATGCGACACATGGACGCCTGTCTCGGATTACTCGGAACTAATACCGCACGCCGACTTCCACATAACTAAATTTGGTTACGAGTATAAACCTGGGGATCAGTCACAACTTAGACCATTCATGTTCAGGTCAGGACCTGACCGTCAGGTAGATACTTCATTGGGGTTGGTCCATTAGGAGTACTGTCTCCACCCATCATTAGCAACATGTTTAGAATAGTCGATACAAAGAATCTTCAAGACAGTGTGTTCTTGCCTACCAGGCTGTATTTGGAGGTAGATTTAGATCGTCACGCATGCACATTTGACGTAGTGTGTTGGTCTGTGCAAATTAATTCCATCATTGTCATTCGACATCCGACATTGGACACAATACACAGACACGTATACACACGCACATATGATAATCCAATTGATGCAGCAACTGCTATCATGGCTACCGCTGTCGCTCAATTCAATATATTATACATTCTACTCTATGAACACGTTATCATTAGATTCCTTTAGCGACTTGGAAGAAGTAATGGCTAGCAGTAGTTTTGAGGGTCAACTCATCTGGGGCATATATTTTCCAAGAAAGGCAGCAAGGAATGTACAATTGCGACATCCATACTTCCTAGAAACTGGTACAGGTAACAATAAGTTAGACATGCAAACCATATTGGTAAATCTAATTGAGCCGAATATTTCAAAGATATTTCCTGGAAACTCGTATCCATTTCTCCCAGGGTTCTCAGTTGATGAAACCACAAACTATATTCAATTCACTCGGGTAGACTCAAAAGGACACTATTTCGTAACATGCTCTCCTATTGTTGACATCGGAGCACTTACACTAATTGGCTACGTGTGTGCATTTGATTACATTATTTGGACACTGCTCCTCATATTCTCATAGGCAGTGACTTTTATGTTTAGGCTAGAAATGAATTTCAGATTTAACGCCGAGTCAATCCTCTTTGGTATTGCAACTCTGTTAGAACAAGGAGTTGGCCTGTCACATCGCTACAAGCGTGTAACTGCCGCATGGCTAATAATGGGAATCATATTTTCAAATGCCTACAAGGGCAACAACATTACAAAGTTAACGGCTCCACTCTCGGTTACAAAACTAGAATATTTTCAGCAACTGGTAGATAGAAACTTTTCGTTTGTCAGTATGTTAGAACCGGACTTGCCGGATGGTATATATGACATGTTGTTGAAAATGTACAAGATCCCCAGCAAATATCAAGAATTTTATCCAACCTTGTTTGGCGATTCGTCTCTGAAATATATGCTTATGCGCTTTGAGAAAGTATACAACGTTCGGAATACTTGGTACAAAAAATCCAGTATGATCATTGTAATGAATGCAGAAAGCTACCCGCTTTACTACTTCACCTGAATCCTTGATGATAAGTCAAAATGGTCCGTTTTACTAATTCTTAATGCACTTATGATTTATTAAAGTTCAGTGAGCCAAAACACAAATAAAATGCCGGAGAGAACACAGGAAAATTTAGTTTTAAAATCTCAAAAAAACTAACAACTTCAGTTTATTTACTTTTATCTAATAATCAATTATTAAATCCTCCAATAAATCACAAAATAGTTCCAAATTAATTCCACAGTTTATCCTTTTAATTGAGAATGACTGATCTCACTTTCTGACTTGTTCTGATGGCACTAATCAATCCCAGTTTATCTTTTTTAAGAATGACTGGTCACTAAAATCCTTACTCAAACAAACTTGAGTCCTTCCCAGTTTATCTCTTTGAGAATGACTGGTCACAATTAGCCTTACTCAATTAACAATTAGTTAAAATGAGCCCTTGTTCCTTACTCAATTCACAATTAATTGAGCCTCTTGTTTTTTTTCTCTCAAGACAAACTTGAGTTCTTGTTCCATACTCAATTCACAATTAATTGAGCCTCTTGTTCTTTTTTCTCAAGACAAACTTGAGTTCTTGTTCAGTATTGCTTACGCAATCTTCTTGCCTTTCCACCACGCACTCGCCTTCCACAAAACGAATAACAAGCAACGTGGGGTCCATTTCATTTACAGCGCTGATTTCTCAGCCTGCCCCAGAACTCAGTACTTCGAGTTCCCATCAGAACAAAGCCAGTCACAATAAATAAGATACATAACATCATTCCAGATTTCACAATAATTAAGGTGGCGAAGCGAATCTACAATCCCAAGTCCGTGTATGAGAATGTTCTCCTGATCAACTGGACGGAAATGGTGCAGCTGACCGGTAAATGTGAGCGACTAGCTTTCATTGACGGATACGAACAGGCGCATCGCATGCATCTAGATCTGACAGCAAAGTTTGACGGCGAGGGTAACCAAACGTTTACAGAGCTGGTTGACATGAGTAAAGATACTGCCGGCGGACTGATAGAAGCGTGGATATTTAGGGGACTAGAGTATCCCGTAACACCGTTTATCAAAAGGGTACATTCGGTCACAGCTTCTGGAATTGATGAGGCTTGGCGAAAGTGGTCATTTCGGGTTTCAACCTGGAACGAGACAGCTCGAGCCGCGAGACAGGATCGCAGCTGGGAGCCAAAGAAGTTGTCGCTAGATGGGAATGTTCGTGTTGTATTCTTTGTGTACTTGGTTTGTGTTGCAATTTCGCTCATTCCGTTCATTGTAGAGAGCGCGTCGTTTTATGCTAATGTTTTATTGGAATTCGTTCACTACGGTGACAAATTTCGTCAAAGTGATCTGAATCTTGCAAGTTGTTTTCGCGGCTTAAACGTGCGTGCGCAATTGCTAATTTATAAATGTAGAGTAATCAAAAACCATGCCAAGTAGTTATTAGATTGATCTGTACATTGAGTATTGTTTTTTATTTTATACATTTCTAGGAAATATCTTTCCAAGAATTTGATAAAGGAGCAATAAAATACAATTCAAAATTGTTATGCGATTTCTTGTTGCGTAAATTGGTAATTACATTACGGCAAGGCGTATGCATTACGCTTCCTTTTTCGTCACAAGAATTTAAACTGGGCATATTATACTTATACTCATGGCCGTAACAACCGGGGGGGCAGGGGGGTATATTGTCCCCCCTTGGAATTTGGATGAGAAGGAAAATATTTTACAGCATGCTTAAAAGGTGAGACTTTTAAAAAATAATTTACGATCAATTATCCCACATACGTACAGATATTATCATATTTTGTAAGAATTACATCCACATTTTTTAGAAGTGTATAAACTATCCTTCTACAGATTTGGTTTGTGGTTTTACTGAAGAGCATTTTCATTAAAATAATGTCCCCATCACCTCCACCTGTATGCACCAACCCACAGTACCCGGAGGAATCCTGAAGCCAAGTATTTGTGAAGCGTTTCCCTCAAATGGTGGTCTATCCAGAAATATAAAAATAAGTTGAATACAAGCAAGTCGTGCTTTTCGTGTAGTACGTATAATTAAACTTACTCACTATGTGCAGCCCCGTTCCCTTTTAAGATATTGGCTGAAGGGAAATTTTAGAGAAACAATTACTAATCGTATGTACTTAAAATTTTCCAGGTATCAAAACGGTGTTGGATTCACTATCGTAAAATGGGGAATGGGTCTCCACAGATTGCTGAAAAAGTTACACATGTAAAAGTAACATGATCCCAAGTTTAAAATAAATGAGGTTTTCAGGTTTTTGGTAATACTTCGAAAATTACAATGTTTGTAGTAATATGTATAATTACAGCAGTTGGGTGTGTAAATAAAATCTAAGGTTCATGTATTAAAGGTTTTCGAGATTCAAGTATTTCACATGTAACAGCAGTTTCGATATGTGGCACGATCAAATTTGATCCATTTTGCACGTTTTTGTGCATGGAGTTTTGAATTCCGAATAGTTCATTATTTTTAAGTACAAAATCTAAAAATTATGCTATGCAGAAACCTGGTCCTTTCAAAATATTAACTGCACATGATAATTCCAGCTTAAATAAAGTTTGTCTGCGACCGCTACATACATTGGACAACGATTAAACTGAACTAACTGTAATTAATTCCAAGGCTGCGAGTTGCTTAGATTACCAGGTATAGCCATGCGTTCCAAATGTCATGCAATAACCTTGAATAACCAATCTGTCTGAATTAGCAGAAATGCTGCACTACGAAATGCAGAAATTTTAGGTACGAAAAAATACACCCTTAAAAAGTTGCACAATATGTAACATTAGATCGCGGAGTACATCAAAACTGCTGTCAACAGCGATACCTATGGATCACTTGAAACACAGTGTTGGTAGACCGTACGGGCTTTTAAACACATACCTTGTTGTTAGATTTATCGATAAAATTCAACTGCAGTAATTATATTATCACAAACGTGCTTCATAACAACTTTATCGGGAAAAACCGGAAATTCACGGTTCTTCAAATTTGAGACCATATGTATGACGGGTTTTAAACACTTGGCGAGAACCATTTCTCATTTAAAGACAGAGAATCTATAATCGGTTTGATGCCTAGAAAATTTCGAAGACTATGGGCATGGCACATGACGTGATTTAACGTAGGAATTGATACTTCAATGACAAACTTAATCGTGATGGCGACCATCATGTTTGAATTTGAAGGATGAAACTTTGCATTTTACACTTTTATGTAGTTCCCCTTAAGATAAAAAAATATGAGAACCAATGCAAATTTTGGGGTTTCAATTGGCTTTAAAGATTCGCTCAATCCCAATTGCAATCAGTGCATCTGAATTACAACCAATGCATCCAAATTGCAATCAAGCTTTAGATAAAGATCGAGTACAGTTATTGCTAGCGTATATGAATGAGATCTGTCATCAGAGAACTTTTGTGCTGGTGAAACACTTTCAAGTCGTGATGGATATTTGATATTGAGCAAAGCTAACACAATATTCCAGCTACAAGATTTCACAAATTAGTTTTCAAGTTTTCAGCTTCGTTTGTGCAAGCTCGTTTTAATGCTCTAAACTGTATGAATTTGTTGATACTGAAACATGTCAGGCGTACCGTTATTAATACGTATCAAGCTACATGATTTCAAATAACTAAATTATTTAATTTAAAATTAAATTATGCACCATTTTTTTATTTTTTAAGCTAAGTAAATCTAACGGAACTGCTTCGTGGTTGAAACTTCGCTCAAATGTTTATCCCATAAAAGTGTATTCGCGAGGTAATCTTTATATGAGATGTTTTATGTTAATTTTTGAATTAATGTTTTTCGGGTACAAATGAGAGCATGAACGCCATCTGAAATGCCTGATGAGCGAAAGGTTTTTTGAAGTTTCTCCCAAGCAACCAATTAATCAATTGGTCAGTTAAACTCTGGTTGTCCGGTAGAGGACTGACACTTAAAAGTAGCTTTAGGCTGGAATCGGGATGACGATTCTGCGGGCCGAAATCTGAAAAAAAATATAATCAAATGAAATAGTGATTATACCGGATTCTGAATGCGATCAGGCATCCATGATTTTGGTAGGAGATCACACGGAGCAGTTTTCTAGCTTAAGTTGTCTAGAGAATTTTATGAAACAGTACCGTTCATTCCAAAAGAAGTTTGAATTCAAACTATGCCGAGACATATGACTTTTGGGCGAATATGATTCGTCCGTCGGATTGTGTTTTAAGGAAAGGAAATTCAATTGCAAAATCAAAACAAAATACAGCTTAAAGAGCGTAGACAGTCTCTGCGTGACTTTTTGTTGTTGGGCATTGTAGAGGTTAAAATAATTTCTGAATAAGTGTTGACTAGATATTTATGACCAAGATCACTCTCTTATTTTTTGCTTGACTGCTTCTGCGTATTCAACTGATTCTCGCCCTTGGCCGAAAGATTTATTAGAGATGTAATTTTCATATGGATATGATGTCCTTGCCGGTTGTCATTCGGTACAGCGAATTTGGATTAAAACGTGAGTTCCAAGAGCCATGGTTTCACAGTGTAGGGAACATTAGTTTAAATAATTGGGAACTTAAGAATTATTGGGTTCTTATATTTAGCAACTTGCAATGGCCATAATACCTTAAATTTGACATAGCTGCATTCACAGCATGTGTTGACTATGAGATGCTGAATTGCTCTATACGAATTGTATTACGTCATGCGGAGCATATAGTATATATCTGGATTATTCCAACAAGAAGTTTAATTCAAATTATTATATTCAATTCAAAAGCTTTAAGTCAGAAGTTAATGTAAGTTGGTTTACTGTCTTACATTCATTTTTCCGTGGCATACGATGTCTTTAGTTAGTTATCATTTAAAAATATGTGAGCTGGAGAAGCTACATTTAAAACCAATACATGGCGACCATGTCATGGCCTCAAACTGGACGGCCAGGAACGGTCATGCACATCCGTTCTTTTTGGGAATATGGCAGAAGATTATTCGATGCATACTTAATTTAAGAAGCACATACAACATTTTTTTCAAAACGGTTTACCAGATATAGACGAGCAACGTACAAAGCCAAGTGGAATTTCCAATTGCCAGCAAACGTTTTCTAAAATTGAAATTGTATGCAAATTGTATTTCATTACATTAAATCAAATGGCACACCGTCCAACTCACAATCGAACAGGCATCCCATACGTAAATCCATTCCTTTAAAATAAATGCCTACCTCAAGAATCTTAGAAGTCCAAACCTTGCATTTTGTTGCCGGGGAAATACAGCGGGACAGCTACTGTGACCAGGAGTAACTAGAATTTATAGATACTATTAACAAGTGAAGATACGTGTAGTGCATAACATCAAGGCGTGTTACAAGAGTCATTTAAATCTTACCATTTGTGATGCCTACGGTAAGCCAGTTAAGTTAAAATTTTATGCTTGTTGGTTGACGACATTCCACTGACACGTTCCAAAGTGAAAGAAATGAAAATAAAATGAAAGCAAGGACCCTGAAGTGGCTAAGCTCGTGGCCACTCAAAGTGCGAATAAAAAGAAAGTGTTAAGGCATTGGCACCAAAATGACAGTATCCGTAGGGGAATAATTGCTCCGTGTAGTAGTAGCGCTAAAGTAAAAAGTGGCGAACTTGTAAAGCAACGTCTCTAAATGTCCAGTTTTGGATTTTTAAGTGTCGTACATTACTTCAGAAAGTAAGAATTACAAAAGTTTCTGCTCGCTTCGCTCGCAAATTATTCCATGTTGATACAAGTGTTTGAATTTATGTAATTTTCAGATTGTATGTGTTTTCATTTCCTACATCAATACATTAGCTACATATTTTGTGGCCTACAAACTGGCCATGATTACTACTATATTAAAGTTAACTTACAGTTGACAAGAAAATGTGTACCCCCCAGATTTTTGACCGTTGTTACGGCTATGCTTATACTCTTGGAATAGTATTTAATTTAATTTAATTACAGCGAGTTTATGGATATGTGCATTATGTGCATCCACGAAAATGTATACGATCATTTTGAATTGCGTAAAAGAATTTGGAGCAGCTAAAGAAAAGGAATTGTTGTTCCAGAATTTCATTGACAAAATATGTTGCTTCTTCTTGGCCTCAACCTACAAAACGATAAAGTGGAACCGTCCAAAAAACCAGCAGCAATTAGAGCTTACTTGTCGGAAAACAAGGCTGATATGAAGTGAAGGGTAAGTGGAATTTAAGCTTTAACTTGTTATTATTATAATTGTTACGGATTGGTCGCATTTTCATTAAACGTTTCGAATCTAGTTCCCAAAAGGTCAGGACGATATCACCGTTTCGGAATTACACTGGAAGGTAGCGTGAGTGTTTATCTTTCATTAATTGATATGTGTTTACACACAGATGTAACTTTATCTTCCAAAATAGCGGAATCATTATTTGAAAATAACAATCCGCTGGAATAATTAATCCGTAAACGGAATCAGGATCAGTGCTACAGGTTGCATATTTATGTTCAGAGAAACTATACCATTAGAGCACAATTAATCAAATAGTAACATAACTGACCACCTTTACTTCACCAATACACCATATACTTTATATCCAACCTCCATACTTTAGGATAAACTGTTCATGCACACCTACAACTACCGTTAAAAATGAATAAGGTGATAAAAGAGTCATGACGGCGTACAAATACACACATGATATCGAGAAAGTGCCGTTTAAAATACCATCGTTATTATATCATTTTGATTGGCCTTCATTTGGAATCGTAATATTATTATGAATGTAACACATCAGCGTTTCTTTTGAAAACCATAAAGTCCGCTGTAGTACAAACCGTATATATATAAGCTAAAACGCGTTCTCTCTCCATTTTGTGAAATTCTCAAATGCTCATCATAATCAAAGGGCAACTTTGTAAATACCTTCTTGTCCAAGGACATTTCTTCCATAAGCGCATGTTCCTCAATATTCCTCGAGATATCAAGATTGATTGGCTTCCCACATAAAAATAAAAATTGAGGCAAGTAATATACATGGTCCCAACCGCAGAAACAAACAAAATAATTTGAAACTGATTTGACATCTGATTGTGAAATACGACAGCAGGATACCACAACACATCCAGCAGACGGATCCCATTTTGTAAGGAAGCACAATTGCTCCAAATTGGTCCTGATGTCGTTCAAGGAAACAAAAATAATTGTCGTGATCACTGAGCTCATAACCCCAACCGGTTTCAAAATAAGGAATTCAAGCAATGTTACGCACTCTCGTTTTGCATTATTCTATGAAATATATTATTATTCTATTCAATGAAATCATTATTTCACGGAATAATAAATTTGTATGTACGTTTCGGAAAAATTAAGCACATAACGGGGACAGTGGCGCAGTATATGATTATTCCAGCAGTTGAGCAGACCAGAAGACAAAGCAGGAACACGCAACCCTTTGTTTTATATTTAGCAGCAATTTTACATCGTCTGATAGCGCCGTATGTTCCAAACAATCCATTAGGGTTTTGGCAAATACAGTTTAAAAATGACATATTTCCAGAGTTTGTGTTGTTATACAGTAGACGATTATAAGGGCAGCGATTTTTGAGACCAGTAAGTGTCCGTTAAACAATATCACTATAGAATTCGCTTGGGAATCCAGGCCGGTTAACGCTTGATGGAGACTGAAGGATTACCAGAATGCTTTACTTTATCTTCTCAAATGACAAATTACAGAGAAACGGAGCTGATTTCATGAAAAGTATTTGGATTGGAAGATACGAAAATACATATACTTTGCTTTCCACTTTAAAACTCATAATAGGAGTGTATAGAGCGACTAACTGTGGCAATGTAAAGTTATTCCAGAGAGTAGAGAAACGTGCGTGGAAACATGCTTGATATGCTGTTGGACTGTGAATACTTAGCCCATCTCTGCAAATGTAGGTTCGTAGTTAATTTCCACTTGTCGATTCTATATAGGCACCCCAGAGACAAAAAACTAATATATAGACGATCTTTGAAATTTATGTAATTTTGAGATTTACGTTTTTGTTCGTAAAAGAATTGGAGACTAACAAATAAACTGTAGGATTTACTGAATCTTTACGAAAACACATAAAACACATTTCTGGGACTATTTATAGACTGCCCTGAAGAAATGTCGAAATGTCCTGAGGATTTGATCCAATATTGTTAGGTGGATTTCAACTGTTCCATCTGAATGACTTCCGTGTCCAAAAAATAATTAACATTCTGATATATTTTTAATTTTAAGCGCTGGCTAAAATGGTTTATTCTCTGTTGTCCACATAGAAAATAATTAATTCTGCTTATTACCTTTGATTGTAAAGCAGTTTCATTAGTGCCTCAGAAAGCCACTGTTCGTTAATTTATTTATATACGATAACGGATATCAGACAAGAGCCCACAGTATCAAATCAATCAACTCGTTTTATTACATTTGTGTCCATCTAATCTGATTAGCATTATAAATTCCAAGCTATTCCAACTCAAAGAACTGCACCTGACAAACGAATACCGTAATAAATTACACTTTATGCAATATCCCGCAATATCTATTGCTCATATACTGAATTGTTAATTGGGGTTCAAGCGATAAAAAAGTACCTGCTCATATAATCATACTGCACGGACTGGTGCTTTAAGTTTTGATATTACATCCAATATGCATGGTTCTCACTTCCATATCTATCACAGTCCACACATAAATACTTGTAACGTATTTCCAACATTTTCGAGTCGCTGGAAAGAACACGAGTCAACAGGAAAAATAATTCCAGTATACGTAATCTGTCGTAATTGGCGTCTCCCTTGATTTGGAAAGCGTACGATTTTCTCGTACAACGCATAATTTTCTCGCCGCATGTACGCCCATGTAGTCGCAATTGACCCGTCGAGTGAAAGATTTCTTATGAGACGAAATCGCAAAGATGATGTCTTATTTTACATGTCGTTCCTTCCAGTAGCTCTACACATACATCTCACAACGTTTATTTGCGTGGAATATTTCGTGCAAGCGGAGAATGCTGTGTCTCTCCCGCAGGCAATATTTCAGTTTGAAGTTTGCTGTGCTGCTGTTCTAATGACCAGATTAAATATTGTAACTGTTCGGACTGGCGATGACTTTTTTGAGGCTTTTTCGAATGGATTATTCCGATTTGATATGCGGCTTCGGATGCTGTGGCATCATATATGTGGCATCAAGCATACAATAATACTCATGGTAAGTTGTTCCATCATACAGTCAGCAATCCAGGTAATGGTTGGTGTATTCAGTCATGTTACTATAATCAGTGGTTTTTGTGTGGTTTCCAGAGCGAAAAGGTGACATCCTTGGCGGGATTATGTACGCCACTGTTGCCGCTACATTTGCGGCCGGACTTTTCGTGGACACCTTTCCAGTATTTACAAACATGGATCCCGCTTCCCATCTGATCAACAAAATATATCCGTCCACCACAATATTCCCGACCGTACTTCTAGTTCTGTTTAGACTATTCCTGATGAATTGGACTGTAGCAGAAGGATGTATGTCGGGGACAATTTTGTTTCTGCCGGTGATGTCGTCATCTAGCATTCTCCTGGCATGTCTTAACATCATTGCTGATATGCAGCCAAACAGGAGCTCTATGGTATTGTATACTCAGCTACGGTGCTTGTATCAGTTGACGCTAGACACGTTCAGAAACCTCTCTGCCGTTATCTGCTTAGAAATTGATAATTCGTACTACAGCTTCAACAGCGAGAAGCGTTTAATAACTGTTTCACAATGCTGGAATAAGTTATATGTATGTTGTCGCGAAAACATCAAATATGCACTGAACTTATCAAATAAATAATGCCGCTTCCTAACTGTATTCTCGGCTTTGGCCAGCAAATCAGGTATTATTTCCGAAATATAAGGACCAAAAATTCGAATTCAATTCTGGAAAGCAACCGAACAATAAATCACATTTTGTTGATTATATTTCAAGAATATGGTGGTGGTGGTTGGTTTTTTTCTTGACGCTTGATACAATGAAAAATGTAGCGTATAATAATAGACATGGCTTGGTCATACTCCAATTAAATGTTTTAAATATGTCCTCATCATGTCCCCTTATCGTACTTTATTTTTACAGTTTCGTTACGGAAGCTAATTTAATCAGTTACCCACCTCATACACTTGAAAATAGTTCTTTCCCTTCGCAATGCTTATTTTATTTCATGAACATGTTCGAACGCCGTGTAAAATGTTAGGACAATTTGATTTGTACAACCTCATTAAAAGATAATTTCTACGTTCCCCTTCAACGCGGTTGAGATTTGTATACTGACAAGGTAAATTTATGCAATAAATAAATAGTGGAGACATTAAATGGGAATAATAATTCACTTCTAAGTTTTTAGGAAAATAAAAACTGAAAGAAATTATCGATCCCTGTCCGACCTTGCATGGCTTTATGAAGTGGTTATTTTTTTAGGCGCCAAAGATATTACAATATCCCATGAAACAGTACAATGCAGTTTTCTGAAATATATTAGTATTTGTGAAGTTCACTGAGCTATTTCTGTTAAACCTATATACATTCAATCCAAAAGGCATATCTCAGGAATTTGTGAGAATATCTTCCTGGAAAATTTGTCTGCGACACGAAGAGGTATAAGAAATCTTGTCCCTTTTCAATACGCACATCTTCCAAGATGTTCGGCAATTCGTCGTCTGGCTATGCCACATTTCATTTATCCCAAAACCCTACATACAGCCTATCTCTTCCCTATCCAATCTTTAACTACGATAAACAGCAAGTCACCGGAAGAAATCACTGGCGGCGTCAACATAAAGCCATGATAACATAGATAAGCGGCTTAAACAAATATCGATCTTGCATCACCTTCATCGATCCTACACTGGAAACGACATGGTAATCCTTTGAAAGTACCGCACAGTACTTTAAACGACCAGCATCTGGAGACAGAATCGTAATCGAGACATTGGTTGTCCAAATTTACTAGGTCTAGACTTTGTCGACCCAGCAAACCTATTTTCTGTTGTCTTTCATTGTTCGCTCGAAATCGGCTTGATTTTGAAAGTAAGCTTAATTGATCCAAATTGCACCTGATTTCGTTTAGAAACATAAATGCTACTATCGTGAGTACTGACATCATAAATGAAAAATGACTGACTGTTAACAAACATGCTTTGTGCTTTCTTTTCAAATGATGCTGCACTGACCGGCGGCGTTCAAGTCAGGAACAGTAAATGTGGACAGGAAGAAATCTAATTATGTTGCTCGCTATACTTATGGTGGCGAAAGAAGCTGTAGAGCAGCTAAATGTAGCATTTTTCATATATTTGTTAAAATTTAATTCTTTTCCGTGGTCCCTGAAACTATTTAGGGGAATGTTTTTTGCGCTCCGTGAACGGGGAACGGAAAACAATTATCGTAACAATTCAGATAGAACTTTAAAGAAATATCCAGATAATGTAAGGGGTTGATAACAACAAACAACCGGGTTGTTAAAGCAACAAAATCTTAGAACACTTACATATTGCGATTATGGAGACGGAAATAAGAAATATGTACATTGACGTAATCACATAAGTGGTACTTTAATTGACTACATTCATTTTGTACAGCAAACCAAAGGAATGATAAAACAAGTCTCATTCTTTCTTGGATAGTCGTATTGACATAAAACTGCGTATCTGGAAACACGATAATAATTAAATATTTAAATAATTCCCGTGGCAGTAAAGATGCTGATAGGCGATCCAATTTAAACTCTAACGAATCGTTGTGTTATAAACATTCATTTGGCCGTCAACGTTTCAACGACCTGAATAAAAACCGTATATAGAGATTGAAATAATTATGCACGTTTCAAAAGTGAAACATCAGAGAAATAAATATTTAAATTTCGTACAGTCGTAATATTACGATTGTACGAAATCTATATACTTAATACAAATTGGATTTTTACGTTGTGATTCCTAACACTTTTTAGTTTCAAATCGTAGAAAGACGTACAAGGTATGGTTTTGAAGCTAAGAAGATGGGGAGGTGCAATGGGGGTATCACAATGCGAAATTATAAACCGTTCACTGCCAATTTTGAGGTCAAAGGTCAAAAACTGAAAATTGCATTGCTTTTGTACGCCAACTCGAAATATAATTCCTCATTAGTGCCCCAATGAGTGCATAAGTTACACGGCCAAGTTGCCACTTATAACTGCGTTAACCGATTTTAAAACGTTAACGGTTTTTGAACAATGTTGGTAAAATTATGGAAGAAACTATGTAACGGTTTATAAAGTTATTATTTTTTGAATTGCGCTGAAAATTATTTCGCAGATAGATTTTGATGCGTAGAATCAGCATCTGCCATTTTTGTCAATCAATTGTGGCGCCCTCTACAAGATAAAATAGCGGGAAATTTGTTTTATGTCAGAATTGAATAGCAAATAGGTAATTGGTACAATTAAGCACGCTGATTAACATGGCGAAACCCGTTTTCAAACATGATGATCGTGGCACATCAAAAATTTAAAAAAAGGCGGGAACATTTTTTTTCATTAGAAGTGGTTAAAAATTGACAGTTGGTCCTATCCGGCACGCTGATTAACATAGTGAAAGTTGTTTCAGCCAAAAAATGAACAACAACTTTTCGTTGCATTTCCGCGTGTGAGTTTATATTTATTGACATGTTCTTCTTTACAATTAACTTATAACGTGGAGCTTTAGATATGTAATTTGTAAGCACATGTATATTTGCTTTACATGTATATTAACAGAATCGACGTTAACGCTCTCTAAATCTTTACCAACGTCCCTATTTAAGGACAGGTTGCTAGTTTAAATTAATCTAGAAAATCCTGAGAAAATTATGTATATATTCTTATTTTGGGTTTATCCCAATAGGCAGAACTTAAGATATCCATGTCAATATTTGTGGCTTAGAGAGCATACAGACCGTGTCAAAAAATATTGACAATAATTCAACAAGTAACAACCAAAATATTTCGCATTTAGGATATAATCATATATTATGGCGTTCAAGCTTATAATGTGATAATACATGTAGCTGTGGATTGATTGCAATACATAGATTGTACGGCACGACACCATTTCAGTTTATGCAAATCGAAATGGCAACATTAACGCGGTATTGAATGTTTCCAAAGTTTAAAACAACATTTATGTAGTAACGTGTTCCGTTTTTATTTGAAACCAGAAATTCCGTTCCCCGAAGTACGAACAATATAAACGCTGAAACTCTACATCTGTTGATAAGTTAAATTATTTTTTTCTGACGATTAAAATAAATGCCATCACCTTGTATCATGCTGGTAAATGCTCACAAGCGCAACTTTTATCGTCCATATATAGGAAACGAAACCTTCAAATGTGGATGTAACACGTCCGTTTGTGATTTGGAAACGAGAAAGGTCGTTCGCTGCAACACGAATCGTATAAAAGCGGAAACTCGTTCCCTGTCCACTTTGTGGAATTCCCCGATTCCCATCGCAATCAACGGACAGCTTCGTAAATACCTTCTTGTCCACGTACTCTGCGTCCATTGGCGGAAGTTCCTCATTATATCTCTGGATAACATGATGGTATAGCTTCCCAAGTGTGCAGAGATACAGGCAATAGAAATTATCCCAATTGCGGCAAATAGCAACATAATTTGAACCTGCGTTGGCAGCTCATTTTGAAATGCGACCACAGGATACAAGAGTAAAATAGAACAGATAGCTCCCATTAGTTGGAAGGTGGGCCAAACAATGTATTGGAAACACTGGTTACTTAAAATCACTAGAATTTGAACTTGTCGGTAAAGCAATGCTGTCTCCATTAACCGCTCATTGTTTACAGAAAGTCCTGCGGATTTTGACAGGAAGCTCAATTGCTTCAGATTACTACTTATTTCGTTTAATGAGACAAACGTTATTATAGTAATGAGCGCGCCGATACATCCCGTTGGAATAAACATTATTAATTGAATCATTGCTACGTAGACACGTTTTGCATGTTTCCAACTTGACACTAATCCAATCGTTTCACTGAATGGTAAGTTCGAGTGTAAGCTTGGAAACAGGAACGATAAAATTGGAATGGCGACGCCGTAAATTATTATGCTGGCAGTTGCGCAGGACACGAGGCAACACAGAAATAAATTGATACCCTTCGTATGCCTTTTGTTAGCATTTTGCATTGCCGTAAAGAAGAGTCCTCGCGGCTTGCGACAAACACAGTTTAAAAATAGGCATATCTCCAGCGTGTTTCGCGTCAGCCAATATAGGATAACTTGGGCCGCAATTTTTGAAGCCAATAAATGTCCGTGAAACAATATGACGATTAGGTTCACTTGACCGTCCGCACTGCTTGAATTGAGATGGATTTCTTGCAAAGTGAGAAAAGTTGAAAAACAGCTGAAGGATATCCAGAATGCCTTGTATTTCCTGTTCAAATGTGGCTGCACTGTCAGGCGGTGACAACGTTCTGAAGAGTTAATGCGGACTGGAAAGAATCGAAATACTGTGCTAGCTATCTCTAAGCTGGAAACAAGAATCTATAGAACGGCCAAATGTGGCATTTTCAATTTGATTGTAAAATGGAGACAGTTTCTTTTAAAATGTCAACCTGTATAAGGACGAACGACATGCGGCGTTGGAAATCGAGAAATGTATTCGCTTGTAGGTAAGCAAAATTATTATACGAGCAGAACATTCTATGCATTCAAAATTTAATCGTAGTAAAATTATATATGTACTATATGCATCAACAAAATTTAATTACGCTGAACGTAATTATATGGCATCGAAGCAAACACACCAACGTGGAATTTAGGGTGTAGAAAAGTTATTTTTGAATTTGGTACACAAATTTGGCGGGGCAAAGCAAATATAATTTAATTAAAATCCATGCAAACAATTGACAAAGTACGTTGTCTCTACGTCCCAGTTTCAAAATTGAATATGAATCCACGTGTGCATATCAACGGGCACATCAATAATTAAAAGTGCCTTGGAAATAAACACAGCTGATATAACGTGGGAGGACGGTGGGTTGGAATCGCGAATATATCATTGCAAGCTTGATTGTATTGATTTGTCATGGTAGCTTTACAAGAAAAGCTGGAATTTAATATCAAAATTGTTGTTTTATACATGTTTCTGGTGGTTCGCTTTTAAATGAAGCTTCCCAGAAAGCTTGAACCAAATTTATTTTATTTTTTGAATTTCTTCCTAGTATGTATATGCAATCCTGGTTTTTCAACTCATGAAGCTAAGTAAATATTATTAAATACTACCACTCTGAAATCAAGAAACAAACTTTGGACCTAAAATCGGAGGTTTATATAATTACCTTAAACAATTTAAACTCATCTGTCAGCAATAGTGTCTTCAGTGCAGAGGGATATTGCACTGACCTCATTACAAAAACAGCAGATTCACTTGCCACAAATTGCAATCCTTCCGATGTGCATATGCGTATCTGACTCAACGTTGGTTTGAGAGTTGCTCTCCAGCTACGTTTCTCTACTTCACTTTACCGCATTGTACATTCCCGACTACTGATAACCGAAACCTGAACATTCCACTCGAAGCAGTTCTGAAACTGGCGTCCATTTCCATCTGGTTATCATGGACCATGTTTGATTTTGTTTCGTTTGCGACGTTCATTATGTTCAAGGTGACCGTAATTCCGACGTACTGCTTCATTCACTACCAGAAATATTTGAAAGTGTTAACGGCGTACCGGTACAGCAACAATCGGAATATGATAGGAGAAAAGAAAGTTGTACTTTCCACTAAATCCATTTTTGTTGTACACAAGGAAATCCAATTGCTCGCTACATTCTACAACTTTATTCAGCAGGATATAATTATTTTGATTATACTCAACTGTTCAGTCCTTTCCTTAATTTTAAGCTTTTACATTTTAGTTTCATTTGGTTCAAGTATTTCACTCATGCGTTTGGTAATATTTCTAGAAATATGTATGGTGGGTTGCTTTGTAATTTTGATTGGATTTGGAATATTGGGCAAGGTGTACAGTTTTCGTGCAAATTACTCAAGCACTTCAGAACCGAGATATTAATGTGTTTTTCGAAAAGCGCAAAAATGCTTTATTCGGGAGTTGGCGTCATTGCGCCCCATTAAGATTTATTTGGGGAATATAAATTTTGCTGACGGGAAAACACCAATTATTCTTCTCGATTTTTGTGTTACTCAAATAGTGGACCTACTCCTCCTTTGAGGAGTTCATGTCAGACGCTAACAACTAACACAATTTCGTGAACAATACTCTGGAAAAGCACCCGTGAGTATGTCAAACTATGTCATGTTTCAAACTATGTCTATTAACTTTACATTACATTAAAATGTTAACTAATAAAAAATGATGCTTAAAATTAGTTTGCCCTACGCGGCGTAGGCTACGCCGCATGTTGCTTCAACAGACCCGTAGGAACATTTTAGTTCCGAGGTGTGGAACAATGCATTCTCAATGAAATGATCTTGTAAATGATAGTAGCACTATCGTAGTGCTCTTTCTTATTGAAACTCGGATATGACACATGGCATACGCTTACCGTCATCAATTGTGAACCTGTATTTTCTATTTGTATTGTATTTGTTCAAAAACTGAATTTCAGTTGTCATCTTAATAATCGCAGCAATATTACACCAACCTACTAAAGCGATAGTAATTCAAATGTTCATATTTTCTTTTCTTTATTTATTGGAGAAACTTGCTCCTTGGAGGCGATGGGCATAAATTACAATAATATAGTAACAATGATCATAAAATAGTACCATTATCATCAGCCATCGGTGGGAAAGGAAACTATCATTTGAGATTGAAACACATCCGCCCTTGTTTTAAAGACAAGAAATGCCGTTCGCTGCAATATGAACCGTATAAAAGCGGAAACTCTTTGCCGGTCCACTTTATGAAATTCACCAATGCTCATTGCAATCAATGGACAACTTTTCAAATATCTTCTTGTCCAAGAACAATTTTCGCACAAGCGCATCTTCCTCAGAATATCTCTTGATAGTCCAATAGTCTGGCTTCCGAGATGCCCAGAGACGCAAACAACTGACATTGTTCCAATTGCAGAAAACTGTAGCAACATTAAAATCTGTTGTGACATGTCGTTGTGAAATGCAATCACTGGGTACAATAATAGAATTGAGAGGACGGCTCCAATTAGCTGGAACATTGGCCATACATAGTGCTGAAAGCATTTGTTGCTTGATATTACAAACAACTGAATTTGTCGGTAAACTAAGAGCACTCTAGTTCGCTGTTCATTTGTTCCGATACATCGATACGATGTTGCGAGACATTTCAATTGCTCAAGATTGCTCCTGATTTCGTTCACAGACACAAAGGTAATTAGCGTAATGACCGGCCCTGTGGCAGCAATTGGTAACATGAAAATGAACTGTGTTAACACTGCCTCGACCCGTCTTCCATATTTCCACGTGGTCTCGATTATGTGCAAACTTGAGTGTAATTTTGGAAATAAGAAGCAGATAATGGGAACGGTGACGCAATAAACCATTGGAATTGAAGTCGAACAGATAACTAGATAACACAGAAATTTAGAGCTGCCACGTCTGTCATTTGTATTCAAACGCTGTTTGGTTGGGCCGCACGAGTCAAGGAGTCCTCTTTGATTTCCCAAAATGCAGTTTAAAAATTGGCATATTTCGAGAGTGTACGCTTTTAGCCAGTAGTGCATAAATGCGACGGCCAACTTGGAAACAAGCAAGTGACAGTGGAATAGAATTACGATTAGATTTGCGGATTCTTCAGTGAGATTTTTGTAAAGTTCTCGGATGGAGAGATATATTGACACGCAGTTAATAGGTAACCAAACTGATTTGAATTTTCGCTGCTGGTGGAGGTTTACATTGACTCTGTGATTATTTCCGCAAGAGTGGATGTTGATTGGGGCAAAGCAAAATACTCTGCTCGCAACGCTTAAGTGGGCAATGAGAAGTTGGATGACTACCAGGCTCGGCATTGTTAATTGTGGAATTAGAAGAATGCGGTCCAGAAAGTTCCGAGATTCGAGAGAGGTATGTCTGACTAATTTTGAATGCAAGTGTTCCGTTAGTTTAGTACAACTTTTTGAGTCTGTTCAGTATAACCAAGACAGCGATACTTGGATACTAAAACGAAGGAAAACGATGGGGAAGGAATGTATTTGTGCTATGTAACTCAAATTACAATGACATAACAGTTATCCGGGAAAACATGACAATGCATGCCTCAAATAAATAACCATTTTCCAAGTAGTATATTCTGCCTTATAATTGCTTAGTTTGTTGGTTACAGGAATGTGACAATAATTTAATTATTGAAGACATGATTGTGGTAGGATTTATTGAATACATAAATCCTATGTTTGTAATAGGCTAAAGTTATTCTGGGCTGTACTGTGTAGAAAAGTAACAAGAACAAGGCATCCCCGGAAATTCGATGGTGAATATATGCATATGTAATGTACGCCTATCTACCACATTAAAGTTTTGGCCAAGCCTGCGAACCGGACAATAATTAAAATTGCTTTTATGTTGTATAATATTAAGGAAGGGAGCAAAGAAACTATATTGAAAAAATATTTTAAAGATTTGATAAGGTGTTTCCTGTTTTTCTCTCAAAGTTGACAGCTGCATGTCCGAGTAATCTAATCATTTTCGTTTACGAACATAATTTCATTTACATCGATATAGTAAGAAACATATTTAAGCTTTAGTTTTATAAAGAAAGCATCGGACACACCATAAAACACACTGAAAACATAATTGGACAACGTTTAGCAGGATCTCTACGATACCACGTTTTCTTCTTCCGCATTTGCAAATTTGATTGACAATTAGGTTGCTTTAGAAGGTACTCAATTTCGACAAGGTTGATATTTTGGTCCCACACCGACTTATTCACTGCTGCGACGTAGAGCTGTCGATAACGTAGAGCCAATGTTGTTTGTCGCTCTTTGTTTTCAGAGACTGCAAATGGTTTGGTGAGGGATCTTAATTGAACAGAATTGCCTCTTGTTTCGTTACGGACACACACATTATTATAGTCATTGACAAACTTATAACTCCAAGCGGTATGAAAATAATAAATTGGCCAATGCCACTAGTACACGTCTTGCTCAATTTCCTGCTTGTCATCCGTTATTCCTTTCTATGAGATGACATAAAAGCAAGTTTGCGTGCAAGTCTGGAAATAGGAACACCAGTAAGGGCGTTACAATGCAGTACATAATCGGGCCAGCAGATGCGCAAAGCTGGTGAAAGATGAGAAATAACTTGCTGTCCGTGGTGCAACGTATTCTACTTCGGTTCTCAATGGAAACACATGGAATGGACAGTCCTATAGGTTTTCGAAAAATGCAGTTTAGAAACTGACAAAATTCCGGTGTATTTTATGATAGCAGGTGAAGTTTAACATATGTCGTAAATTTTGCGCCGAGAATGTGTCCGTGAGAACGCATCAGGATTAGGTTTACCTACTTCTTTGGCGTGACCTGGTTTTGGTAAATTTCTAGAATATTGAGAAGAATTGCAAAATGTCCAACCAGCACACAGAATGCTTTGCATATTCCTTTCAAATGCTTGTTTACGGAGGGTCGGTGATACTTTCCTGATGAGTCAATATGAATTGGGATAATCGGAAGACGCCGTGTCGCCAATTTCAAACTTCCAGCTAGTATCTTTGGAACAGCTAGTAGCTGTAGAGCAGCTACAGTTGGCATGGTTGGCTCGTTGGCAAGTAAAAGCTGTAGTGAAAATGGGTGGCATAAATAACTTTAATTTGATAAATTATGTGACTGACTTTGGTAGGTATTTTGGAATTTACGACGCGGATTTGAGCATCATTTTTTGGCTGTGACACCCTTTTTTGACTTTGTTGGCCGACGTTGCCAAAACTAGTATATGTGGGTAGGGTCTATCGAAAAACGACCACATGCACAGTTGCATTGACCTACTTGGAGAACACCCCTAGTGGGAGGCAAAAATCAAAGTACCACTGATCCAAATATTTGAATAGAACTCTTGCACACACGGCTTGGAGTAAATTTCTGAAACTAGGCAAATGTACAAAGGTGAGGGCTAGTAGTATTAGAAATACTCTGCTGTCGGTGTATATATAATTAATTGTTCTGTCGTCGAAACCATGTAAAAGTTGTTGTTTCACTCGTCACACAATCTTTCACTAGCTAACCCTATGTTTAAATTCATATTTTAACCTATTTCACAGAATACATCTTTGCTACGTTGCGAGTCAACGTTCCACCTTTCGAGTCTCAATAAAACTCACATTTAATTTCTACCTATAAACACACTCTCTCTCTCTCTCAACTCGATTTCTAATTATTTAAATTTTCCATAAATTTCCAGAATTACAGTCAATTACTTTACAATTGCTAGAAATGTATTTTTAAACCACAATGACACAAACTTATTCAGTCTCAAGATATTCCTCCAATTTTCTGCTATCACTGACAGTAATGCAATGAGCAATCCAGTTGCAAGCAAACAAAACAAGACGACAATATTCCCCTTCATCGTAGGAGCTTTGGGAACTGCGGATGTTGTGTCCGTCAAGTAACTCTGAATGAAATCATCCCTACCCAAAAGTGTACTTCACCGCTGCTGAATACCCGATTGCCGCATGCTCCACACCCTTCTGAGCAAATGCAATGTTATCACCCCTTGTATTTCTACTCCCTGCATCACACTTGAATATTTCTCTTTCCCAATGTCCACCAATTTGCTGTCACTTCTCCAAATGTGCGTCGCGAATTTTACACAGAGTAGCGGCGGGAGAATGATCGCCGTGCTGTTGCACCCTCGAAGATCGTGCAAAAGTGCTCGCTCTTCCCTCTCGGAAAACAGATCCACTAACAGTCTTTCCATTCGGATATGAAACCCTCGATCTGGAGGAAAATGGGTTACTTTACCCAAAATTGCTAAACCAGCCAGCGGTTTGAACAGAATGTCGGGTACTTTTCCGTGAGGTCGGGTCGAGTTCCAAATTGTGAGCATTGTTTCGTCCCTCCCTATCCATCGATCGTGCTTTGAGCTCATGATTTCCATTGAGGTGGCGTATGCTGCTATACGTCCCCACTTGATACGAATCCCAGAAGTGATGTCTTCAACCCTTACTCTGTTCATCTCCAGAGGCCACCCTTCCAATCCTGTGTTCAACGTCTTGAGTACTAACGAACATGGTAAGTATCTAACATCCGTGTATCTTGTGTAAATGTTAAATTTATCATGCAAAAGATGGTCAAAGATTTCGTAATGAAGTTGCCGCCGATTAGTGTAAACATTGTTGTTTTTGTAAGCATTGCTAATGACAATGCCAGCAAGAAGAATCCCGGCCACCAACCACCGCAATTTGGCCACGCCTTCGACTGCCGACGAAAACGGATCTCCCTGCTCGATTAGTACTTTGAACGGAAATGATGTGATGTGCTACCCGTTGTACTTTTGTTTCCTTTTGTGATTTCTTTGCCAGAATAACAATTCCCAATATGATTAGAGCAACACTGGTTACCACGGCCAACCACACAGTGCCGTGAAACACGTTGAGAAATTCTTCGAATGGAAATGGCTTATTGACGCGTTCGCCACAAGCAACAAAGCGAAGCGCCTCCACCGAGTGGTTAAATGTGATTAGGTATGCAACGCCGCGCGGTGCGTTACTCTCGAATTTCAACTGTATATTCCACGTGGTTTGGAATGAGTAAGAGAAACGTTTAAACTCATTCGGAATAATATCGGCCGAGCCTCTTTTGCCGTTAGTACATATTCCATCTTGGATACCTCCTGTGTAGGAATAGTTTGCCATGATTGACTGTAGAATATGTGCAAATTCCCGACTTAACCGGTATTGCGGCTTCTCCTGGAGCATTGCTTCTGGTGTAACGGAATCTTCACAGGCCGCAATTCTGCTGCGCACTCGTAGAGATATACTTTTCCCGAAGTACAACTTTCCTCTCCACGAGAGCATGTCTAACGGGCCCGGAACTGCGGCAGAAACTATCCTCCGATGAGCCATATGTGCCCATACGTCCAGTTTCACTTCTCGTAGAATCAAATCGGTTGGCGAGAAAGTATTCACAACGTTCAGAATAAGTAAACTGGAAACGCCACACGATGATCGCCCGGCATAATTATCGGTGAGCGCAAAAATGAAAAGTTGAAGATATGCAGGGGGTTCCTTATCGTCCCATCCTATACCAGATCTCATGCGGTATTTCAGCCACATTAGTTTCTGATAATGGTCGTAAGTTTGAAACGATTTACGTGAGTCGACTAGAATATTAAAAGTATAGGAGAGGGATGGCTGGATATGCGGGCCAATAGGTAACATTACGTTTTCTGGATACTTAAACAATTTAGGATGCTTAAATTTGTGGGACGGCGCGGAGTGTGGAATGTACAAGCCTGTTTCCACCTTGCAATTCCAGGGTTTCGAATTTGATGCAAACAGGAAAAAGTCCAAACGGACGCAGTAGTCTGTTGGTGCTTGATCCAAGACAATTGATCCTAGTCGACTAGTAACCGTACACGGATATATGCCAGTGGATGTGTTGGCCCGTATTGCATTCAGTCCTGATGGAACCCATATGCTTTGTGTCCTTCGGCGATGACTCTTGTAGTCAAACGTCAACAACTTCGCGGCCAAAGGGTGGCGGAGGATTACTGGAACGTCCAGTTGCATTATGTCTATATTATGAAAATTATTAATGGAAATTATACATCCACTGGTTTGGAATGGATTAAACAGCAAATTCAAGTTATCTATGTTGGGCGGAGGCTGTCGTCTATCAGAATGTTGGGAAGAAGCCAAAGACATGGAGTATATGCATTCCACAACCCTGAAACAATACCAGCTTGAAATTAGCACAACCAACAGAAATACCAAAGGCACCATGCTGATCTCTGACAACCGTATTCTAAAAATACAAAAGTTGATAAGGATACGTCAGTAGAACTGGATTGTTTCAACTATAAAGTACACGAATAATTTGTTATATACATAGTTACGATGGTCTAAGAAAAGTAATTTTGTAAGTGGTGTACGCCCATCCTACAAAGTAAGTTCTGACCATGATACAATCTAGTTCGTATTTGTAATGTATACCGTGGTACGTTACACAAGCAGGTAAGTTTTGTAAGAGACTATTCGTAGTCCTGTCGTATACTATGAGAACATATAGAATATAATAATATCTTTAAAGTAATTAACCAAATGTGCCCATCCGTGCTGTCAAATAACGTTTGCTCGATGCGATCACCAAATAACATTGCGCATTGCGCAGATTTCGATTTCCAGTAACTGGGCGGGACTTAAAACTAATAAATACACAATGTCATGGGTATCTTCTTAATATGTGTACCGCTGGCCCCATGTATCACTTCTGTTGACCACAATCCCATTTCTAAATTATGCGCCATTTTTACAATTTCAAAGATTTCTAAGTAGGGTTTCGGATTTTGCAACTCCAAATTAACCTATGGCACCAATTAGATTTTTGCTGTTGATTTACATAGGCTGATTTAGATCCATATTGCTTTTTAAATTGGCAAGCCTCCAAAATTAAAAAATCCAAATTAAGTTTTTCAATCCATAAAAATGCTGCAATTTGTCGTTTTTGTGGTAACCAATGATTTGGCAAAACACATCTTTCTTAATATTAGATACTGCAATGTGTTAAGTTTAAATATGGTTGCCTAACGCAATTATATTTAAATTGTTGTGTGATTACATACCACACAATTATGTGCACAATACGGATGGGTATACTTGTTGTGAAGTACTCATGAGCTTCCACTTCTTCTCATATAATCCAGCAGTTCGTCCAAAAACAATCTATTAATCACACCAATTTGTGCAATGTATTACGGAATTTCTTATATACCAACGGTAAGTAGAGTTGATATCGCTTACATGTCACGATGTGCGTACAACATTTACCAAATTAGATTGTGGAGGGACTTTCGAAAGGATCGCAATACCAAAGTGCTGACACATTTATTCGGTTGATATGAGACTAACCACTGCGAGCCTTTTTTATATGCGGACTATGAAATCCTTAATACACTATTACCTGGGTCCTACTAAAAGGCACCCTAAGGCAAAAACACGCTACCCACACGCTACCCCAAAAATACACGCTACCCCCATGGACACGCTACCCCAAAGGACACGCTACCCACACGCTACCCCAAGGACACGCTACCCACACGCTACCCCAAGGACACGCTACCCACACGCTACCCCAAGGACACGCTACCCCAAGGACACGCTACCCCAAGGACACGCTACCCCAAGGACACGCTACCCCAAGGACACGCTACCCACACGCTACCCCAAGGACACGCTACCCCAAGGACACGCTACCCCAAGGACACGCTACCCCAAGGACACGCTACCCCAAGGACACGCGACCCCAAGGACACGCTACCCCAAGGACACGCTACCCCAAGGACACGCTACCCCAAGGACACGCTATCCCAAGGACACGCTACCCCAAGGACACGCTACCCCAAGGACACGCTACCCCAAAGACACGCTACCCACACGCTACCCCAAGGACACGCTACCCACACGCTACCCCAAGGACACGCTACCCACACGCTACCCCAAGGACACGCTACCCACACGCTACCCCAAGGACACGCTACCCACACGCTACCCCAAGGACACGCTACCCACACGCTACCCACACGCTACCCACACGCTACCGCAAGGACACGCTACCCACACGCTACCCCAAGGACACGCTACCCACACGCTACCCCAAGGACACGCTACCCACACGCTACCCCAAGGACACGCTACCCCAAGGACACGCTACCCCAAGGACACGCTACCCCAAGGACACGCTACCCCAAGGACACGCTACCCCAAGGACACGCTACCCCAAGGACACGCTACCCCAAGGACACGCTACCCCAAGGACACGCTACCCCAAGGACACGCTACCCCAAGGACACGCTACCCCAAAGACACGCTACCCCAAGGACACGCTACCCCAAAGACACGCTACCCACACGCTACCCCAAGGACACGCTACCCCAAAGACACGCTACCCACACGCTACCCCAAGGACACGCTACCCACACGCTACCCCAAGGACACGCTACCCACACGCTACCCCAAGGACACGCTACCCACACGCTACCCCAAGGACACGCTACCCACACGCTACCCCAAGGACACGCTACCCACACGCTACCCCAAGGACACGCTACCCACACGCTACCCCAAGGACACGCTACCCACACGCTACCCCAAGGACACGCTACCCACACGCTACCGCAAGGACACGCTACCCACACGCTACCCCAAGGACACGCTACCCACACGCTACCCCAAGGACACGCTACCCCAAGGACACGCTACCCCAAGGACACGCTACCCCAAGGACACGCTACCCCAAGGACACGCTACCCCAAGGACACGCTACCCCAAGGACACGCTACCCCAAGGACACGCTACCCCAAGGACACGCTACCCCAAGGACACGCTACCCCAAGGACACGCTACCCCAAGGACACGCTACCCCAAGGACACGCTACCCCAAGGACACGCTACCCCAAGGACACGCTACCCCAAGGACACGCTACCCCAAGGACACGCTACCCCAAGGACACGCTACCCCAAGGACACGCTACCCCAAGGACACGCTACCCCAAGGACACGCTACCCCAAGGACACGCTACCCCAAGGACACGCTACCCCAAGGACACGCTACCCCAAGGACACGCTACCCCAAGGACACGCTACCCCAAGGACACGCTACCCCAAAGACACGCTACCCACACGCTACCCCAAGGACACGCTACCCACACGCTACCCCAAGGACACGCTACCCACACGCTACCCCAAGGACACGCTACCCACACGCTACCCCAAGGACACGCTACCCACACGCTACCCCAAGGACACGCTACCCACACGCTACCCACACGCTACCCACACGCTACCGCAAGGACACGCTACCCACACGCTACCCACACGCTACCCCAAGGACACGCTACCCCAAGGACACGCTACCCCAAGGACACGCTACCCCAAGGACACGCTACCCCAAGGACACGCTACCCCAAGGACACGCTACCCCAATGCCACGCTACCCCAAGGACACGCTACCCCAAGTTCACGCTACCCCAAGGACACGCTACCCCAAAGACACGCTACCCACACGCTACCCCAAGGACACGCTACCCCAAAGACACGCTACCCACACGCTACCCCAAGGACACGCTACCCACACGCTACCCCAAGGACACGCTACCCACACGCTACCCCAAGGACACGCTACCCACACGCTACCCCAAGGACACGCTACCCACACGCTACCCCAAGGACACGCTACCCACACGCTACCCCAAGGACACGCTACCCACACGCTACACACACGCTACCGCAAGGACACGCTACCCACACGCTACCCCAAGGACACGCTACCCACACGCTACCCCAAGGACACGCTACCCCAAGGACACGCTACCCCAAGGACACGCTACCCCAAGGACACGCTACCCCAAGGACACGCTACCCCAAGGACACGCTACCCCAAGGACACGCTACCCCAAGGACACGCTACCCCAAGGACACGCTACCCCAAGGACACGCTACCCCAAAGACACGCTACCCACACGCTACCCCAAGGACACGCTACCCCAAAGACACGCTACCCACACGCTACCCCAAGGACACGCTACCCACACGCTACCCCAAGGACACGCTACCCACACGCTACCCCAAGGACACGCTACCCACACGCTACCCCAAGGACACGCTACCCACACGCTACCCCAAGGACACGCTACCCACACGCTACCCCAAGGACACGCTACCCACACGCTACCCCAAGGACACGCTACCCACACGCTACCCCAAGGACACGCTACCCACACGCTACCCACACGCTACCGCAAGGACACGCTACCCACACGCTACCCCAAGGACACGCTACCCACACGCTACCCCAAGGACACGCTACCCCAAGGACACGCTACCCCAAGGACACGCTACCCCAAGGACACGCTACCCCAAGGACACGCTACCCCAAGGACACGCTACCCCAAGGACACGCTACCCCAAGGACACGCTACCCCAAGGACACGCTACCCCAAGGACACGCTACCCCAAGGACACGCTACCCCAAGGACACGCTACCCCAAAGACACGCTACCCACACGCTACCCCAAGGACACGCTACCCACACGCTACCCCAAGGACACGCTACCCACACGCTACCCCAAGGACACGCTACCCACACGCTACCCCAAGGACACGCTACCCACACGCTACCCCAAGGACACGCTACCCACACGCTACCCCAAGGACACGCTACCCACACGCTACCCCAAGGACACGCTACCCCAAAGACACGCTACCCACACGCTACCCCAAGGACACGCTACCCACACGCTACCCCAAGGACACGCTACCCACACGCTACCCCAAGGACACGCTACCCACACGCTACCCCAAGGACACGCTACCCACACGCTACCCCAAGGACACGCTACCCACACGCTACCCCAAGGACACGCTACCCACACGCTACCCCAAGGACACGCTACCCACACGCTACCCCAAGGACACGCTACCCACACGCTACCCACACGCTACCGCAAGGACACGCTACCCACACGCTACCCCAAGGACACGCTACCCACACGCTACCCCAAGGACACGCTACCCCAAGGACACGCTACCCCAAGGACACGCTACCCCAAGGACACGCTACCCCAAGGACACGCTACCCCAAGGACACGCTACCCCAAGGACACGCTACCCCAAGGACACGCTACCCCAAGGACACGCTACCCCAAGGACACGCTACCCCAAAGACACGCTACCCACACGCTACCCCAAGGACACGCTACCCACACGCTACCCCAAGGACACGCTACCCACACGCTACCCCAAGGACACGCTACCCACACGCTACCCCAAGGACACGCTACCCACACGCTACCCCAAGGACACGCTACCCACACGCTACCCCAAGGACACGCTACCCACACGCTACCCCAACGACACGCTACCCCAAGGACACGCTACCGCAAGGACACGCTACCCACACGCTACCGCAAGGACACGCTACCCACACGCTACCCCAAGGACACGCTACTACGCGATTTCTCATAACTACACTTTGTGAGTCCGGTACCATTTATCCTAACGTAATGCTGGAAAATTCGGCAGAAGCTCATATCTGCATTCATGGGGCAATTAGCACACAAAATTGTATCTGCTTTCTTATTGTGGCGGAATATCATTTGCCCCATGAATGCAGTTATGAGCTTCTGCCGAATTTTCCAGCATTACGTTAGGATAAATCGTGTCCCACACGCCGATATGTATTACGTACATATCGACGATCACAGCAACTTAAAAATTACACTCCATATTTCCACCCACCAATCTATCCCGACATTTTCACGTGATCTCCCATATTTGCTTAACAATTAATTACTACGGTCCATTTGAGCCATAATTAAGATCACTAATAATTTTGTGGACTGTTTCGACTTTCCGTTCCAAATTAACAATATCTCGTTCTCCGTCACAATTCAAAAATATCCCGGTTCCTATCGCTTTTAAAATAATCCTGCTCCCCATCCTAATTATTAAAATCTCGCTCCCCATCCAAATTGAAAATATCCCGCTCTCCATCATAATTAATAAAATCCACATCTCCGACTCGATTAAAAATATTAAAACTCAATTAAGAAAATCTTGCTCCCCATAATAAGTGAAAATATCCCGCTCCTCATCCCAACTAAGAAAATATTGCTCCCCATCAAAAATAGTGTCCTTGGGGTAGCGTGTGGGAAGCGTGTCCTTTGGGGTAGCGTGTGGGTAGCGTGTCCTTGGGGTAGCGTGTGGGTAGCGTGTCCTTTGGGGTAGCGTGTGGGTAGCGTGTCCTTGGGGTAGCGTGTGGGTACCGTGTCCTTGGGGTAGCGTGTCCTTTGGGGTAGCGTGTGGGTAGCGTGTCCTTTGGGGTAGCGTGTGGGTAGCGTGTCCTTGGGGTAGCGTGTGGGTAGCGTGTCCTTTGGGGTAGCGTGTGGGTAGCGTGTGGGTAGCGTGTCCTTGGGGTAGCGTGTCCTTGGGGTAGCGTGTGGGTAGCGTGTCCTTGGGGTAGCGTGTCCTTGGGGTAGCGTGTCCTTGGGGTAGCGTGTCCTTGGGGTAGCGTGTCCTTGGGGTAGCGTGTGGGTAGCGTGTCCTTGGGGTAGCGTGTGGGTAGCGTGTCCTTGGGGTAGCGTGTGGGTAGCGTGTCCTTTGGGGTAGCGTGTCCTTGGGGTAGCGTGTCGTTGGGGTAGCGTGTCCTTGGGGTAGCGTGTCGTTGGGGTAGCGTGTCCTTGGGGTAGCGTGTCCTTGGGGTAGCGTGTCCTTGGGGTAGCGTGTGGGTAGCGTGTCCTTGGGGTAGCGTGTGCTTGGGGTAGCGTGTGGGTAGCGTGTCCTTGGGGTAGCGTGTCCTTGGGGTAGCGTGTCCTTGGGGTAGCGTGTCCTTGGGGTAGCGTGTCCTTGGGGTAGCGTGTCCTTGGGGTAGCGTGTCCTTGGGGTAGCGTGTCCTTGGGGTAGCGTGTCCTTGGGGTAGCGTGTGGGTAACGTGTCCTTGGGGTAGCGTGTCCTTGGGGTAGCGTGTGGGTAGCGTGTCCTTGGGGTAGCGTGTGGGTAGCGTGTCCTTGGGGTAGCGTGTCCTTGGGGTAGCGTGTCCTTGGGGTAGCGTGTCCGTGGGGTAGCGTGCGGGTAGCGTGTCCTTGGGGTAGCGTGTGGGTAGCGTGTCCTTGGGGTAGCGTGTGGGTAGCGTGTCCTTGGGGTAGCGTGTGGGTAGCGTGTCCTTGGGGTAGCGTGTCCTTGGGGTAGCGTGTCCTTGGGGTAGCGTGTGGGTAGCGTGTCCTTTGGGTAGCGTGTCCTTGGGGTAGCGTGTGGGTAGCGTGTCCTTGGGGTAGCGTGTGGGCAGCGTGTCCTTGGGGTAGCGTGTCCTTGGGGTAGCGTGTCCTTGGGGTAGCGTGTCCTTGGGGTAGCGTGTCCTTGGGGTAGCGTCTCCTTGGGGTAGCGTGTGGGTAGCGTGTCCTTGGGGTAGCGTGTCCTTGGGGTGGCGTGTCCTTAGGGTAGCGTGTCCTTGGGGTAGCGTGTCCTTGGGGTACCGTGTCCTTGGGGTAGCGTGTCCTTGGGGTAGCGTGTCCTTGGGGTAGCGTGTCCTTGGGGTAGCGTGTCCTTGGGGTAGCGTGTGGGTAGCGTGTCCTTGGGGTAGCGTGTGCTTGGGGTAGCGTGTCCTTGGGGTAGCGTGTGCTTGGGGTAGCGTGTGGGTAGCGTGTCCTTGGGGTAGCGTGTCCTTGGGGTAGCGTCTCCTTGGGGTAGCGTGTCCTTGGGGTAGCGTGTCCTTGGGGTAGCGTGTCCTTGGGGTAGCGTGTCCTTGGGGTAGCGTGTCCTTGGGGTAGCGTGTCCTTGGGGTAGCGTGTCCTTGGGGTAGCGTGTCCTTGGGGTAGCGTGTCCTTGGGGTAGCGTGTCCTTGGGGTAGCGTGTGGGTAGCGTGTCCTTGGGGTAGCGTGTGGGTAGCGTGTCCTTGGGGTAGCGTGTGGGTAGCGTGTCCTTGGGGTAGCGTGTGGGTAGCGTGTCCTTGGGGTAGCGTGTCCTTGGGGTAGCGTGTCCTTGGGGTAGCGTGTCCTTGGGGTAGCGTGTGGGTAGCGTGTCCTTTGGGGTAGCGTGTCCTTGGGGTAGCGTGTGGGTAGCGTGTCCTTGGGGTAGCGTGTGGGCAGCGTGTCCTTGGGGTAGCGTGTCCTTGGGGTAGCGTGTCCTTGGGGTAGCGTGTCCTTGGGGTAGCGTCTCCTTGGGGTAGCGTGTGGGTAGCGTGTCCTTGGGGTAGCGTGTCCTTGGGGTGGCGTGTCCTTAGGGTAGCGTGTCCTTGGGGTAGCGTGTCCTTGGGGTAGCGTGTCCTTGGGGTACCGTGTCCTTGGGGTAGCGTGTCCTTGGGGTAGCGTGTGGGTAGCGTGTCCTTGGGGTAGCGTGTGCTTGGGGTAGCGTGTCCTTGGGGTAGCGTGTGCTTGGGGTAGCGTGTGGGTAGCGTGTCCTTGGGGTAGCGTGTCCTTGGGGTAGCGTGTCCTTGGGGTAGCGTGTCCTTGGGGTAGCGTGTCCTTGGGGTAGCGTGTCCTTGGGGTAGCGTGTCCTTGGGGTAGCGTGTCCTTGGGGTAGCGTGTCCTTGGGGTAGCGTGTCCTTGGGGTAGCGTGTCCTTGGGGTAGCGTGTCCTTGGGGTAGCGTGTCCTTGGGGTAGCGTGTCCTTGGGGTAGCGTGTGGGTAGCGTGTCCTTGGGGTAGCGTGTCCTTGGGGTAGCGTGTCCTTGGGGTAGCGTGTCCCTGGGGTAGCGTGTCCTTGGGGTAGCGTGTCCTTGGGGTAGCGTGTCCTTGGGGTAGCGTGTCCTTGGGGTAGCGTGTGGGTAGCGTGTCCTTGGGGTAGCGTGTCCTTGGGGTAGCGTGTCCTTGGGGTAGCGTGTCCTTGGGGTAGCGTGTCCTTGGGGTAGCGTGTCCTTGGGGTAGCGTGTCCTTGGGGTAGCGTGTGGGTAACGTGTCCTTGGGGTAGCGTGTGGGTAGCGTGTCCTTGGGGTAGCGTGTCCTTGGGGTAGCGTGTCCTTGGGGTAGCGTGTGGGTAGCGTGTCCTTGGGTGTAGCGTGTCCTTGGGGTAGCGTGTCCTTGGGGTAGCGTGTCATTGGGGTAGCGTGTCATTGGGGTAGCGTGTCCTTGGGGTAGCGTGTCCTTGGGGTAGCGTGTCCTTGGGGTAGCGTGTCCTTGGGGTAGCGTGTCCTTGGGGTAGCGTGTCCTTGGGGTAGCGTGTGGGTAGCGTGTCCTTGGGGTAGCGTGTGGGCAGCGTGTCCTTGGGGTAGCGTGTCCTTGGGTAGCGTGTCCTTGGGGTAGCGTGTCCTTGGGGTAGCGTGTCCTTGGGGTAGCGTGTCCTTGGGGTAGCGTCTCCATGGGGTAGCGTGTGGGTAGCGTGTCCTTGGGGTAGCGTGTCCTTGGGGTGCGTGTCCTTGGGGTAGCGTGTGGGTAGCGTGTCCTTGGGGTAGCGTGTCCTTGGGGTAGCGTGTCCTTGGGGTAGCGTGTCCTTGGGGTAGCGTGTCCTTGGGGTAGCGTGTCCTTGGGGTAGCGTGTCCTTGGGGTAGCGTGTCCTTGGGGTAGCGTGTCCTTGGGGTAGCGTGTCCTTGGGTAGCGTGTCCTTGGGGTAGCGTGTCCTTGGGGTAGCGTATCCTTGGGGTAGCGTGTCCTTGGGGTATCGTGTCCTTGGGGTAGCGTGTCCTTGGGGTAGCGTGTGGGTAGCGTGTCCTTGGGGTAGCGTGTCCTTGGGGTAGCGTGTCCTTGGGGTAGCGTGTCCTTCGGGTAGCGTGTCCTTGGGGTAGCGTGTCCTTGGGGTAGCGTGTCCTTGGGGTAGCGTGTCCTTGGGGTAGCGTGTGCTTGGGGTAGCGTGTGGGTAGCGTGTCCTTGGGGTAGCGTGTCCTTGGGGTAGCGTGTCCTTGGGGTAGCGTGTCCTTGGGGTAGCGTGTCCTTGGGGTAGCGTGTCCTTGGGGTAGCGTGTGGGTAGCGTGTCCTTGGGGTAGCGTGTCCTTGGGGTAGCGTGTCCTTGGGGTAGCGTGTGGGTAGCGTGTCCTTGGGGTAGCGTGTGGGTAGCGTGTCCTTGGGGTAGCGTGTCCTTGGGGTAGCGTGTCCTTGGGGTGGCGTGTCCTTGGGGTAGCGTGTCCTTGGGGTAGCGTGTCCTTGGGGTAGCGTGTCCTTGGGGTAGCGTGTCCTTGGGGTAGCGTGTCCTTGGGGTAGCGTGTCCTTGGGGTAGCGTGTCCTTGGGGTAGCGTGTCCTTGGGGTAGCGTGTCCTTGGGGTAGCGTGTCCTTGGGGTAGCGTGTCCTTGGGGTAGCGTATCCTTGGGGTAGCGTGTCCTTGGGGTATCGTGTCCTTGGGGTAGCGTGTCCTTGGGGTAGCGTGTGGGTAGCGTGTCCTTGGGGTAGCGTGTCCTTGGGGTAGCGTGTCCTTGGGGTAGCGTGTCCTTGGGGTAGCGTGTCCTTGGGGTAGCGTATCCTTGGGGTAGCGTGTCCTTGGGGTATCGTGTCCTTGGGGTAGCGTGTCCTTGGGGTAGCGTGTGGGTAGCGTGTCCTTGGGGTAGCGTGTCCTTGGGGTAGCGTGTCCTTGGGGTAGCGTGTCCTTGGGGTAGCGTGTCCTTGGGGTAGCGTGTCCTTGGGGTAGCGTGTCCTTGGGGTAGCGTGTCCTTGGGGTAGCGTGTGGGTAACGTGTCCTTGGGGTAGCGTGTGGGTAGCGTGTCCTTGGGGTAGCGTGTGGGTAGCGTGTCCTTGGGTGTAGCGTGTCCTTGGGGTAGCGTGTCCTTGGGGTAGCGTGTCATTGGGGTAGCGTGTCATTGGGGTAGCGTGTCCTTGGGGTAGCGTGTCCTTGGGGTAGCGTGTGCTTGGGGTAGCGTGTCCTTGGGGTAGCGTGTGCTTGGGGTAGCGTGTGGGTAGCGTGTCCTTGGGGTAGCGTGTCCTTGGGGTAGCGTGTCCTTGGGGTAGCGTGTCCTTGGGGTAGCGTGTCCTTGGGGTAGCGTGTCCTTGGGGTAGCGTGTCCTTGGGGTAGCGTGTCCTTGGGGGTAGCGTGTCCTTGGGGTAGCGTGTGGGTAGCGTGTCCTTGGGGTAGCGTGTCCTTGGGGTAGCGTGTCCTTGGGGTAGCGTGTGGGTAGCGTGTCCTTGGGGTAGCGTGTGGGTAGCGTATCCTTGGGGTAGCGTGTCCTTGGGGTATCGTGTCCTTGGGGTGGCGTGTCCTTGGGGTAGCGTGTGGGTAGCGTGTCCTTGGGGTAGCGTGTCCTTGGGGTAGCGTGTCCTTGGGGTAGCGTGTCCTTGGGGTAGCGTGTCCTTGGGGTAGCGTGTCCTTTGGGTAGCGTGTCCTTGGGGTAGCGTGTCCTTGGGGTAGCGTGTCCTTGGGGTAGCGTGTCCTTGGGGTAGCGTGTCCTTGGGGTAGCGTGTCCTTGGGGTAGCGTGTCCTTGGGGTAGCGTGTCCTTGGGGTAGCGTGTCCTTGGGGTAGCGTGTCCTTGGGGTAGCGTGTCCTTGGGGTAGCGTGTCCTTGGGGTAGCGTGTCCTTGGGGTAGCGTGTCCTTGGGGTAGCGTGTCCTTGGGGTAGCGTGTCCTTGGGGTAGCGTGTGGGTAGCGTGTCCTTGGGGTAGCGTGTGGGTAGCGTGTCCTTGGGGTAGCGTGTGGGTAGCGTGTCCTTGGGTGTAGCGTGTCCTTGGGGTAGCGTGTCCTTGGGGTAGCGTGTCATGGGGTAGCGTGTCTTGGGGTCGCGTGTCCTTGGGGTAGCGTGTCCTTGGGGTAGCGTGTGCTTGGGGTAGCGTGTCCTTGGGGTAGCGTGTGCTTGGGGTAGCGTGTGGGTAGCGTGTCCTTGGGGTAGCGTGTCCTTGGGGTAGCGTGTCCTTGGGGTAGCGTGTCCTTGGGGTAGCGTGTCCTTGGGGTAGCGTGTCCTTGGGGTAGCGTGTCCTTGGGGTAGCGTGTCCTTGGGGTAGCGTGTCCTTGGGGTAGCGTGTGGGTAGCGTGTCCTTGGGGTAGCGTGTCCTTGGGGTAGCGTGTCCTTGGGGTAGCGTGTGGGTAGCGTGTCCTTGGGGTAGCGTGTGGGTAGCGTATCCTTGGGGTAGCGTGTCCTTGGGGTATCGTGTCCTTGGGGTAGCGTGTCCTTGGGGTAGCGTGTGGGTAGCGTGTCCTTGGGGTAGCGTGTCCTTGGGGTAGCGTGTCCTTGGGGTAGCGTGTGGGTAGCGTGTCCTTGGGGTAGCGTGTCCTTGGGGTAGCGTGTGGGTAACGTGTCCTTGGGGTAGCGTGTGGGTAGCGTGTCCTTGGGGTAGCGTGTGGGTAGCGTGTCCTTGGGTGTAGCGTGTCCTTGGGGTAGCGTGTCCTTGGGGTAGCGTGTCATTGGGGTAGCGTGTCATTGGGGTAGCGTGTCCTTGGGGTAGCGTGTCCTTGGGGTAGCGTGTCCTTGGGGTAGCGTGTCCTTGGGGTAGCGTGTCCTTGGGGTTGCGTGTCCTTGGGGTAGCGTGTCCTTGGGGTAGCGTGTCCTTGAGGTAGCGTGTGGGCAGCGTGTCCTTGGGGTAGCGTGTCCTTGAGGTAGCGGGTGGGCAGCGTGTCCTTGGGGTAGCGTGTGGGTAGCGTGTCCTTGGGGTAGCGTGTCCTTGGGGTAGCGTGTGGGTAGCGTGTCCTTGGGGTAGCGTGTGGGTAGCGTGTCCTTGGGGTAGCGTGTCATTGGGGTAGCGTGTCCTTGGGGTAGCGTGTCCTTGGGGTAGCGTGTCCTTGGGGTAGCGTGTCCTTGGGGTAGCGTGTCCTTGGGGTAGCGTGTCCTTGGGGGTAGCGTGTCCTTGGGGTAGCGTGTCCTTGGGGTAGCGTGTCCTTGGGGTAGCGTGTCCTTGGGGTAGCGTGTCCTTGGGGTAGCGTGTCCTTGGGGTAGCGTGTCCTTGGGGTAGCGTGTCCTTGGGGTAGCGTGTCCTTGGGGTAGCGTGTCCTTGGGGTAGCGTGTCCTTGGGGTAGCGTGTCCTTGGGGTAGCGTGTCCTTGGGGTAGCGTGTCCTTGGGGTAGCGTGTCCTTGGGGTAGCGTGTCCTTGGGGTAGCGTGTCCTTGGGGTAGCGTGTCCTTGGGGTAGCGTGTCCTTGGGGTAGCGTGTCCTTGGGGTAGCGTGTCCTTGGGGTAGCGTGTCCTTGGGGTAGCGTGTCCTTGGGGTAGCGTGTCCTTGGGGTAGCGTGTCCTTGGGGTAGCGTGTCCTTGGGGTAGCGTGTCCTTGGGGTAGCGTGTCCTTGGGGTAGCGTGTGGGTAGCGTGTCCTTGGGGTAGCGTGTCCTTGGGGTAGCGTGTGGGTAGCGTGTCCTTGGGGTAGCGTGTGGGTAGCGTGTCCTTGGGGTAGCGTGTGGGTAGCGTGTCCTTGGGGTAGCGTGTCCTTGGGGTAGCGTGTGGGTAGCGTGTGGGTAGCGTGTATTTTTGGGGTAGCGTGTCCTTTGGGGTAGCGTGTATTTTTGGGGTAGCGTGTATTTTTGGGGTAGCGTGTGGGTAGCGTGTGGGTAGCGTGTCCTTTGGGGTAGCGTGTATTTTTGGGGTAGCGTGTCCTTTGGGGTAGCGTGTATTTTTGGGGTAGCGTGTATTTTTGGGGTAGCGTGTGGGTAGCGTGTGGGTAGCGTGTCCTTTGGGGTAGCGTGTATTTTTGGGGTAGCGTGTGGGTAGCGTGTTTTTGCCCTAATGTGCCTTTTAGTAGGACCTGCAAGTAACATGGCGCCTGTGATTTAATCGTAGATTGTTCTAAATATCCTTCAGACCATCGCAGCATACTTACCGACGGCAGCATCCGTCGGTCTTAAACCACTTGAATCTTCTCTTTAATCCCTTTCTATCCAGTGCATGCAAAATTACTATCGGTGAGAGACCAGTACTATCATTTTGTGTAAATGTTCGTTAAATATAAGAGCCAGACCGAATTGGTTAGACTGCATATGTAAATGACGCCGTCCAGAATAAAACAAGCAAAATATCCACGGTTCATATGTACACCTGTCGTCGGCTTAAAAAGTTCGCACTTTGGGAATATGATAATATCCCGATGAACATTTAGTAACGACAATTTTACGACTTGAGAGCGACTCCAACTACCTGGGTACGACTATGCACGACAACGACATTCCGTATGAAATGCACCTACGACAACGCACCGTACATGTCGCAAAAATATTTTCAGCGACAGTATGGTTGAAACTCACAGACGACGCATGTCCGATTATCGCTGGAAGAAAAAAAAGTGTCTTACCACGTGCAATTCACACACGACATGTAGTATTCAGTCGTTTTCACACTTGGAGAAAAATAAGAGGGAAATCATTCCACCTGCATGCACCACATTTCCTTTCTCTGCGCAAGACAAATTGGGTTTTCTGGACAAAATTGCAGTCATCGTCAACGCAAATTAATGCATAATTAATTTTAATTAATTTCAGTTAGTAGTATTAATAAATATAGCACAATTCTGTAGTTTAAGTGAATAACAGAACCGCATCAGGTTTATTTGCTGATAAAAGGGTGTGATTAATACCATCTGTACAGTTCGTTATGGACAACGCGTTTTCGGTTGTAGTATTGACTAATGAAGACCTAGTCGCGGTTATAAATTCAAAATGGTTATCTGTAGATAAGGCGTCATGTCTTTGGCCTTTCGCATTAGGTGCTAGGTTAAAAAGTTTAGTTTTGAAGGCAGATACACCAGAATCAACTCCAAAAATTCAGTGGACCACATACGCTTGTCGCGTTCTTGGCGAGTACGGTAAGTACCATATTATTTTTTAATTCAGTTAAAATTAAAAGTTTTGCCCAGTAACAAGAAATTCAAGATCACTGATATTTTTTTTAAATTTTAGGTAACTATGAGATTGCTTCCAGGAAAGCTAGATTAGCGGAAGAACAATCTAATCTTGATACTTCAGACCCGGAGGAAACGCCCTTAAGGAAACGCCGTCGAGTCACCCACAGATCCGTCGGGCCAGCCCTTCCAGGACCAACCATCAAACTCGGAAATTTAAAAAACGAAGCATCGTCCAGTGACAGTGACAGAGAAGAGGGGAATCTGAACCTTCCATCGCCACCTCGCATCAATCTCTTCCCCGCTCCTCCTCCTTCCCCTCCACGGGCACCTTCATCGGCCTCTCAACAGTTTCAAGAGGGTGACACCTCTAACCCCAGCGTTATAACCATACAGCCAACTATAGCTACGGAAGGTATCAGTATACTTCTATTAATTACAATTATTTATTGTTTAAACTGAATGCGCCGGTTTTATTTGTGGAAAACTTAACTATGATTATCATCTTTAAATTGCAGTTCCGGACGGGTCCCAGTTAATTCAAATAGGAGACTTTCTTTACCAAACGGAGGCATCATTCGGAAATCTACCTACACCTGCCAGCGTGGACAACTCTAGCTCTGAACTTGCAAAGATCATAACCCATTTGAATCAAGATAGACTTCGAAACGAAAGTATTACTGATCAATTAATAGTTGCTTTATTAATTATAGTTAACTTCAGTTCAGTTATTAATTATTTCAATTTTTTTATAGATTTTCAGAAAGAAGTACTGAAACAGTTGGTGAAACTGACGGACGATTTCAAAGTTTTAACGAAGGCCGTTGCTCCACGCGAAGAAGTTACTCCAGATTTGTGGAACTTACCGATCAACAGTAGTGAAAATTTTAAGAAATTTAAATCGTGGCTGGAAATAGATGGAAACCAAAAGAACTTGGTAAGCGAGCTTAAAAAATCTAATGTCGCTGATTTCATAAATTAACACAACGGCCAATTCATAACCACAATTTTGTCTTTCAGGCTATTCAACTCTGCATAATCGGAGGAAGTGATCATCGTGAAATCGTGCACCGAGTCCTAGACAAAATCTTTACAACACATTTTGCTACCCAACTTAATTGGAGTGGAAGTGGAGACAAGTTAAAAGAAGGCATTAAAAACGGTCCTATTCTTGGATTAATTTACGGTAGTGCAGCAATGACGAACTTTAAGCTAATTGATTTATTAAGACAATGACATTGTAATTGTAGCTTGATTTTATTTTAATTCTATATTTGGCTTATATATGTTAACAGATACTGTCCGTAGAACTAAGGGTGGAAAAGAAGTCACTAATTTTCAAGTTGACGGAAGCATTCGCAAGTGGATTAAGAAAGTGTACGACAGGGTCAGCATACAAAATCGTCGCCATAGATCTGACAATGGAGTCAGAGTCACTTCGAACGAGACAGAGGAGGAGGGCCAAGGAATTGAATCGGGTTCTTCAATCAATCAGGGATAATTCCGCGGAACTAGTAGTGAGAAGTGATGCGAATTTGGATCAGCCGACAATTCAAAACGACGTTAACCAGCTAGTTTGCCCTAATAATAATCACCCTAGTACAAGTGAAAATATGCTCATAGATGTAAATGCCGACAGTGATAATGAAGGCTCCATTGGAGATTGTGACAGCGATTTTAGTTTTAACGATTTAGAAAGCGATGTTAGTTTTAACGATTTAGAAAGCGATGTTAGTTTTAACGATAGCGAGCACGATGATAGTTTTAACAATTTAGATAGCGAAGTTTCTGCAAAGAGTTTTTTACGTACGTGGGCCGTTAAGCACAATATCAGTCATAGAGCTCTGAAAGACCTGTTGCCGTTTCTTCGTGGGAAATTAGGTAACGAAAACATCCCCTTAGACCCACGAACATTAATGCAAACACCAAGTTCGGTTTTAACGGAAGATATTAGCGGCGGACAAATGGTAATGTTTAATTTAAAAGAAAAAATTATACAAAGATTGACATTAGGATATCAAGAAGATTTATCTCCATTAATAGTCAAACTTAAGCAACGGATAGGCCTGATAGTCACAATTTCGGTAGGCATAGACGGGATTCCGATTAGTAGATCATCTAATAAACAGTTTTGGCCGATATTATCGGTTGTAGATCAGTCCATTTGCAAAGAACCATTTGTTACGGGTTTGTATTATGGCGATAAAAAGCCGTGTAATACCGATTTTTTACTAAAATTTGTAAAAGAATGTAAGAGTTTAGAACAGACTGGAGTTGAAGTATGTAACGAATTATATTCATTTAGAGTTTCCAGAATTTTGGCAGATGCACCTGCTAGAAGTTTACTGAAGTCTATTAAAAACCACAATAGTTATAGTTCTTGCGAAAGATGTGTCCAAGAGGGTCGGTGGTCAGGACGAGTTGTATATCCTTATCAAATGTCGCAAAAGCGGAGTAATGAAACTTTTAGAGCCAAAACAGATGAAAATCATCATTCAGATAATCAAACTTCAGTTTTTCTCCCCTTAGATATTGATATGATTTTTCAAATTCCATTAGATTATTTGCACTTAGTATGTCTAGGAGTTGTGAGAAAATTGATCAGACAATGGGTTAAAGGTAAACTGCCTCATCGGGTTAAAAGTTCAGATGTGCTAGCTATCTCCAATAATTTAATATCATTTCGACAGTATTTTCCTTCCTGCTTTCAAAGAAAATCCAGAACTTTGTTAGAAATTGATCATTTTAAAGGAACTGAATTTCGAACCTTTTTATTATATACTGGATTTCCGGCTTTACATAACGTTTTATCGAATGAGAAATATTCGCATTTCCTTCTTTTGCATTGTGGAATGTATATTTTATTATCAAACAACGCTCAAAACTCAGAATGGAATGGGTATGCTAACAATCTTTTGCATACGTTTGTAAAGGAAGCAGAAAGAATTTATGGATGCGAATTTATTACCTATAATGTTCATGGATTATGTCATATTGCGGATGACGCTGTTACATATGGCAAATTAGATAATGCTAGTACATTCAGTTTTGAGAACTATAATCAAAAAATTAAACGTATTTTGAGGGCAAACAATAAGTTTCTCCAACAGGCTTCCAATAGAATTACGGAGATGGAAAACGTCGTAGTTAGTAACTGTATTAATACCAAACCTCTGTATTCTTGTAAGCTAGGTGATAGTTGTGTATTAACTAAAACAGGTAGAATTATCCTATTAATTCGACTATGGAATTCAAGGGAGAATGTATACGTTTGTCAAGAATATCTTAGAAAAGAGCCTGTGCATGGTTATTTAATAGATAGTACTTTATTTAATATATTCTATGTTCATGATTTGTCGGGAGAATTTAATTATAAGATAACCTCAGATGACGTTTTGAATGTTTTCTTTCGCGTGCCATATGGCAAGTCTTTTGTATGCATCCCATTGCTACATGTTGCTTGAGTATTGTTCTAATAATATTATTGATGCTACGTTAAGAATTGTAACAATTATTATTATACCATGCTACGCATTATTAATCATTTATATATTTTATAATTTATGTTAAAAACGTGCTATTATTTACGTTATTTAAGTTAAAATAAAAACGGTTAATAATACCAGCTGTTAACTGTGATTAGTGGTCAATTTAATATGGCATAATGTTAACGATTTCATGCGCAAAATTACCGACATGTCTACACCAATTCGTACTCTGTTCATTTACTAATCGTGTACGATCAATAAACGACAGTCGTAAGTAAGCCGACATTTATTGATGCAGTTGTCGTGCGTCAGTAGTCTGTGAGTCGTGCGACAATGTCGCCAATTTGTCGCCTCTACATGTCGAAGAAAATAAGTGCGCTAGTCGGAAACGACTTGTTCATCGGGATGTTACGGTTTCTTGTATAGCATCCAATTCGGTATCGGAATACAATGACTCACATGGAAAACTTCTAATCATCTAGTGAATATGCCAAAGTAGAAATACGTAAGTCCGTGAAGCCGGCCATACTGTCTTACCAATTTGGCTCGTACAATATACGATCGGAAGATGCAAGCCAGCCTAAATCCTAATTTTACGCTGTACCCAAATTGGGGAACAAAATGAACAGAATCCGCAATACGGTTATAATCAGCTTATGGGACGGGAGATGCTTATTTTTCAAAAGCAGTGGCGGACAGCTGTAGGAAATTCTTTACCATGCGTGGTAAACCGTAATTCTAATCAACATAAACCTGAGCCCAACAACTATCGTCGTCTCACGCTACATGGAATGCATCTCGATGGTTTTCGCATACCCTCCTTCAGAAATGTTAGCCGTACATTATTTTTGCGTTATTCGTTTTATGTCTTCGGCCTTTCTATCTGCGTAAGTGTCTTGGATAATGAAATGTAAATGAAATGAATTTATTACAACGTAGAACGAAATATTATCTGGGGAGTTTAGAAGAGAACGGAGATGAAGTAGAGCGAAGGGCTGAAACGTTGCTTGCATAAATATATTGGATACACACTTGGACGCGTGTCTATGATTTGAATGAATACTCCAGAGAAATTCAATTTAGCCTAATTTAGATGCAAGAAAGCCGAATTTTACGGTGGAAGAGAGTCTAATTTTAGGATGCAAGAGAACCTTCGCTTGAGGAATGCATGAACCGTCAGTAAAGTTGGGTCAGCGCGAGGGATGACGTATTTTTCCGTTGTCATCGGGTGATGACAGTGTCAAGATGTTTACGGGATCAGCTCATTCGGGTGATTTTAGTTGTTAATATTTTAGTTGTTTTCTTACTTTCGTTTTCTTATGAGTGTAATGTATTTCAGTTTGACTGGTATAATATTTCCAAGCATTACATGATGGTTTTTTACTAGTCAACGTCAAGGCAGTTAGATATCCATATCCTCGTACAAAACTATTTCCACGCTGGGGTTTTTGCAAAAAACACGGAAGTTCACTTAGAAATGACATAAAGTGAAAAATGAAAAATGACGGAATGTTTAAAAATAAATTAAATACTCAAAAAACAATATAGCAAAAAATATCAATTCCACCTATACTGAAAAAAATAATATTTTTACCACTACTCTTCTTTCCGGCCAGAAATAATTTATTTGATTTTTTTAAAGATATGGTTTCGTAAGCTACTATAGCAGCCCAATGTTCTGGAAATGGAAAAAGCTGACTTTTTAAACTGTTCGAATTATCTTCCCGATATTAAAAACAGTTGGATAACTTGTTAATAAATAATGAGCTGATTTGATGCTCCGTTAAATCGAGTGGATATATGGTAATGTGAAAATCGTTTAGGTAGCATGGAAATATATAAGTATAGGGCACGTGGAAGAATTGATTTTAGTTTTTTTTAGCTTACTACTGTATGTAACCCAAAAATATTGATTTTTACAGCACATTTCTGCATTATTGCTTCCACAAAATCATTTTGCCTGTATACCCGCTAAAGAATAGAGCGCTGAATCGTCACTCCGAATCATCATCATGTCGTTACTAAAACCCGTTCTGGATATTCATCGGCGTGTGGAAAAATTCGTGGCACTGCCGTACTGCGCACATAAGTCCCAAAACATATTAATAGATAACCCTTTGTACAATAGACGCCCGCGCAAGCTGTTCAGAATTTATTCAGTACTCGCCATGGCTTTTGTGTTCTTGGCCCTCTTTCTCCGTTCTTGTTGGCTACTACTCCACTGGAAGTCGTATACACGGCTGCATATGGACGAGGCGTCCATGTATCTCACGGTGTTATGTCTGGTTGAGATACTTATCTCAAGTTGCCTCGCTGTCGTCCTTCACGATAAAATGCTTCAGTTCCTGCTCAATCAAGTGCCCGTGCTACTACCAATCAATAAGCTGGATGTTAACCAATCTTCGCCCCTACGAATCCTAGTGTACGGCCTTGCTGGCGCAATTATGCTAGCTTCACTTTTAGGCTTTTGCGCACCCTTTGCCTTTTCATTTTCACCAATGCAGTTGCTGTTTCGAACTGGAATGGCTGTCAAGTTGGTTGAGAGCACCATGTACTTGTCATTCGCCATATATGCGGTTACGCACGTGATGTCAATTTTAATTATTTTCGTATTGGTTTTGGAGTGTCTAATAATTTATTCTAAACAACTGCATTTTGGAAAGTCAAGAAGCACACTTGGTGGCGATTTAGCTGACTGCAATGTATTTGGTAATTTTTGTAAATGCTACCATCGTTTAGTAATTTCGCGGTTTATGATAGAATATGTGCTAATATGTACTGATTTATTTTTAACAAACTTAATATTTATCGGTGTTTTTGCTGCAACCGGTTCCAGCTACGCAATTCTGAGAATGTTCAAGGATTTACCGTTCATTTTGTATATTTTGATGGTAATAATTTCATGTTTAGCTTTTACAGTGGCAATAGTACTTACTCATTTGGGCGACATTCCCCATCAACATTATATCCGTTTCCAACATTGGTGGAGCAGATACACAAGAAATGCACGGATAAGGAGATTATTGAGGGCAGTCCCTGCAGTTGGGTTCCGTCTGGGGCCATATGGATTGGTTACAGCAAAGCTGGGTTTATCTATTTGTGAGGATATTGTCAAAAATACGGTTACATTAGTCTTATTAAAACCATATTAGTTGGAACTCGACCCCAGAATTTGTTTGTAACTGTTGATATAAAACATATGTAACTTGCGCAATTTAATTCAAATTGATTACAATCCTTCACATCCCGTGTATCAATTAAACTATCGTTTATGTAGAGTTCGCCTCCGGATGCGGTATCAACAACCTTCTAATAGGTAATACACACGCCGCTTTACATCAGCCACGGTGTTCCAGACAAATGAGAAAAGTATCTATTTATAATAATGGAGATAATAGGCGGTTAGCTTGAGAATCCATTACATGTAACGACATAGCGTTTTTGATTGTGAATTTGTTTGCACTATTAATAAGTTTTTTAAAAAATAATTTACTATTAAATTAAAAAATGAATCATATAATCACAATCTAATACCATGGTATACATTTACGTTACATAATTATTCTGTTCTCATTAAATTTTGATGATTGCAATTACATGTATGCATCTTAGGTTTTGCGTAAACAAACCCCACCAGTAGTTGGTAATAAGGTCGTAATTCACAGAGTTACATAAAGTTTAATTAGCTTTTGTATATTTCGAAATAATTAAACTTCGGCGCAGCTCCCTCCGGTACATTGATTGTTACTTAATTTCGTTGTCGACTTGGCATTCACTTGAAATTCTTAAGTTGATGTTAATCTGCAATTTTAATATGGACTTGAATAAAAGTTAACCACTAAACTAACTACGTGCTTAATTTTAATCACATCAAAAACTATATCCCATATAACGCCACTTTAAAATGCATTGGCGCACATGCAAATTTAAATCGTTTTAATATTATCATACATATAATATTAATTGATGACCGCGGATGCCTGTTTTGGCACCAAAATTCCCATTTAAATGGTCTGCCCACTGATCTTTTTCTGCATTTCCATTGGTCATTAATAATCTGAGATGCCTTTACTGATTGTCGTGTTTGAAAAATTAAATAGGAGACATCTCATAATTTTTTTTGTTCCGCAAGCATCGTACTGATTTGACATCTGTAATCATAACGTACCATGTCCGAGAAATATATGACTTGTTTGTCCGTCAACTTGAAGGCAGTTACAAACTTTTCTTGCGACAAATGTATTCCGGGGATGGGATGTTTATTATTTAGCCGAAAACATGAAAATTCACTTAACGATGTCAAAAATGACTACCAATGTTTCGAAGTAGCTTTCAGAGATAAAATACGCAACAAATCTACATCAAAACCATTTTCCATCCATACTTAAGTATTTATATTTTTGCATTTGTCAGTCTTTCCGGGCAGTATGATATGACAGTCTACACGGACAAGAGGATGTACAAATGTAAAGCTTGTCACCGTAGCTTTTCTCGTCATGGACATTTATCTAACAGTTAAGTGAGCGCCATTAGAAACAAAACTTGTGAGGCTTGCAGTTGAGGAGAAGTCAAGACAGTTAACAATTGACAGTTTTGTGAATGCTGGTTCGAAAACCATCGCAACCTAATAAACTAATTAATGCATGCAGGTTATTTTGAAGCATTAAGCTGCCAAAATTACAGTCGGTAACACTACCAAATATATTCAACTCTATATAAAAGTATTTAGAGAGGAGTACCGTTTCATACATATGATTGTAAAGTCTGCAATGCAAAGGACCATAATTTGTAAATATACTGTCAATTTATTGGTTTAGATATTAAGGTAGTTCATATCTTTTTAAATTTAAGGAATAACTCTTAAATTATCTATCGTTTTCCAACTTTATTTATTGAGTTACGTTTTGGTGCAAAATAAATTCTTCATATTTAATGCTTTGCAAATACTTAGTACGATAAACGTATCTAATTGATATTGATTTTTTTACTCACAGAGAACATATCCTACGTTATTGATTGTAATATGCAATCTTTCATCATGATTAGCAAGGAGTCATATGTTATAATTTCCGGATTTGAGCAGAGATTGTAATACGAGACAAGTATTAGCATTGCAGAGATATCTAATTACACCTTGTCCCAAATTAATTCGCATATAAAGATTTTGGAGTTCCATTATTAAATACGTATATAGTATTCATAAATATAACAAATATGTGTGGTAGCAACGCGTACCTTGTTTCGTTGCAAATCTATGGAGGCGTTAGCACAAAATGTAGAAATTAGTTATAATTTCGACGCCATATGTGTCAAACAACACTCTTTTCTGTGTTTGTTATCATTGTTGACCATGCTAAATATAATGGACGTTCGAATATGTTCATATCATCGTATCATGACTTAAAGTCTATGTTTTACCTTGTTAACAAAAGTAAATCACTGTTTCAAATATAGATTCAGCAACAGGTTCATGTCTGTGGTTCCAATCTACTGGATTAGTTATTGCTCGATTGGGCCCATCATTGTTTTGTGAGGACGTAATTTCGGTCGTTACATATTCTTTTGATATTTTCTTAAATTTGTAAATAAAATATATTCACAGAGTGTACTACCATGTTGCCAAAAATGAAGTTATCACGTACGTACGAAACCTTAATATGGTGTATGGTTTACAACTTATCAAACCGAATTAACCGTCAAATTAGACAAGTTAACGCTATATCAATGTATTATGGAGTTAGAAATTTGGATTCAGTAAGCTGAAAGCAATAACAAATTTGAACCCACTATATCTAACCCAAATATGAAAATAAGCTACAATATGAATAGTGGTGTCGAACGGCTTTAAATATATTTTGAAAACAACGTTCCGCAGCCACTAATCTGCTCTATTATCATCCCGTGTTCTCCACGCGCAACAGAATGTACCTCTACGTGTTGGCTTCATTACATACATAAAAAGCAACATAACGTTCACATGCACTGTTCAGTAACATCGCAATATATACCTCAACCTGCAGCTCCTAATGAAAGGTTGACACTAAAAGCGGTTCTTCTAAATATCATGTGCTTTCATATTTTGAAACAATGCAACTAAAAAGCAAGGCATTAGACTCCATTCCTTACTGTTTTGTACAAAGTCGGCGACATAATGTTGCATACCATTGTGTATAAACAATAGGGTTTATTATTAGACCACATTGTGCTGCTGTGATCGTATCTGGTCCTCCCGTATACATCCTGTATGAACCAGAAGCTGTCACTAGTACCTGACTTCTACAACTCATGCATAAAAATTATTATCAGGACTCCACTGTTAAGTGTACGATATGCGACAGCAGCTTTTTCGATGAAGGTGCAATGAAAGGCCATATGATTGCTCATTCAGGGTAACGTTCAAAAAATGCACAATGTGCTCGCAATCATTTGTTCACAAATCAGACTTAGGACGTCACGTAAAGTTTGTACATTCAGCCGGAAACGGGCACCACATAACCTGCCTGTTTTGTTTAAAATATTTCAATACAACCTATGGCCTTTCTCATCATTTGCTAACGCACACCAACGAGAAACCTTACACATGTAAAACATGCGGAAGGAGTTTTCCTTTCAAAACATCTTTAATAGGCCACGAACGTCGTCATTCAAATATCAAACCACATAAATGTGAAATCTGCGGGAAGCAATATGCAGCGAGTGGAAGCCTCAACACCCACATGACAATCCACACAGGAGAAAAGGCGTACAAATGTACAGTTTGCCAAAATAGTTTTTCCACCGCGTCCCGTTTGACATATCACATCATAAGTGATCATAATATACGCAAAAGGTTTCATTGTGAGTATTGTCAAAAAGAGTTTAAATCAAACTGTCACATGCAGCAGCACACACGAAGAGTTCACGAGGGAATAAGGCCATACAGATGTGTGTTTTGTTTAGAGGAAAGGCACTTTTGTACGGACCGTGAAATGTGTCTTCACATTCTTCATCACATCAAGGAGCGTCCATTTTCCTGTACTTTATGTGGTCGTGAGTATTTGTCTTTATCCAGTCTCAACAAAAATCATACACGATGCCCGTTTAAAGCAAAGTAGTCGCAACCAGCATGTTTTATAACAACAAGTATTGATAAGCTTTGTTGTATTTGTCACACTATTGCGGACATGGGATTGTCAATTGTAGTCCATGCTAATTTGCGCACCGTAATACGTTATTGATTCGACAGAAAAACAAACTTTTGTGAAGAGTCCAGTATTCAATATCTGAGTGGATCACAATGATAAAGTTCAATAAACTCGCGAGTGCTACAGGAGACATTGTATATACATTTACAGTTTTGTCCCCTAGCAAGTTATTAAAATATATGACTGATATTGTCAGCAATAGTGTTTATATTTAGAGTTTAGAGAAACAACTTCACATTGATCACTCAAGTAAATATTGTTAGTTGAACATTAAAATTAATCGTTTGTACATATTGAAATTAATTTGGTGTTTAAATTTATAAATAAATGAATACAATTAGTTTTTGAATTAATGATGCTTAAGTTTACAATTAATCAAACCCTGAACTTCTGGTTTTAATAAATTTTGACATTTCTATTTCCTCCACGCTGTGTTTGCAATTAACGACTGAAGCCAAAACACAATCCGCCATACGCAGAAAATGTAAGTACGTTTGCAGTAACAATGCGATGTTACTAAAAATTCATGTCCACATTTCCTGAACGATGCTTGCATCAACCCTTCGAAACCAAATGATGCAATCATATGTTGACAATCGGAAGTGTCAGGAAACAAGCCTTTAACCACATCCTTCTGACAACCCCACGTACCTTATACTGGTTAATTTAATTGCGGAGGAAGTATATATGGCTGGATTTCGGTCTGCAAAATATGTGTTATCTCATTTTGTATTCAATATTAGTAGCTTCACCTGAATCCTGGTGTTAGGTTTCACAATGTCTTCACTTTGCAGTACTAACGGCAAAGCCAACATTTAACTCCAGCACTAGTAAGCGGTTATTTACATAAGCGATTTTATGTGATTATCATTCATTATTCTATATTTCTGACTACCAAAATTGTATCAAATAAGAGCATCGATCTTCTGACTACACATCAATAAATGCCATGAACATCAAACGGTAAGCAACCGGTGTTTAACTGTTTCTAATATAATACATATTTTGTTTGTTTAGAAAACTGAAAACAGTTAATTTACATGTATCTATAAAATTGAGGTAAGTAACAAGACGAAATATATTATACCCAACACTCGACGGAAGAAGCTGTGATGCTATAATGTGCTCAAATCCAACGAAATTTTTATAATTGAAATTAAATATTGTTGAAATTGCTGCTCAATATATTTATCCGATTGTTTATTCCTTGCGCTGTTTCAATAATAGAATGTAGTAGCGCAACTAAGGTAAAATGGGATGCTTTTAAACAATATATTAGAACTTTTGGTTGTTGAACCTATTCATCTGTGCAAGAATAGGAATCCATACCCACCAAAAGTTTCAGATTTCCTGGGTACCGGAGATTGCTATACCACAGCTACTTCCATGTCTCTTGGCTTGTCGTGTTACTGTTTTAATAAGCCTAGGCGTATCATTTTTAAGCAAACCGAAAACCGTATTTCATTTGTGGGATACATAATTTAGTTGACATTTATGTACACATATATTTAAACTTATGAACCTGGGTACATTTGTAACAGCAAGCCTGCCGAGCGATAATACACTAAAGTCGATTATCTTGGCTACTACTTTTCAGCGTGCCTGGTTATGATGCCTTTAAATGCGTTTTCTCTTGAGTTCCATCTCAACATTACGAATATTGTAAAATATGTGGAAACGTTAGCTGCTTATGACTTTGTGCATGGAGCAATATTCTCAATATCAGCTTCTGTTGTCTCTTTACATACTGTCAGCCTGTGCTGGTTACATGCAGTATTGAATCTTACGTGCATTTGTGGTTTTGGTATAGGTGTACCTCGATTGAGGCAAAGCTATCACCTCACTACCGAAAAATTGAAATGCATTTTTTGTATTTTAAAGATATGGCTGAAGTGTAGATTGCCAGTCGATATTGTTTGTGTCATTTGGTATTCGCCCCATTTTTGGTAACTCAAACAGAGCTTCATTCTTTGTTGTACTACAACCTTTTTCGAGCTATAAACTTGGTGACATCTTCAAGCCAACGCTTATTGTCAACATGTCAACTAAATTTGCGTGTTTGTTCTGCGACAAGCCTTGGAAAAGCAATCGCAACCTCGAATTTCACTTACGATCTCATATTCAAGAGAGACCGTATCCATGTCGTAAATGCAATAAATGGTTTGCCTCAAAAAGAAATTTAGAACGTCATAACAAAGCACACAACGAATTTCGGATAAGAACATTTTTTTGCTCCGTATGCAATGCGGAATTTGAGCATATTTCTCAGCTACAGACTCACAGCAAGGAAGCCCATCATATCGTAAAGGCATTCCAGTGCGGATTGTGTGATATGTCGTTCCACATCAAATCTGTTCTGCAAACGCACACAATAGTCGTCCACAGAAAGGAGAAAAACTTCAATTGCCCACTTTGTGCGAAAGCGTTTCACTCCAAAACTGGTATGGAGGTACATTTGAGGACTCACACTGGTGAGAAATTTATCCGCTGTGTCACTTGTGGTAAAACTTTCAGTACCAAAAGAGATTTGCAGCGGCATATGTACGTGCACACCGGAGAAAAAAAATACGCGTGCACAGTATGCAACAAAAAATTTGCGGGCGACTATTACCTCAAAATTCACATGAATGTGCATAATAAAAACAGGCCAAGGCCTCACAGCTGCTATATTTGCCACAATGCATTCTTTACTGCTTCGTCACTGAAAAGCCATATGAATAAACATTTAGGTGAACGTTCGTTTAAATGTATGCTTTGTCCCCAAACGTTTCTTTACAACGCAAGCGTTAGCAATCACATGCAATCTGTACATGGGAGGAGACAATCAAACAAAATGAATTGTTTTTTCTGTTCAAAGCAGTTCCGTGAACAAAGTAAAATGCTTCTTCATTTGTGAATGCACACAAACGAGAAACCGTATGAGTGTAAAACTTGTGAGCGTTGGTTTGCACGAAATTCCTTATTGAAAAACCACATGCGTTGTCATTCAAACATCAAACCATTCGAGTGTGGGATATGTGAGAAGCGCTTTAAGAAGAGTTCCTATCTCAACCTTCACATGCCAGTTCACACCTTGGAGAAGGCGTACAAATGTACCATTTGTGGTGCTAGTAGTTCTCGCCCAAGTGACTTAGGAAACCACATTCTGCGTCATCATTCCAACAAAAGATTTGGTTGTCTATTTTGTATGGATGAAAAGAGATTTTGTTCAACTTCGGAGTTGAGGATTCACATTCGTCAACATATAAACGAGAGACCAGTTACTTGCCAGTTATGTGGCAAAGAATATGCATCCGCAGCTACACTAAACTCGTGTCATAAACAATGCTCAAAAACAACAACGTAATTGATTGCTCGTGCCGGATTTGAGTTTACCGTGGGCGGCAGGCTGAATTTGTAGTATATGTGTTTAATTTTGTATTCCATAGCAATATTGGTAACTGTTTCAACATGTAGTCTCAAACAAGTCAGTACTGTTCTAAGTTTGACCACTGAATTCTAGAGATAAAGGTTTTAAACGTGTACGATTTATGTGTCAACTTCAAAGTTCATAAAATAGTTGGCGACGGTTCGTGCATTGGATAATTATTTATGTATGAATGAGAGATTGGAACTTGAAGTGTCACATCGTTGAACGCTGTATATTCTAAGTATAAACAACAATTTGGTAAGCTGGTTCGGACTGATCCAAAACCAGTAATCATCGGTATTACATGTTAACAAATTGTTAACCTCATATGCTATGGTATATCAATATATTGTAATTCATTAAATAAGGTAAGAAGAAGAATGTCTTACTGTCCCATGAAGCTGAAATAAATCTGATTAATTTTACGGTTACGTTTGTGTTGTAGCCTACGTACTTACAGTGCACTTTCTTTAAACCAGTCGTAATTTAATGTATAATCCAACCAATACCGTGTTGATGAACGTCTATGCCATGGAGTCATGGAGTTTGTAGTAGCAACATATGACAACAACTAGGAAACCCTGTTTTTAAGCACCATATCACTGAACAGATTACGTAGGGTAGCAAAAACTTTCCACGCCTTTCAATTCCTGTTTACCTCTTACACTAGATATTTTATTACGTCTTCAGTACAATGTTTGGGATGGATGACTTCCGAATACTAGAATCTCTTGCACATATATTGGATTAAGTTATTGTGGAGAGAGACACAATTTGTTATACAAAAGGCAAAACTGCCCAACTATTTCCATCGCCACTACTACTTGTAAAGTATCACTTAACCAAGTAAACAGTTTTGAAACGGCATTTGCTTCCCGTTACCTTGAACTTTGCTTCCTGTATCACTTGAAGCTCATTTACAATTGCTACAAGTTCACAAAACCAAATTTTTGCTTGTGATGTTTTGGTTACAGTCGCGACCGATCACATCCAATTGTCAATGCCAAAATATCACTACAAATGCATATGTGGCCAGTCCTCAGCAAAAGATGCTTCACAGGAAAAATGGGTGATTTTTGTTCGGAAACATTTTAATAATGTCAAATAAATTATTTGAAAAGGACAGCGTTATCCATGATGCTTGGTTCTGCAATTCGTCAACTACCATGTTCTGTACTCAACTTTATCAGCTATTTAAAGCCTATGGTTATGGGAACCGTTATTACAATAAAGAATATGCTATCATATTATGCTCTTTCAAAGTTGAGGATTATTAGCTATTTGCTTGCTAATAACCCATTTTTGGCTACAATTTTGTAGCGCTCAGTTGAAAGTTTTTAGCTGGTTGTGGTTTATTTGCTACCTTACTTTTAGCTACTCTAGAGTAGAACGTCTTCAAAGCTGATTGACCCTGGCCCCCATAATTTTCATATCTACGATTTCCTTCATATTTTTCTCACACATTGTGGCTAACATAAAACCCTTAATTGCGAAGTTTCAGCATTCTCAACCTTCGCCGGTGGCCACCGCTGCAACATCATTTTTTGGGACGACAAAATTGCATGTTAATTTTAGACATGCACAAAATTTACAATTTTTAATCGATTGTTCCGATCAATAGCAATTCTGAATCTTAAACTCAAAATATAAGATGGATATTTTTTGGGATTTTTGAAATTCATTCAATTAGTTAACAACACAGTTTAAGAACTGTGGAATTGTATTACATATGTATACACTATTAGAAGTGGAACACGTTTCCAGGCATATTATATTATTATTCACCGACGAATGATAACTTTATTATGTCACCACACTATAATAAGTGCCTTGGCTAGTAAACGGCGACTATCCGGTGTGTAACTGTTTCTAATACAAAAATATTGTTTTGGTTGTTTGGAAAACTGAAAACATTATAATACAGTTAGTTTACATTTATCTATAAAATAGAGGCAACTATGAAGGCCCAATATATCAAACTGAACGCTTGAAGGTGCACTCTATGTTGCATAAATGTGATCCAATCCAATGAAAGATTTATAAGGTAATTGAAAGTTAATATTGTTAACATTGCTGCAGAACGTATTCAATCGACCGCATATTCCTTGCACTAATTCAACAATATAATTTAGTAGTTCTACAAAAGCATAATGGGATGCATTTAACCAATATGTTAGAACTTTTAGTTGTTGAAGCTATTGATCCCCGCAAGAATCCGATTTCGATACCCACCAACAGCTTCGCCTATCCTGGTTACCCGAGATTGGTATATCACAGCTAGCTCCTTGTGATTTGGTTTATCGTGTTACTGTTCTCAGACGTATCACAAGCAAACGAATCTAATATCTCATTGGTGGGATAAATAGTTAAGCTGCTGCCTACGTATTTATACTTAAATTTGTGAACGTTGGACCATCGCTGTAAATTCGTACTCAATTGAACTCCGTCTCCAACGTTACGATATTATCAAACACTGGGAAAGGTCAGCTGTTTATGATTTTGTGCATGAAGCAATAAATGAAATATCAGCTTCTTGTGTCACTTAACATACTGTCAATATGTGGTGCTAACATTCAGTATTGAACCTTGTGTGTGTTTATGTTTTAAATTACCTTACTACCGAAAAATTGAAATGAATTTAAAGATATGGCTTAAGCGTATATTGCAAGTCTATATGGTTTGTGTTGTATGATATTCGCTCCTCTTCTGGTTGAGCTGGATTAAGGTATTAGAGTTTGTAGTTGAAATGTTTTTGCTACAGCATGTCACCTAAGCAATTGTCTGGTAAATGCAATATGAAATCCATGTAGCATATTTTCCTCAAATTGGTTAGAGTATTACAGGTTATGCATTACAACCCATCGTTTTAGGACCACGGAACCAACACATATATAATTTTTCTTAACTTTAGCTGAAGATCATCACTGCGGAACTGCTACCTACCTTAACATTTATTGTACCGTTTCGTTTTGCATTTTTCATGACAACAATTTCGTGCGGCCGAATACCGTGTAAACAACCAAATTACAAAAAAGTGAACTTCTCGTCAAATACCCCACTCCAGAAAGCAATAGCATTACAATCTTTTCAGGAATTATCGTTTTGATTGGTATAAACGTGGGCATTCTTGCTGGTAATGCTCAGCAAGCTCTGCATATAGTAGGTACCAATATAGAAAACTGTGTGTTATTGGCAGAAAAAGACAGTAGTTGATGCTACAATGAATAATCCCCCGTGTTGAACATTGAGCGTCTGATATTACATTGTTTCTCGTGCATATAAAAATGCTATACAAAACTTGCCTCTTCCACTTTTCCCGATAATCCAACAATAAGCCCAAACACAACAATAAGCTACACAATTGAAGTGATGTAGGTAGGATATATGCATACATATACCAATACTCGCATATCGACATGGTCCCACGTGAACAACAATGCAGAAAAATAGAACATTTGTGTTGCAGTCGCTGGTAAACTTTAGCTTGGACAGTAAGCTGCAAATGATCATCTAGTGCGTACGTGCGGAACAGTGATGCCATTAGTTCGTCTAGCTTCTACCTTGCTCCGCTGCTAATACTAGTTTTTAAAACAGCTTTACGAATGCCGTGCATTTGATTTTGACAGTAACAGCAGACACATCTGTGTGTGCACACACACAATCACTATTGTGAGAAATGTGGCATTGTTATTTCTGACATTTTGTTCAAGTCATATCATACTTCGACAGTTATTTATTGGGTAGGCCGGTTATGGTAAAGATGACCACAATTGGTTTAACTATTGAAATATTGCAAAAACTAATTTTACTCCAATAGTGAATTAGATCAGTTTTACTTCAGTTTTACGCACACATCTTAGCTATCATTTTTTAAGAATTATGAAATGTATTATGAATTTAGATTAAGTCAAAATTATTGTACGGTTTCAAAAAAACACTACTCTACTTACAAAACTTCCGCAAAAGTATCCACGTTAGGAAAGCAGGCTTAAACGTGTTATTTCATTACTTTGAAAATAAATGATTTCAAAATCAGTGAGTACTTTTTAGTGATACGGTTAATAACCTCTCGGCCATTATAACTGTTAAAACAACATCAATACCAAAATGGCTGCTAACCACTCGTGTTTGTTTTGCGGTAAATCCTTCCGTTGTACGTCTGACGCAGAGAGGCACTTGCGTGCCCATATTAACGAGATGGCGTATAGTTGCCGAAAGTGTCAAAAATGGTTCACGAACAAGTACGCAATCCGAAGTCATGAAACAGCGCACGCTGGAAATAACATAACTACTTCAGCTTGTGCAACTTGCAATGCTTCGTTCAACAGCATCAGACAATTGGAAATGCACTGTCAAAAGATGCACCCCGGTGTGAGGCCGTTCAACTGTACAAAATGCGACCAGTCATTTTACATAAGTAACCTTTTAAAACGACACACACGGGTTGTCCATATCAAGGAGAAGAATCATCACTGTCCACTTTGCCCGAAAGCCTTTTCTTGCAAGGCAACAATGGAGACTCACCTCACATCCCACACTGGTGAAAAGCCAGACCAATGTGATATTTGCAGTAAGCGATTCAGTAGTAGGCGAAGTTTATGGAGTCACAAGAAAGGTGTGCATTTCCAAATGAAGGAGCACTAATGCACCACCTGCAGGAAAAGGTTTTCCACAAATGGAAACCTGCAACATCACATGGTCGTACACAATTCAGACATAATAAGACCTCATGAATGCAACATATGTAACAAAGCATTTCGGCTGCGAGATAAACTTGAGCGCCATATGATTACTCATACAGGAGAACGTTCGCATAAATGCGTGTTATGCAATGCAACGTTTGCGTACAAGGAGGCCATGATCCGACATTTCAATATAATTCACGAAAAGAGTCCAGTTAACTCAAGTTGTATATTTTGCCCGAAAGGTTATTATACAAATAGTGAACTATTCCGGCACATCCTCTCACACATTTGGGAAAGGCCCTATAATTGCAACAGCTGCGACAAGAGCTTCTTTGCACCGTCTCATCTAAAGAGACATGACAGGCAGCACGCTGGAATCAAACAATTCAGGTGCGAGTTATGCTCAAAACTGTTTATGTATAAGCAATCAATCACCAATCATATGACGGTGCACACAGGAGAAAAGGCGTACAAGTGCAAACATTGTCAACGTCATTTCTCTTCGGCATCGAATTTAAGGACTCACGTACAAACTATACATTCCGACAGAACAAATAGCTGTAAAAATTGTCCAGGATCATTCAATGACAAACGAATGTTATCAAGGCACGTTCATAGAGTTCACGAGAGCAGGAAATATTTCAGTTGTTTGTTTTGTGGCGACGAAAAGCAATTTTTCACCAAGGTTGAGCTACGTCGTCACATTCTGGGACATATCAACGAACGACAGTTTGATTGCGAATTGTGTGGAAAGGAGTACATCACTTATTCCGAAGTAAAAACACACAAGAGATGCCATTGATTTTAAAAACAATCATTGCGTTTATGAACATTATTCATTTTCGGAAGCCGATTCATAATTGATGATCTTAATATATGTTACTTTTCACTCATCAATTGTTATGTTATGCAAACAGGACTGCCTGAATGTATTATATCCACTCAATTAAATTATGTATGCATTTATGTAGGTCTTTGCATCGGTATCTGTACATGGCTTGCCTAAATACTGCAATTTTACGCTGCTGTATAAACTGTAAATATGTTTGTAAATACAATGTTTTAAACTGCAATGGTAGTTTGAAACTAATTAAGGAATCTGCATATCAATTTTTGATTGCTTCAGCTTGATATTACTGTGCAGAATTAAATTAGAAAAATCGTTTTACTGTCAATAAGTAAAATATATTCGGTCAATAAGGTTTTTTTACAATAGTTTCTACATTCTATTTTAGACGTGTGTGCACATAACAGTTCATCTATACACTGATGGCATTGGTGTCGGTTGTAACTATTTTTAATAAATGATTTAAATGAACGACAACCGAAAAACTGGTAATGGACTAAATATAACTTTATCATGATGAATTTTTACAGTTAAAACTGACGTGAGTGCCTAACGGTTTTGATATTTCAGAGTGATAATGAGAATAGCAGTTGTGATTGAACTTACTTTCTACTTTACCAGTTTGCAATAAGATTCCTCCGTGTGAGTGATTTCTACAATGTTCCAAACATGTAATCGTTTTGCAGTGTCCACGAAGTTCTACTTAAGTTGTAGTAAACTGTAATGTTTGTAGATATACATATATAATGTTAAGATATTTATTAATACTGTTTTTAATTTTCTGAATTAAAATTTTATTGTCAAATATAATAGAGAGTTTTTTTGTCCATTTGCGTGTTCAGTTTCAAATTGCATATATTAATGTAATGCAATTATTTCTGCAAGAAGGTAGATGTCTGCTGTACATAAACATATATTGTTTGGTATTGAAAAAATATTGGTATTGTATTAATAAATGAAAAAAATAGCTTTTAATTTATTTTAATATGACATTATCCTGATCCATGTACAGTGACAACTGAAGTGTAATCGATGTCTTAGGTTTGGAAATACCGAGTAATCGGAGCTGTAACACTAGTGACCACCTCATTGACTTTGCGTGATTTGGCTAATGGATTGTACAAGACGTGAAGGGTTTGCATGTTTTCAGTGATAATTATTAATGTGGCATCGATAAGGACGCGCGTTCAGTGTCTACTGTCCGGAAACGAGTATGGCTGTAACGATTTTCGAGGACCGTTTAAAACAAAAGATAGGTTATAAGTGCATCATCATGAAGTTCACCTGTGCAAGAATTATTTCCGCTTCATGTTCTGTTGCGACGAAAAGCTATTTACCTAAACGGTCACATTCACCGACATGTCAACGAAATCCAGTTTCCTTGTGAAGTGTGTGGCTGGAATTTTTTCCCAACTCCTAATTGATGTATATAATTGATGTTTAGAATATAATTTATGACCCTTATTAATTTGCTAAGGTACAAGCTTTCTCTGAATGAATATAGTACATTGTAGTGGCCCAGTGTTCCCGTACACGAAACTCCATTATCAATTCGCTTTAACACTAAATATTTTTTAGTTATATTTCTATATACATAGCTCATGTTCTTTAGTATATGTTGATAGAAGCATATACATCGTTGGGGGTAAATGCAATACACCAGCATCTCATTATTTCTTGCAACGTAACATTGACACTAATTTTGGGCAGCTTTCAATTTCAAGTGTCCTCTAAACCTGCAAGCTAAAGGTGCTCCGTTGACACCTGGCACATTTTGACTTTCTATGTTATTCTGACGCTACAATATTAGCATTTTCCTTTCAGTAGCTGCTGGATAGGTACGGTTTCTGTTGATGGATATATTGAAATTATAATCTATTGGTGCGATAACGTCCATACTTGTGACGGTTGTTTCAATTTCCGTCATTTGCAGACTTCGAACACTTGGTAGTGTTTTTGGTCTTATCCACATGGACTTGAGTTGCTGATAAACATAAATTCAGTGTGTCGTACGAAATTATATAATAATGATTAGAACAAACGGTGACATGTTCTTAAAAGGATAAATTAAATTAATTTATTTCCACATTTAACTAAAACATTTAAGTAAGTACTAAAAGAAAACAAGTAAAAATTAATTATGTTCGCTACCTGTATATGACACGACCTGTGCAATCATATCTAAAATGTTATATATGCATAACGTGGGAATAAAATTAACTTTACTTGGAATACTTTTCAGACAGTTGAAAATACCTTATCATTTTTATCACATTTTGTTGTTGTAGCTTTTTATTTCCTACGGGTGAACAATATTGTTAGTTACTGATCTGTTAAGCTATAAATATCATGAAAGTATTAGCGTATATCAGCCACTTGCAACGAAGAATTTTATTTCCATTGGCACAACGGTTTACGTTGTCTTCATGATACATCGCTTATAATGCGCGGTGCGGATAGCTTGGGTCAAATAACCATGGCCACATGAACCGCACGCGAAATGCCGCTCGTTGATGTGACCAAGAATATGAAAAGACAGTTCAGAATTTCTAAAAAATCGCCTTTCATCCATACAGAAAAGGCAGCCGAATGGCTTTCGGGCGTCGTGTATTCTTCGTTTGTGCTGCTGTAGAATACTAGCGGTATTAAAGACCTTTTTGCAATGCGCGCACGTAAACGTTTTGCTTGAATGACGACCCTTTATGTGGTTTCTCAAACCTATGGAAGTGGAAAAGGCAGCCCCGCAAGCACTACATTTGTATGCTTTTTCTCCTGTGTGGATTGTCATATGGTTCTTGAGGAAAGAATGCACTGTAAATCGTGTGCTGCAAATTTCACATTGATATGGCTTGATTTTTAAATGAATTCGTACGTGGTCCTGTAAACTGCTGTTCTGAGAGAAACTCCATCCGCAAATTTTACATTGGTAAGGTTTCTCTTTGGTGTGTACTAGCAAATGACGAAATAGATAACTACGCCGATTGAAGTGTTTTGAACAAAACAAACAAGTAGTACGGTTCGGGTGTGTTCCCTTTCCATGAATCGACCTAATGTGTTCTGTTAGGTATGAATTATGCAAATATGACTGGGAACAAATTGTACATGTGTAACGTCGTACTCCTGAATGCCTAACCATATGATGTTTCAGTGTGCCCTTATCCAAAAACGTACTCCAGCACTCATTGCAAGTATAAGGCCTCAGTCTGTTTTCGTTGTGGACGTTTATGTGTCTTCGGAGGTTGCTACTTTGACTAAATCGTCTGTTACATTTGGTACACTCGTAAATTTTCTCACGAGAGTGTGTATATCTATGTCTCTGCAAATCAGTTTTGCTACCGAACGTTCTGCCACAAATATCACAGCGGTGAGTCTTTTCCACTGTGTGCAATTTCAAGTGCCTCAACATATTCGATTTGTGAGAAAACGGTCTCGTACAAAGAGGGCAGGTGAATCGCTGTTCTTCATTGTGAACTGACCTTAAATGCAACTGAAGGGTTTTGTTCGCTATGAATGAAGCCGCACATATAGTACAGGTGAACGAAGTTTCTGTTTTGTAAGTTTGTCGACCATGTGTTGCTGCATGCCTCGATAGATTCCTCTTTGTTGCGTAGCAGTTTGTACATTTGCGGCATCCAAATGGCTTCTCATTTATATGACTACGCAGATGCTGTTCGAGTTCACATTTCTTTGTCCACGTCCTGCTACAAAACAAGCATTGCGATGGCATGGTGATTCCAATACATTGATTGTATTGTACCAGAAGTTAGGAATTGAATGTTAATAGTGTTGAATGCTATACTATTCAACATGGACTTTAAATCCAATATATTGATTACGGGGATTGTCATCCACAAACTTAAAATTAGTCGTTGCCACAATGTTGTGCGTTCCTGATTATATATGGTCAAGTACTAGAGATCAATAACGTTGCTCACTAACCATAAGTAAATGTCACCATATATAAAGATGCCACTAGTCGGACATGAACTAGACAGACCTAGGAACGGAGCACCTTAACTGCACTGTAGTTCTGGCTGCACTAATATATCTTGATGTTTAAATCCTAGTCGTAATTAAACAAATTCACACTAAAATACATGGAGAAGTGTTCATCTCAATGCACTCTCATCGATTAGCTGCTGTGATTTTGAGTTTATATGCTTTAGCTAGTAAACAACGGAAAATTGGTATGTAATTGCTGCTAATATACACTATTTTGGTTATTTCGATAATTTAATGTCCGGACACTTTGCAATGCTAATAATTATTAATTCACATTTGCCCCGATATTTGAAAAACTCAATATATTGTACTGTGTGACCGAAGCAGCAAACTATATGTTACTTCAATTTATTGTAATACAGCGCACATTGAGATGTGTACGGCAACCGAAATAAATATTGTTAAAATTGCTGCTTTATGAACAACATCATGGTGTAACGTTCAAAACAGAATGAGAGGCTTTTATGTAGTACCTTCGCATTTTGTGTTGCTAAAAGTATGCATCTCCACGAGTGAATGCAGCTAAAGCCAACAGTGAATGCAGTTCTATCAAACAGTTTCTAATTTACTGAGTACCTACAGTTGGTACATCACGGCGTACGGCGTACCCACTCGTTTGTTTGCCTTTTAATGTTGCTTTTTATTAAGCCTGTACATGTCAGCAAACAGACAAAAATCATTGACAAGTTTTTGGTATTGATAATTTTGTTGGTCTCTCAACAAGGTCTATTTAAGCTTTTGCACGCTTGTACGTTTTTAGGGGCACGTATGCACTCCGATAGTACAACAAAGTAGATTATATAGTCGGCTTCTTTCCGAACTACCTGGTTAGGCATGTAAACATCTGCTCACATAAATTCCTTCTACAACCTATGTAATATTATATACTACTGTAAAATGTAAGCTGCTTACTGTTTTACGCGTCAACCAACAAAAAGGTGAATATTTCCAGATCAAAATAAACGAGAGAATTAACTGATTAAGGCGATTGATGTTTTGTGTACGTGACGTCACAGCATGTGCCTCAATCTGTATACAAACCGTTATATTTTAAAATTTTACCGATGATCAAATATCCAAGGGTTTAAGGGTTTATGAAACTAAATGTTTAATTTTAGCTGATTTAGTTGAGTTATGTTTTCTATCTGAATACAGTTAATGTGCGACATGTTTGGACATGAAGCACAATTTCAAACGCACGTTCCACGTTAAATGTAATTACAGTTTTCGTGAAGTTAAAAATATGACTTGACGTGAACTTCTCTCTGCAGCTCTGACATAGGTACTTAGGGAAATAAGTTGATGTCATTTTCAATAAAAATATATTGTTTTTTACCATTTCAAACCAGATTCCAGATCATTATCAACACTTAACGTAAACCGATATTCTATAACAAACTATAATTGGAGCAATAGCGGTAAATCTACCACAACTTTTGCTCAACTGTTGCCGTACAACCAACAGATACATACAATTGTGCATGCATTCCAAAATACCATTAAGATAAATTGAGTGGAAATAAATTGACTACCTGATGAAGAAAATGTATATATTTCGTATGGAAGTAACTAAAGTGGCTTATAAAAAGTTTAGTAGCAAGCTGAGCACGTCCAGAGGAACAAAGCGATTCTACATTGTTAACTACCCTGGACTAAAATAAAATTGTTGCTTTACATCAGTTGTAGAAAGTACTAGTTGGCAAAAATTTTGTCACGTAGTCTGAAATAGTGCTTTGACATTTTAGTTTAAAAGTCCATATACCTATGTTAGTGAAATGAGTACCAAAGTGCAGTATATTTTGTTGAGCGCTAATGCTTAAGTATATATGTTGGGATCCTATCGGTGACACAAGTACTTGTTTACATACAGTTAACCTTTGAACTCAGATTTTTGAGACGCAATAACCTCTTTTAACGAAAATGCTGAGAAGACGATTCATTATACCAGAACCTAACTCCGAATAGAGTTGAACACAAACATAGATCTTTGTTTTGAAGTTGATACCGTATTCCTACGATATATTTTGAAGCAGGTGATAGTTTTGAAACATTGACCGTTTCAAGAAAAATAGCAAATGTTATTTGTGCCAACCAAAGTTAACCAACCGTGAAATTTGTAACTAAACTATTGAAACCATCATGCCATGTATTTGCTTTTTCAAATTGATTTTTAAAAACAGATTTTTATAAGCTTACAACAAATGGCAGTATCCATGTGACTGTATTCGATGGTTGAAATATATTCCCGTCATACTTATACAACTTACGTCAGATCAATCACGCTTCAGTGTATTTTTACTGCCATGCGACCGAACAGTGATTTTACAGCTTAACAATCGTATTCAATCCCAAGACAACGACAAATCATATTCGCCTGCAAGGTGAAGAACAACGCCACAAGACAGTGACGGGCGCTGAGCGCGGCCTTGTGCCCATGCGAAAACCGAATAAGCAATATTATTTGTTCTGGATGAAAGATGACAACCGACCGTGCTCTCCAGCCGGAACTCCACTCAATGGAGGATCATACAGGAACAAAGCAATTCCGCTGTACACAATGTGCAAAGTCATTTCAAAATGAACGAAAGTTGAAAGATCACATACGGGGTGTTCACGTTCTAGAAAATAGGCATAGTTGTCCTCTCTGCACGAAAGCGTTTCGTGTACCAGCCCGAATGGAAATTCACCTTCGAACGCACACGGGAGAGAGGCCGTATCCCTGTGATACATGCGGCAAAAGGTTCAACACCAAATTTGAGTTAAAAAGTCACAAAATCGTGCATTCGGGCGAGAAGCATTATAACTGTAAAAAATGCAACAAAAGTTTCGGTGTGAGGTCAAGCCTCACACGGCATTTAAATACACACCGAAATACAAATATGCGACCTCATCAATGTCAGATATGCACGAAACGTTATGCTTCCACGCGCAGGCGCGTACCCAGACTTTTGGCCAGGGAGGGGCACTTAAGGTGGTAATACATATATGACATGAATATATAAGTGGACTATTCGAATTTGAAGGACAGAAATTGCGTAATGATTTGGCGTATAGAGAGTCGATAATAGTTTCGGTATTGGCACTGGTTGTAAATAATTCTAACCTCATTATGGCCAGTGTTGTATCCCATGGGATTCAACTGGGAATTTTAAAAGTAAAGCGGTAAACCATTGATTATATATACGTAGCAGTTCTTGTGTACTTTATATGTGCGAAACCTAACTTTCATGAACATTCATGTGAGCAATTTGAAATGTGAGGCCGTAGTCCTGTTAATTGACTTAAATAAACTAGCGGTCCCTCAGATAATTTTCGAAACCAGAAAACGGATTACATTGGGAAAAGCATGTTTGTTCAGAGAGTGGGCACAGTTGGTCTTCCACAGTTTTCAACCGAACAAAGTGAAATTTGGGTATGGAAATCTTCTGAAGTTCTCCCCGAGGTCTGGAGGATAAATTTATTAAATTGATTGACCTTGTCAAAGGTCAAAATAAAGTTCGAAAATCTAAGATCATCGTCTTTCCAGCGTTTTTAGCTTTTCACTATAGTTTTGAGTTGATGAAATCGAGTATATAGTCGAATTATATTAAAACTAGTTGGCGGGCCCGTCCAAGACGGGCTCTAGCCTCCGTCAAAGATTCATATGCAGATGCCTGTTTTCCTTACTATTGTTAAAATATTATTTTAATAATAGTAAAAACAGGCATCTGCTGATTCCGAAGAATTGCCCAGGGCATGCGACGACGCGCAAAGCATAATTAGTGCCACTATCTGTCTCATCCACTAAAGTGTCACTACTGAGGTAGATAGGCTCCTCTCCAACCTCCAACCATTAAGTCAAGAACTTCATCATTAATCTTAGGCCATAATATCGCCCGCTTTGACATATCTTTAATGTTAACATCCATCCATTACAATGCTAACACATATGATAAACAATCTGCGTTAAGAACGTAATTGCGTAAGGGTTACAGAAGGCGGTTCCCGATCAAAGAATCGGATTTTTAAATGGATTTCATATTTAACATCAGGATGTCAAATTACATATTAGGTATGCATAATGATTTACAGCGCAATTTGTGCGAGTGCGGGTTACCATAGCACTTTATCGACTGTTGATAAGCCTTGGTTTTCAATTTGAATATAATGTTTGAAATCCGGAGGCCCGTTTACATTTGTATGCTGATTTTCATCGAAATGTGAACAAATGTAGGGTTATCAACACGTTATCGACCATTGATAAGCATCGATTTTTTATATTAGGCATCATATTTGAAATCAGGAGGCCCGCTTACATTTGTATGCTGATTTTCATCGAAATGTGAACAATTGTAGGGTTATCAACACGTTATCGACCGTTGATAAGCATTGAATATTAATTTCGATATCATATTTGAAATCAGGAGGCCCGCTTACATTTGTGTGCTGATTTTCATCGAAATGTGAACAATTGTAGGGTTATCAACACGTTATCGACCGTTGATAAGCATTGAATATTAATTTCGATATCATATTTGAAATCAGAAGGCCCGTTTACATTTGTATGCTGATTTTCATCGAAATGTGAACAAATGTAGGGTTATCAACACGTTATCGACCGTTGATAAGCATCGATTTTTATATTGGGTATCATATTTGAAATCAGGAGGCCCGCTTACATTTGTATTCTGATTTTCATCGAAATGTGAACAATTGAAGGGTTATCAACACGTTATCGACCGTTGATAAGCATCGACTTTATATTGGGCATCATATTTGAAATCAGGAGGCCCGCTTACATTTGTATACTGATTTTCATTGAAATGTGAACAATTGTAGGGTTATCAACATGTTATCGACCGTTGATAAGCATTGAATATTAATTTCGATATCATATTTGAAATCAGGAGGCCCGCTTACATTTGTATGCTGATTTTCATCGAAATGTGAACAATTGTAGGGTTATCAACACGTTATCGACCGTTGATAAGCATTGAATATTAATTTCGATATCATATTTGAAATCAGGAGGCCCGCTTACATTTGTGTGCTGATTTTCATCGAAATGTGAACAATTGTAGGGTTATCAACACGTTATCGACCGTTGATAAGCATTGAATATTAATTTCGATATCATATTTGAAATCAGAAGGCCCGTTTACATTTGTATGCTGATTTTCATCGAAATGTGAACAAATGTAGGGTTATCAACACGTTATCGACCATTGATAAGCATCGATTTTTTATATTAGGCATCATATTTGAAATCAGGAGGCCCGTTTACATTTGTATACTGATTTTCATCGAAATGTGAACAAATGTAGGGTTATCAACACGTTATCGACCGTTGATAAGCATTAAAGATTAATTTGGACATAATATTTGAAATCAGGAGGCCCGTTTACATTTGTATGCTGATTTTCATGGAAATGTGAACAATTTTAGGGTTATCAACACCTTATCAACTGTCGATAAGCATTGAATATTAATTTCGATATCATATTTGAAATCAGGAGGCCTGTTTACGTTTACAAACTATTTTTCATCGAAATAGGTAAATACATTTTTTAAAGTTGTGACGACGTATATCTCATTTGGCTTGGTTAGGATTTTTGTGGTAGTACATGATTCATGTGTATTGTATGTGGTGTCACTCGGGCGGAGGACGCAATAAATTGTCTGAACAGTCGACGAAGAAAAATGTTTTCGATTCAGATCATTGCTAAACCACTGCACGTCGTTTTTTGGAGGAGAAACATAAATTAACTTAGCATAATGCGTAAATGCATCGAAATGCAGATGTAGGTATACATCAAGATGTGTTAGGTACTTGAGCAGATACTCAAGTTGCTCACTCTGTGAAGGATGTGTGTGCACTATAAAACTCGTGTAAACTGGGTACAAGTCAACCTACTGTGTCGTTGCGTGTGTGTACTAAGAGGTCGTGACATTAACATTGGCCTAGAACCCCGTAATGTATACAGCAAAATCAGACACGTAGGCCCAGTCCTGCTTTTGGGAGTTATTTCCGTAAGCAAGAATGCACGTACGGTCAGGGTCACGTACGCAGGTAGAAACAAACTAGTAAGCAAATACTGTATGTGCAAAGAAATCTATGACCGAAATACATCTACCTAGTTAGCTGTTGCTGTTTACATCAATTGGGAAATAATGCACACACAATAAATAACTGTTACTACCACGTACGTCCGCATATACAATCCTGTTTGGACGTTATTTATTTCCCTATTATTCATGCAGATTTTAATTTCTTGCCTCAATGTTAACATTTCCGCATAGGAATAATTCGCGACCAATAGGTATATGTGTCCACAAGAGCATTCGCTGCATATAAAAGTCCATCGTTAGCAACGAAATACGAAGTAAACACATATTATATAATTCTGATCTCTATATGGCCTTCAACGTTACTAGGTACTAGCACAAACACAACTGTTATCAGGCAAAATATATATTGTGGCCTCAGAAGGATTTGTACCGTCGGGTCACATCGACGTGCAATATATGCAAGTAAGAAATGTATTTCATGTGTACTTCTTTTGCTTTGGGTGTCAGTTCTGTTATGTCTGCATGAACATGAGTAAATTTATCAATTGAAATTCATTGAAAATTTCAGAAATGCCAGTTGCAAAGCCCATTCGGCATCCTAAGTAGTAGGATTTAAAATTTTAGAACCGTGATTGCAATCTTCATAACTGTCCAGTTTATTTTTGACAACATAGTCGAACAGTTCTTTTAAACCCTTTAGACATTAACATTGCGACAATTAGATAACGATCCTAATGAAATGTTTGTGAGGTTTTTGATATTCAATGACGACGACGCGAATGAATTCTACGAAAATCAAGATATGTAAGTATGACCTATTCAGCATCACAAATAATTACGTATACAATTCTTCCTGCACTTGTCTACTTGTGCTCGATACCGCATTATGTGTACAAAACTTGATGATGATTTTCAGCACACTTTACAAACATATTCCGTATATTTGATCATACTATGAACTTTGAAAACAAACAACAAAAGGCTTCGGACATCATTACCATCTGGTTTCAGTTTTTAAATTACATGTAGTACAAGCCATTCCGATATGCAGATATGGGGAATTTTGTTTGTCATGAACAACAACTGGCAAATTGTGTATACAAATGGGAGATTGTGTATGAATTAACGCATGATAAACGTTTTTTAAATTTAATGTTCGACATAACATATTTACAACGTTGCAATAGAACGCAGTGAACAATACGTCTAGCTATTTAAATCTTATTACCTTGAAAGATTTTAATTCTCTTAATTAACTTACATATGTACACAAGCGTTGTATAACTTGATAGATAGACTTATAAAAAATACGTAGTTCGCAAGAGTGAAAACATGCCTGCAGAACTTCTTGTGTTCTGCAGGTGAGAAATACTGCTACATATTTATCTCCGCTATCAGGATCACATGGAAATGTCGCGCACCAAATAGTCTTTCCTTGTTTCAAAGCTCCCACGAAACTATCCTTATCAACATTGTTAATATATAAAGTAAACTACATGAAGAAGAATTTATATTATACTGTGGAGTCGCAGTACATAGTAGATTATGCTGATAAAGATTAAGCACGATTCCGTATTAGAGTTTTCAAGGGTTCATTCTTTTCGCGTCGAAAAACAGGGAACAATTTTTAAAGCTCGATATATAACTGTGAGGCAGATTGCAGCCTTTCAAAGACATTCTAGGTGTTCATTTATATACATTGGTTATGGGGTACTTTGAACGCTGTTTCGATAAATTATGGCTGGTCTCATAAATTACACTCACATTATGGCTCTTTGATGTGACAATGAATGTGGCGAGAGAGTTCCGCTTTAGCAAAAATCGTTTTTGTCCATACAAAACATACAGCCAAATAACCTTTGCCCTTGCTGCACCCATAACGCATGTTTCTGTAGAATAGTAGTAGTTGCAAACAATAGGGCAATTTCAACAAGGAAACATATTTCTGGAATGGCGTCCTTTATTGTGACCAGACAAACCGGCAGAGGTGGAGAATCAGGCCTCACAAACTGTACATTTGTATAAGTTTTCTCCGGTGTGTATTTTCAGGTTAGCGCTGGTTGGAAACATCTTCAAACACATCTCACATTTATATGGTTTGGCTTTTCAATTACATCGGAAGCGGGCGAAGCAAATCACTATTATTAGCGAAGCTCCTTGCACAAATAATATTTCGTTGAGGTTCCTTAAAGAAGGACAGCATTTTGTTACCCACTTTTGGGCTAAGCCGTTTCTCCGAGGCTCAGCCTTAACCAAGGACCAGACCATTCTTACTAAGTACATTGAAGGTTCCTCTTTCACCTAGAGGTACCCCCATTGTTGGTTAGGGCTGAGCCTCTGAGAAAACTGACGCCAAACGTCGTCACTTTCAAGCACAGGATAACCATTGGCATAGCAAAGGCTGAAACGATGTGTAAAAGTAACGAAGGGGTCCAGCCTGTATATTTATCGAAAAATATGAAGGTTGACGAAATCAAACAATTTTTGCACCATTCGTAGTCCCCATTAATTCAACATTTTTGGTACCATTTTTATGACCCTAACCCCTACCCTTACGGGGTCAGGGTCAAAATAAGTTCGTTACAGTTTTGACCACATATCTCCGCCGTTTCTTACCCAAATTTCTTTGTCGCGGTGTCAATCGAACGCCAAGAAACTACTCCAAAAGCTACAATTTTCTTTTTTGAACTGCCATAATTTTTTCAACAGTAATGGGCGTTTAAATATAACGAAAACTCTTGTTTGTTTACCAAATACGTACAAAATGAATGTAAATACTTGAATACTTTTACAATTACGTCTACAGAAAGAATTACAACATTGCGCTCCTATGGCAACCAATTTTGAAATACATTGTTTATGCATTTTAAATACTATTTATAAGATCATTTAAAGAAAATAGTTGCTTCGGAAAACAATTAGGCATTGTTTGTGAAAAGTAGATTGCTGGATATGACCCTTTAATGATGCATTATTTTTTAATAAATCGTAGGATATCAATGTAATTGAATTCCCATTTCCGTCGATATGTGAAAATAAAAAATAGATACCAAGAACTCCATAGCAGTATTTGTACTGTTACTATTAAACCAAATATTTCATTTAGCATTTTTTCCAAAATGCAAAAAAACAGTTTCAGAAAATCGTTTTCAAGCTGAATTCAATAAAAAAGTTCGAAATTCACCACCAAAATACAAGACCGCCCCCTTTTAAAAATAATTGAATTTTTTAAACTGGACTGTAATTGGAAGACCTCTGCGATGGATGCAGCTTGTAATCTTCAACAGTCACAAGGAAGTGTCCAAAACCGCTTTGCCCACCCTTCCGACTTGGAAGCGTGAAACATCCTAGCACCGCAATGCTACGTGGACCGAAAATAAAGGAAATCCAGAGGAATTATCTCTCATCCGACTTGGGAGGGTGATTCCCCGTTCTTCACCAAATGCACCCTTGACTGAAACTAAAAGAAATCCTTTGTCATGTTTCACCTCTAGAAGTTCGTTGTAAAGGTTTCAACTCGGTTTCAACTAACCTAACCTAACCTAACCTCGATACCTCTCCGAGAAGTGTCCGAAAACATTACCTCACCCAGCCGACATCTAAGGGTGAAGACGCACCATTATGTTCCAACGCACTCTGAACTGAAAGTAAAGGGAATCCATTCTCTTTTGCTCGTTAAGAACTCCGTTTGACAAGTAGTAGCAGTATAAAATACGAATGCGAATTGTGATTCGGGCTCAATTAAGGAAAATTGGCATTACAAACCTTTCACAAAATTCCGCTTAGTCAAACCCCCAGCTTTTCAGATTTCACCACTTCAATTCGCGACTAAAACTTGTAGGATCACATTACATTTTTGTTAACTTGGCTCACGAGGAATATCCCATGTCTATTGAACATCACAGCATTTAATTCGATTGACCGAAACCAGTTAAGCGGACCGTGTTAAAAATACTACATGGTTCTTAATTTTCTGCAATTTTAGGCAAAACGTAAGTGACCAGGCCAAGAATCAAACCTGGCTAACATAGGTTACCCGTATTCATTTAGACCAGTATGTTACCTGAACTACTTGTTTTGCCAATACCTCATTTTCCCTCATAATTAGCTCGTATATGCTTGACGCCACTTTGTTCCGCGACCAGCCCTGGCTTATTAAGGTAAATTCAAGCAGGTAATGTAATTTTAAGCTGGAGATTATGACCGAGCACTCAATAAAGAACATACTTTTTGGCGACAATATTTTACATATTTTTAATGAAATTTCTCAATCCATATTATACAAGATCCAAGGGGTAACCAAAGAAGTCCGTTTTTAGAAAAAGTCAAATAATTCAGCAGAATTTTATTTTAGATAGTATCTAACCTTTCGTATTTAATTTCGAAAAATCCGTTCCTGAACAGTCGAGAGAAGGGAATATTCCCGGCGAATTTAAGCTAATTCCGTCAAAATCCTTCCAAGAAAGACAAACTTCCTTCTTACAGTCCGCTGAATGTACTTTTTTGAAATGGTCGCTCCATCGATATTTAGACACATGTACAGTCATTCGACTTTGGTGAATGACTTTTCACTGTAGCGAGCATGCATAACAATAGAAGTGGGTGGGGCTTCCCTCAACGTTTTGCTCGTGCTCGTTACGTATTCGTGCTCGTACGTGTGTTGCTTTTTGTTCGTTTTGACGGTTCGCCAAAACGTATTTTCAAGAAATGTATCCTTTCCGTCAAAACGAAGAAAAAGCAACAGACGAACGAAAACGTAACGACCACGAGCAAAACGTTGAGGGAAGCTCGACCTACTTCTATTGTTATGCAAATTAGCTCGCTACGGTGAGAAGCCATTCTTTTATTTCCATCGACAGTATACGCTTGGCACCACATTGGCACTCAGAAAGAGTTTAAGATATCAAGCTGAACATTGATTTACGTGTTCAGGAGGACACATTTTGCAATACCATTCCTTAATACCCATGGTGCATTCGAGCACAAGGGTGCTTCTCCGGCGTCGGCTGGGTGGGCCAACCGGATTTAGACACTTCATAAACCGTTATGATATGGAGATGCGATATAGAGCTGAAACCTTCACCATCGTGTTCTAAGGTGATTTTACAATTTATTTCTTTTGCTTTCAGTCAGGTGGTGCATTAGAAAACAGATATTTCGTAGCCCATTAACGTTTTGTGGAGTAACTGCTGGCGTCCGTAGGAGCCAGTGGTGAAACGATCAAGATAGAAGCGGTATGGCATCATCTTCACCTGCCTCACGACAAGTGCTATTCATTTGGAGCTACTGCGTAGCCTAAATACGGGCTCGTGCATTCAGTCAATCCTGCAAATGCGGTCACGACGAGGAACTCCAAAGGTCATAGTCTCAGACAACGGGAGTAATTTTTAATTAAATTATTAATTTTAACGGAAGTAATTAGTGTCAATCGAAAGTTGAGTAACGCAGTGAAGGAGATTTCTCAGTCCGTCTAGGAATAAGGAATCAAGTGGCGCTATAATCCAGCAAGCGCATCCCACGTGGGAGGAAGTTGGAAGAGGCTCTTCCGTTCGCCATCGTTATCAGTTGTGTTGAAGGAGTAAGCGCCAAAGGAGGAGCTGTTGGGCATAGTCATTGCTGAAGCAGAACACAGTGTGGACAATCGCCCATTGAGCGATGTTCCGGTTGACTACAGTTCGCCAAGAGCTCTCCCGCCAGACGATTTCCTCTTTGGAAAAGGTTGTGAGGAACGGACGGACGTGTTTTTCTTACCTAACGTCAATAGAAAGGACTTGAAAAGTATGTGGTGCATTGGTCTAGCTAGACGAGGGATGTGGTCATAGTCATGGAGTCGTTGTTTGTGATGCACATGTGGCGCTTGGAGTTGTTTATTCTATGGAGCAGTTTATTCTAGGAAAAGATACAAGACAGTTCGGGTAGAGTCGTGGTCAAGAATGGAGGGAGGCAGAAATTCAAGATCATGCGTCGTCCTGCGTCTCGCATTTCTCTGCTGGAGCAGGCTGAGGAAACCGGTGGATAGTAGAACTGATTCTATTATCGGGAGTAAGAATGTCGATGGAAAATACCTAAAGTTTGTTGTTTCTTAGTTTTGTTTGCGCGTTCGCTTATCGAACGCTTTTAGTCGTCGTCGTGACGCGCTGCTGTGTGGAGTCGTGTCTGTATTTTTATTAGAATTTCCGAGTGCTTTCAAGAGGATGGTCATTGTCGTTTTTATGCTAAACTCAGATCAGCATCAGTAAAATTGAAAATTGTAATTGATAATCAGTTTACTTGCTGAAACTCACTAAAACCTTAAAGTGAGAAATAAAATTGTTGGGTGTGCCACCCTCCATGTGTTGGGTGGGACAGCCGGTTTTAGACACTTTTCTCGAAAACGGCTTCAGATATCGAGGTGAAACTTTTACCATTCTCGAGGTCAAATTACGTTATCGATATCATATAATTGAAGCTCAATCCAAGATTTATTATTTTTATATGGGGGATGCTGTAGTATCTAGTATGGGTGTGAATTTTGACTTGTTTATTGTATTTGTGGTGGTATTCTCTAATTAAAATTTTATTTTTAATGTAACAATCCATTTTTATAAATCCGAAACTTTTTAAATTTCAATGTTTAAACTAAACTCACAAATCCTTTCCAAATGCGCACTAAATCGCGAAGGTTTCATTAGTTTATCTTAAAACGCCTTGGAATAAAGTGTCCAAAATCGTTATTTCGCTATTTGCCTCGTCGCGGATAAACTTTATTGTTTTTAAATTGTATTTTTTATGTTATCAAACGTGTGGTATCCGACTGTGGATGTTGTATTTCCCAAAAAATAGTCGCTTTTGGAAGGGATTTTATTTTTTAAATCTCTTTTATTATTTATGACTCATAAAAAGCGGTGAGGTGAGGCACGGGAGGCACGCTGCGAACAAACTGATATGCCTTTGGGTTCAAATGAACCATTCAGAAAGTTAGCGGTGAATGTTTTCGTCGGACAAAAATAATATTATTTTAGACGGACAGACAAACATGTCGTATCATTGTGTCTTCGCTGTTTTGGTTGTCCTGTGCATGTAGGTGACATGGCAATAACTACGGCAAGTGTAATAGCCCAGTTAAGATGCCTTATTTCACCATTGTTATAATAAGCGCACTATGGAAATCTTAGCCCGCTAATGAACTTTTAACTCCTTTGGTCCTTTGGCCAAAATGAAATAAAATACTCTCTAAACCAGTATATGTGCACAATATATTTATTTTTATTTACGGCAAACCATGAGCTATGAAATACATCACATCTGGTGATGTATTATGGTGGTCTGTAGTTGAGACTTTTCGGTCAGATTAGACATCAATCCTGATATATATTTTCTAGGTGCTTAATGGTAATTGGGACCATTTTGATTATATTTAAGGTCTTTTAAATGTCTTTTAGTGTGTTGAGTTGAAGTTCCGAAGACATCGATTAACTCCAACATCTGGCAAATATTGGCAAACGAGTCACGTAAACGAGAAACTATCGTTCGTTTAAGAATCTAAGAACTGCATTTAGTATGTAAAAAGTGTCTTCCCTTCAAAAAAACCACGCAGTTAGTCGGTTAGTGGTCACAGAGATTTATATGTGGTAGTGATATGTCTTGTAGTTCATGTACTCGTATGTGATACTAACATCGAGATCGTTTGCTGGTGGCGAGCGTTTACATGCTGGTATAATTTTCCGAGATTAGAAAAGCTGGCCGAGCAAATGTTACATTTGTATGGCGTCTCGCCTGTGTGGATCCTTATATGATTCGCAAGAGTGGAACCTGATCCAAAGCGCTTTTCGCAGATCTCACACTTATATGGTTTTTTATTAGAATGACGTCTTACGTGACATTTCAATGTATTCCTGTACGCAAAACTCATTCCACAGGACTTGCATTCATATGGCTTCTCTTTGGTATGCACTGGCATGTGTCGGAAAAGATTGCAGGTATTTATGAATTGTTTCGAACAAAATAAGCATATTGCACAGTTCTGTTTTCCGATACCATGCACGAATTTTAGGTGACTATATAGGCTAGATACATATACAAAAGACTGGGGGCAAATTGCGCATTGATGTGGACGCTTGCCCGAATGTTTCACCATATGACTTTTTAATGACTCGCCATGAAGAAAGCTACTATCGCAGCGATCGCAGTTAAATGGCTTTAACCGTGTCACGTTATGTGTGATTAAGTGCCGCTTCAGGGTTATGCTTTGAGTAAATCCCTTGTTACATATCGTACATATGTATTTTTTCACTTCTGAGTGCCGGTGCATATGTTGCTGCAAATTTATGACTTGGTTAAATCTTTTACCGCATATTCCACAACGATGAGGCTTTTCACCGGTGTGTGTTCGTAGGTGTGCCTCCATCTTGGGCTTGTAGTAGAACCCCTTGGTACAAAGTTGGCAGTTGTACCTTTTTTCTTTATTGTGGACGGCACGCACATGTATCTTGAGAAGTCCATTATCGTGAAATGACGCATTGCATTTTCCACACTTAAATAATTTTATTCCTGGATGGACTTGTCGGCCGTGATTGCGCAATTGTGTATTATTTTTTAACTCTGTATTGCAGACAGGACAACTAACAGTACTACTCTGAAATTCGGGGTGTACTTTTTCATGTTGCTGAAGTGTATATTTTCGAGAGTAACAATTTTCACACCACTTACATGCAAACGGTTTCTCATTTGTGTGCGAGCGTAAATGCTTTTCGAGATCGGAATAGTGTTTCCACGACGTTCGGCAAAATTGACACTTCCAATCGGATGACATGATGATACAAATTCTCTTATATCACCAATTGTTGTATTTAGGCAACACTTGAGCACTATGGAATGTTACACAACATGTGCAAAAGATGTTGTATTGATTCCAATTTACAAGCCGTCTGTGACAAGTAACTAATGAATGTTTACTACATACATTCACCGCAATCAACCATTCCGTGGATAGCAAGCTAGAGTTAATCGTCTATATGACTGTTGAATAAGTTATAGCTTTTTGTGTATTTGGATAACAGATTGTTCGGACACTTATATGATTACATATATGATTTACATGCTTCACAGCAATGTATTTTATTTGCACGACCCAGTAAATTGCACTAAACACTCGACTTAGCAAGCTGTGTGGGCCAAAGTTACCCTACCCCATAGCATATTGCCATATTCATGGTAAATGAAAGTATGAATCGCTAGAATTCAATGGGCGTTGAAATGATGTATCGTTAGGATGTTCAAAGTATTCAGCTGTATATTACTGAAGCTACTGACAATATAGCAAAACGTGTTCGAAGAGTCGACCGATATGTTTCAAGCAGTTTATTATTGCCCTGGGTTGTTGTTGTACGTTTGATTTGCACCAATATTTCTTTTATTTTCTGACTACCGATAATTGAAACAAGCCAGAGTACCTTCTTCTTTATTTGCTTTTTAATGTTTATGTATACTAATATCCTGTCCATGCGACCGAAAAAAATGTACCAGCTTGTGTGATACGTGATTTAGCTGCTATTTATATACGTATGCATGTCTACTTGAGCAAGTTTGTGCTCTATTAGTTGCACGCATGCAGTGCGATGATGCTGCAAACTTCAGTACTGCATTCCAATGTTTTACCTGGTCATGACAGTAAATATAATTAATTTTGTTGCGCAGATTTAGTACGTTTTTAGTGAAGTAGATTTCCCCATGTAGCTTTATACAATGCATTTCCATTATCAGTTAGAATGCAACGCACCGATATTGTAGCGTTGAGAACTAAAGTGTTGTGTACTTATGAAGCTGTGATGCATCAGTGCAATTCTTGCGGTCCTACACGTGACACAAAGACTTCTTTGCATACAATTAAGTCATGTACTCGTATATCTGTAAATCAAATGCTACTTCAAACTAAATGTGGCACATACGATTCGATATTACATATCATTGCTTTAATATAAGTTGAACCCCAAGTTGTTTTTGTTTTCAACTTAATGAGTTGATATCCCATAATTATTCCGTTCGAGTAAATGATAGGTTGAAAAAAATAATCTGCTCAAGCCAATTATCGAGTGGTACTGGAATATGTGTACTAACAAAAGCGATAGCTAGTTAGTTTGACAACCCACGTAATCAACAATTAAGCTATTCGGAGCATAATGAAACCCCAACATATATGTATGTTTTGTGATAAAACATGGAAAAACAATAGGGCTCTGGAACATCACTTGCGCTCACATATATACGAAAAACCTTATGGATGCTCGCAATGTAACGTACTATCGTACACAAGTATGAATATAAATCTAAATCTGAATATAAATAGCAACTAAATTATGTATGAGACGAACGGGTTCATGTTGTTCTTCAGCTTACTGATATCTGTAAGTATAGTAATACGAAAAGTCAAACTAGCAAAGAGGTGCTGTGTGCTGAACCAACTTAGCCTTTGGAAAGTAGAAACTATTGTGTTGTAAGCCATTCACTGGTGGAGATGAATACATACTTTAAAATATCCTCTTACAGGTGCTTGAAGATAATACCATGTTACTGTAGACTACATACAGGCTCAGTAATGCGTAGTAGGATACATATACGGATTTTGATAGGACAGCAGTTTTAACAGTTATTCATACCGATCATCGTGAATTCATCTGAAAATTTGTTTAAGGTTACTGTAAATTTAAGTACCACAGTTGGCTGCTTCGTGCGTTCAGTATCATTTTTAGACGCTCAAACGACACACGTTCTTGTGACAAATGTCAACTGCTTGTAGTGTTACGATTTACACGCGATCCGTTCTACAAGTAGTCAGAAAATATTGTTTTCGCAAGTCAATATATAGGCGCTTAACTACCGTAGATTATTCACGGAATATTTGAATTTTGATTTACTTGAGAACTAATTACCAGTTAATTATACAATTTCTGGATATGTGTATTCATTTTTAAATCATACACAAATGTTGACCAAAATTTCAAATTGCTGAAACTCCGCGCAATTAAATAATCTGTGAGAATATCAGGCATGTATATTCGGGTTATACCCAAAGGAATGTTTATATATTGTATATACATATAATTTTCGAGTATTACAACGCTGTCTCTCCTTCTGTCAAATTGGTTCTGGTATTGGCGCGGACTGGAGTTGCAATGGTTTCGGTGAAATTGAGCTACACATTAGGATCAAAATTTATCTGCGCAACATATCAGTATGACGTTAGCCAATCCATTTAATTTGCAGGAAGACAGTAAATGAATATATGCCGCAGATGTATTTTACTTGAAATTATAAGTGATACTATCAATATCAGAACGTCCGTATATGCGGTTAACTCACTCTTTAATATGATACTGCAACTTTAATGGGCCGAGAAAACGTCTTTATCGGTCGATCAACAATACTAAGTTTCCAAGTTTAATTGGCAGATAACATTAATACGTAATACCTTGTAATTCCTTGAGTTTATTTTGTGATGAAACCTTGCAAAGTACAGTCAACCTTTAAAGGCATATACGCTCCCATGTAAAGGAAAAACCATATTTATGCAACAAGTGTTGAGAATGTCGGCACTCCAGGCAGCAACTTAAAGTGCATTTAGCAGTACATGCTAAAAGTTGCAAAATGACTCATATTTGCAATATTTGCACCACTCAGTTTGAAAGTGTTGGCGAGCTACGCAGGCACAGCCGAAATGGACATCCCGCATTAAAGGAATTCATGTGTAGTATATGCAACAAGCGATTTGTCAAAAACTACACATTGAAAGTACACATTAGGGCTGTGCACATGAAAGAAAAAAATGCACATTGTCCACTGTGCAACAAGGCCTTTTTCAGCAAATATGCCATGGAAATCCACTTTAGATCCCACACTGGGGAGAAGCCATATCAATGTGATATTTGTAAGAAAAGCTTCAGTTCCACAGAGACCTTGCGAGAACATAAGAATACCCTCCATCTGGGAAGGAAGGAACATATTTGCACGGTCTGCAACAAAAGTTTTTCGCAAATTTCAAACCTCAAAAGACATTTACATATTCATCGCAAGGACAGACCACGATACTACGAATGTAATATATGCCCGAAAACGTTCTTGGCGGCTACTGATCTTAAGAGGCATATGACTACTCACATAGGTGAACGCTCGTATAAATGTTCGATTTGTACTCAGTCCTTTCTGCACCAAAAACTATTTGGTGAGGCACATCAAAGCTGTTCATGAGAAAGGATTGAAGACTCACTTTTGTCTATTTTGCTCAAAAGGTTTCAATACAATGGATAATCTCCGTAGTCATATCCTGGTCCACATTAAGGAAAAACCTTATCAATGTAGCAGCTGTGACATGAGCTTCTTATCCCGTGCGTCTATAATACGTCACGAAAGACTTCACTCTGGAATTAAGCCGTTCAAATGTCAAATATGCTCACGACGGTTTACACATAAGAGTAACCTGACCGTACATATGCCCGTACACACCGGGGAGACGGCGTATAAATGCAAATATTGTCAGAAAAATTACCGAACGCCAGGGGCTCTGGGGTATCACCTGAACACTCAACATTTCGGCAATAGACGGCGGACTTACGACTTGTAATACGCCAAATAACATAAACAAATTAACACACTGAAGACGCTAAGTAGTCATACGTTCGTGATAGAAGTAAGCATTTCATGTACACGTTTTGATGGGATGAACGGTGGTTATACACGCGTAACAAACAGCAACTACAAAGTCGAACATACGTTAATAACTTGTACAAGTAATTGGTTATTGAATTGCCTTGTGCTGGAAAATTAATAACTTCGACTTTTAAATATTTGTACGTTAGGCTATAGCATTATTTTAACGCACGTGTTCAGTGTCTACGGGAAAAGAAAATCGTACGAACATGTCGTGCAGGTTCTGAAATGTTTTACAAATCATGACACGTCAATGCCGAATAGTGTAGTTGCATTTGTAACATCTAAATATTATTAGGTGTCCATGCATATAACCCTGTAGTTAGGAGTGCATTATTTTACGCATTTACTAGATAAATAATTATAATTTACTTGAAGATAATATTGTAATATACATACTTGGTGTACAAGAAAATTAAATTGTGGAAGATTACAAAGATGATAACTGGTTTTCTGTTTGAGTTTCTTTTATGTAATTCCGCGACGTAATTAATTACAAGTTTTAGACAGAATAATAAATAAAAACGGTGCAAAACTCTGACATTGCCAACTACATATACAGAGATGTTTGAACTACAATTTGTACACATAATACATATTACAAAATGACATTGGCACAATTATAAAAAACACATTGCTGATTTTTTACGGGACTAAAGAAGGATTTGCAGCTTACGTGCATTCAAATAATATATTTGTTACAACACTCTCTGGGTAAATGACTGACTGCGACAATGCACACGGGTAAGGTAGATCCCCATATGTATAAATTTGTGACTAGTAAGTAGTTCATATGCCAATGAGTAATGTTTCGTGCATATTAAGCATTGCTGAGGTCGCAGCGTTATATTTCAATTTATATTTTTATTCGGTGTGAGGGTTGACGTTTGACCGGTGCTTTTGTTTCAGCTAGAACATAAATTACTTTTGTCGCCTGAATGCACCAAAGAATGAGAAAATCCAGTTCGCTCAACGTTCAGATATCCTGAAACAAAGCAACTGAACCCTATGGCAATCTGCGCAAGGAAAGCACAATGTGGAAGCAAGCCCATGTAAACAATCGCGTTTATTTATAGAACGTGTTTACTGATGCAGGTATATATGTATGTAAAAAGCACATTTATCCAAATGGATACCTCGTATATGTATTTGTTTTCTACGATGAACTAAAAATTGAGCAACAACAACCTGAACTAAAATAAAGCATTTGCCTTCCTGTGTAGTGGGTACAGGTCAACTATATTTGTCCAACGCACGATAAAAAGTTTTGTTGAAATATATTTAGTTGACGTGTACAAACTTAAGTACAAACAAGTAGCAACCAAATCAATAACTTCCATCACCACCGAATGCCATCTACCAGGTAACCTGGTCCAGGTTGCGTAACTGAGGACATAATACGACAGTTGATATAATACCATCAGCAAAGTCTACGGCAATCAAATATTGAGTTCGGAGCCTCGGAGCCAATTCCGCATCAAACTACACTGCTTAAAGACGAAAGGGCAAAACTATCGCCAAAATCTGAAATTTTCAATCAATATTTGGCGACATCATGTCGTCCCAATGTCTGTTTTGCAGTAGTATGATGAGAGACAATTTTCAACTCGAGCAGCATTTGCGTAGTCACGTAAACGAAAAGCCATTTGGATGCCGGAAATGTAACAACGGTTATTCATCAACCGCGCATCGGATTCGGCATGAAGCAGCACATGATGAATCTCGTTTAAAGAAAGTTACTTGTGCTGCCTGCGGTATGGAATTTGAAACCCGTACACAACTGGTACGACACAGCCTTCAAGTTCATCCAGTCGAAAAGGCGTTCAAGTGTGGAATATGTGCTGCGTCATATCACAGAAACACACACCTACGGAGGCACATACGAGGAGTTCACTATAATGAAAAAAGATTCAACTGTCCTCTATGCGGTAGACCATTTTCTACCAAATACGATATGGAGAGACATTTGAGGATCCACACAGGCGAAAAGGTTCATTTGTGGCAAACAGTTCAGTGAAAAATTTAATTTGAAGTCCCATAAGAATGTACACAACGGCGAGAGAAATTACGGTTGTACCATCTGTACCAAACGATTTCAAAGGAGTGGCCTCGTCCAACTACATTTAAGGGTTCATCAGGAAAGCAGACCAATGCCTTATAATTCCATTATTTGCAGTAGTACATTTCTAGATAAGAACGGACCGTAACTTCATATGACTAAACATTCAGGGGAACGTCCACACAAATGTGCTATTTGTTCACAATCGTTTGTTTCTCACTCAGGCTTAAGCAGGCACATGCATTCGGTACATGAAAAGGGACGCCTGAATAATACGAGTTGCTTGTTTTGCTCAAAGTTCGTTAGAGCTTGTCACTTACAGTACCATTTGAGAGCACACACCAATGAGGCGCCATACGAATGTAAAATATGTGGATGCAGTTTCTCTCAAAATAGTAATTTACAACGTCACTTACGTCGCCATTCCAAAGTCAAACCATATAAATGTGAAATATGCGACAAAAGGTTTACAGCGAGTGGTAATCTGATAGACCACATGAGAACCCACACAGGAGAAAAGGCAAACAAATGTACAATTTGTCCAGCAATATTTTCCACCCCGGCCCGTTTATCTATCCATATGAACAGTCGCCATTCCACCGAAACGTTTCCTTGTAAGATTTGTCACAGAGTGTTTAGAACCACCAATAGTCTGCAGCAACATACACATAGATTGCACGATGGCAGAAGGCCGTTTGGCTGTCTTTTATGCATGGACCAAAAACGATTCTATACAAAAACGCAATTATCAAGACACATTCTTTGTCACATCAAGGAGTCAATATATGAGTATAAATTGTGTTATGTCACATACGTTTCCAAAAATGGTCTGAAAGCGCACCAAAAGCGATGCAGATTGATGGAAAACTAGAGCGACTCACGACTGTCTACAATCTCAGAATCAGTTGGATAACGAGCTTTTAACATTATTCATTGTAGTAAATATTTTCATTTAAGTATAAATTCAGTTTATGTCGTGCTAATTTAATTTAACAATTTAATTTAAATTCCTCTTGATAGCGCGTACTTACTTGTAAGTATTATGTCAGTGTTGTCAAGAACAGTTTGTCGGTCGCTATAACAAAGTTAACCAAAACAAGCATTTGTGAACACCAAGTTTGCACATGATTCTGATGCCGTAGAAATATTAAAGGTGACATTTTTCACATTAGAACACAAGGAAATCTGTAACTACCTTACATTCTAGTTACATGCGTGTGTTATTAATAGAATACTACGAAGTCATACAACAATAATTTACATATATGCAGAAGTTTATAGAAATAAAATGTTTCGTGTTAATTAAATTTAATTAATTAAAATTAATGTTGGCTGCGTTCTACATCAGTGATGTAAACGTTTTGTTGAGTATGAACACCAATTAAAGTATCTGTATTTTTCGAAGGAATATAATGTGCAATTTTTGCTGAATCATAGCCATTGGGAATTCATAACAGACCCAATAACCCATATCAACATGTATTCCATGGTGTATATCGCCTGAATTTTGAAATTGCAACCCGTAGTAAGTAAAAACAATTGACCGTGATGCCAAGAGCGTTTAAATGAATTTACTGAACTTTCATGATTGCATCAAAAAATTTCAAGCACATGTGAACCTGGAAAACATTTACCTAATCCGGATGGAGCTTCAACTTCTCCACCTCAAAAAGACTCTAGTACAATCTAGACAATCGTTCAACTCGGAAGTTTGTACAAATATACTCCATTTCAGCAAATGATTGCATCCTATACATTAACTAGTAAAGTCATGATTTTCTGGTATAACTTAAGCTTATAGCAATTGAATGTTAATGTCAGGATTTGTCAATCAGTAGATAGTTTTGTACAAGTTCCTTGTATCACGTCATTTTATTACATTTGATTGAAAAGGTGGTCAATTTTGAAAAATAAAAATTAATTTCAACTTTGAGATATTTCGTTTCCAGTTACATCATGCGTACGTTTCAAACACCCTCGCATACCGTTTTACGATGAATAGTTCCTAACCGCGAAACGGCATCCAATGAAAGTTTAGCCGAACGTTTCTGACGGTAGACTACAAGTCACGAATGGAGGCACACCACATATTCCACACTGGTGAAATACCTCATATATGTGACAATTGTGGAAAACGGTTCACCCAGGAAGTAGATTCGAAGAAACATTAGTACGTGCATTCAGAAGAGAAAAATCATGTTGGCGCAATATGTAGCAAACGATTTACTCTAAAATCGCACATGAAAAAGCACTTAAACACACAATGAGTCAAAGTTGAAAATTTAGAACTGCAATCTCTGCGACAACAGCTTTCTTCAAGAAAAGTCACTCTAAAGTCATAGCGTTAAACATTCCCGTAATCGTGCATATAAATGTACAATATGTTCCCAGTCGTTTCTATATGCGTCCAACTTAGAGAGTCACCTAAAATCCGTTCATGGAATCGGAAATCAGAACTATTCAATCTGTATGTTTTGCTCGAAACAATTCAGCAATACCACCAATTTGTTTAAACATTTTCTAGCGCATATCAAGGAGAAACCACATGAATGCTAAGTTTGTGGTATGACTGTCGCCTGCTCGACTACATTGAAGCGCCATATACGGCGCCATTCAAACGCCAAATCATATAAGAGTGTAATATGCGAAAAGTTCTTTGGAACAAGTTCAGCTAGGACGACTCGTATGAGAATCCACACAGGCAAAAATCCGTACCAATGTAAAGTCTGTCAACGTAGCTTTCCTCTTCATGAAAATTTATCTAGACATTTAAGTGCGCGCCATTAGAAAATGCCTTTGTTGTGAGAATTGCAGTGGAGTGCAAAACAACGAGACATGAAACACACATGAAAAGGATACGTGAACATGAAGTGATTTTACTGCTTGCCTTGTATGAAGGAAATGAACGTTCTACATGTGGACTTGAGTCCACGTTCTTCCGCGGACGACCTTTGTTGTACAATTTATGTGACGACCAATATTGTACTGCAGCTGAGTTCTTGCGATGCCATCAGAGATACAAATTAGCAGACCTACAGGTTGTTGTTCGAAAGCAATCACAACCAAAGCATAATACATCTAGGTTGTTTTAAAGTATTTAAGCTCCTTAAATCGCAATCGGGCACGTTACAGCACCAATGTTCTTCGCTGGAGCATGTTTTTTTCTGCTGGTAAAGCTTGCACCACAAACGACAATAATTTGTAAATATGAGGTTGACTTACTGGTACTGATAGCAAGGAATTTCATATAGTTTAATTTTAAAGCAAAGCACTCATGTAATCTTTTATTTTTAAATTTATTTACTGAAATGTAGGATGTAAGTGTTTCGAGCAACGATTTAGGAGTATGCTAAATTGCACCTCCTACGATATCGATAAATTCAACTGCAGACAAATATGCGCTATGTTAGATATGGAAATTAATCCATTAAGTCAGGAAATAATATTCAAAATAAAAGTTTATGTAATGTAACTTGATGATGATAATGAACAAAGTTTCTTTATTACAAAAGTACAGAAGAACATATCTAATTACAAACTGAAGCAGAAATGATGTAATTTGTAAATGATAGTGGCGACTTCAATCAAAGTTGTGGTTTGTTACGAAACGTTAACCCAATTATAACATAACATTAGTGAATAACATATTACCCAAATACCCATTCTACACTAATCGTAAGTCACAGTTTAGACATGTGAATCCTTACTCTACCATCCTGAAAATTTATTCGTGACATGAAATCATATTTATCGCATGGCAATAATTTCCTAGTTTTCAATAAAATAACAATAAATTGAATTGACTTGAGAGATTGCCTGCTGTATACTTAATACTCTTAAATTGTAAAATTACACTGTTTCTGCACATCGGCATCGTTTACGATGCCTTTGCAAATCCCGTTCTTGCAAGTAGGAACGGCCGCAGATATTACATTCCATCGGACGCTCTTTTATGTGTTGCAGAATGTGACGGTTTAGTTCCACGTTATTAAAAAATTCCTTCTTGTCTCGACAAAACAGACAGGTAAAAGGCTTCCTGCCCTCATGGATCCTCTTCTTATGTTGTAGCAAGGACTCAGTACTTGCAAATGACTTCCCACAAACTTTGCATACAGGAACGTTGCCGACATGCTTAGAACTAAGGTGGAATTCTAACGATCTTTGATAAGAGAAATTGCTCTCACAAACAGTGCACTTGTAGGCTTTTTCGCCCGTATGGATAGCCATGTGAGTTTGTAAGGCTTGGTGTCTAGTAAATTGCTTCTGACAAAGTTCACATCTGAAAGATTTCACACCTGAATGAGCGTTTTTGTGTCTTTTTAATGAGCAATTTGTTGCGAAGCACATTTTACAAGTTTCACATTGATAAGGTTTTTCCTTTGTGTGCATTCGCAAATGAATGGAAAGTTGAGCTCTTCCACCAAATGGTTTTGAACAAAACGGACAAATGGAATGCTCGTTCACACCTTCACCATGTACAACTTTCATATGGTTTTCTAGGACACCCTTCCTGGTAAATGATTGAGTGCAAATTGGGCACAGATACGGAAGGTTTCCCGCGTGTACAACCATGTGGCGTTTAAGGTAGATTCCCGTCGAATAACTTTTCGTGCATATGGGACATTCGTGAAGCCGCAGGTTGGGATTTCTGTGTGAATTTAAATGCCGTGTAAGGTCTGGCTTTCGACCGAAGCTTTTGTTGCATATGTGACAGCCGTGTGGTTTCTCGTTCGTATGCACCAACCTGTGACTTTTCATCTCAGAGGTAGTGTTAAACCTTTTCCCGCAGTCATTACAGGGGTGCGGCCTCTCCCCTGTGTGTCTTCGTAGGTGAACTTCCATACCAGTTCTTACATAAAATGATTTGTTGCAAAGAGGACATTTGTGCCTCTTTTCTTGATTGTGGACGCCCCTTATGTGGTCTTTCAAGTTTCTTGCAGATCGGAATGACTTTACACATTTTGTGCAGCTAAAATGTTTTAGTAGTTCTGGATGCCCACCCCTTGAGTTGACATCCGGATCGTGGACACTGTCGGACGTCATATTGAACACAACCAAAATACTATTGTTTATTCAATTTTAACACAGGCTTACAATCAACTGTCCACTTGTGTTGCTCTTCACATTTCAGATGAATACGATATCACCTTGACATGGAACTGAATTCAATGTCCCAGTGTCAACTTGTTCCTACAATTAGTCTACAAGTTCTACATTGTATGAACGTAACATATTTTTATCAATACAAAAGTGACACAGAAACACTTCACTTTCTTCGAGGCTTTAAAAAATGGTTTTGTTTATGTATTATAACAACAATGAGTGGTTGAAATTTTATTACGTGTATTCTACATTGAAAACTCCAGTATGTATTTGTTCACATCATGACAGTCAAATTGTTTTAGTGGCTGTTAGGAAATTATCACTGCATTTGAGTTGAGTGGTATACTCTTACTTATATATATACCAGAACCGCAATATGAGAACAACAAATCACATATACAATACTTACACGTATCTGCCCACATTACATGTCAACGTGCCGAGATTGCCCAAACCCTTAGGATGAAACTGTAGGACAATGAATGTGTAGCTTTGAAAATGTTGTGTTCGCTCCAGTACCTTAGTTCTGATGTTTGGTGTTTGCTAAATATGTAAAGAAGCGACAACTTATAACAAATATATTCGTCTTGGATATATTTAGACACAAAATGTTTGCTTATTAATATATGTTGCTGAGCATACGTGACCGTCTACATGAAACCATGTATCGTGCATCAATTTCAACACGCTGCTTTCCATTAACCTGAGATGAAGGTTTAGGGAATATTATCCACCGACCGCAATAGTATCACCAGGTAAAATATATTTCCCCAACCCGTTTAAAATCCAAAAAAACCATTTCAATTTTGCCATCTGAAATTTACAGCTTCGCGTATATCTAGATGTACATTTATTCAAATTACAAAAATAACGAAAAGCTTACTACTTGGTGTTCACTGTCCATTCCAGGAGACATAATGTAGCATACGGACTTTTATCTAATCATAAGATACCAAAACTTAAATAATTATTTACTATACATTCATTTGAAAGGAGAACACATGCAGCAATTGCTAACATATGCAAGTGTAACTACTGCAAGGACTGACCGAATAAACATGTAGAAATCGCTGCTGGAATTCATAATTTTTTCCGCAGAATATTCACTATCAGGACCATAACTTCTCCACTCTATCTGCCGCCTTATAGTAAAACAGGAATAGAACGCTGAACTTATTCCAAAGCATCCATTTGGGTGTGTATCATCGGCCAATATAAAACATACATTTAGTGAGCGTTAGCTACGTTTTAAGCCGCACGTATGCAATGTGATTATGCAGCCATGTTGATACTACATTCCGATGATGCGCCTGGTTATGACTGTAAATATATGTTCACATGAGCTCCGTCTTCAACATTTGGAGTATTCCAACCCTCTGTGATACGTAAGCTGTTTATGATTTTGTGCATCAAGCATAACTCTCAACGTCAGATATTGTTAATATTTGACGCATAATTTGAATAGGTGGTACAAACCTTGATGTAACTGACCATTTGCGTATTGTTTTTAAATAAGGGTGTGCCGCGATTGGTGCATAGTTTTCAATTCCCAACCATTCAAATGAAATATTGTTTTTTGTATTTTAAAGAAATGATTGCCGAAACACAGTTTGCCGGCTGACATTGTTTATGTTGTTCGATATTCCTCAAGGCTCCATTTCCAGTTTTGAAGGACCAACCTATAGACATGTGTTTACTTCAGCCTGGAACGTAGGTCAACTACCCAAAAATCAATGTAAAATCCAGAGATCATGCTATTCGGAACTGTAGATGAACTTCAAATGCATAGTGCCAATGCGAACACTACTGTCCTGCTAATCACTTGTTGTCATGGTATACTGCGGATGTTTCAGCACCGTCGTTTTGTTAACATTTACTGCGGGTAAATCAGTAATATATGTCACGTGCGATTAATGGTTCTGAATTTGCGGTTTTCGTATGGGCAAACATAAGTGTCTAATCTCACTTCAAATTCATTTAGATTTTCCTTAAAATAATTAAAACAATTGAAAAGCCATAGTGTAAATAAGTTGCTTAAATTCCGCGAACAGACAAACGAATATTATTTATAGCTTCATCACAAAATTCATATAAAAGTCATTCCGCTTATTCGGTTGTTTTTGCTAAAATTTTATTAACCATATAAAGGCGGACACAAACACAAATAATGGTGTGTACTCCATTTGAATAATCTACAAATAATTTTAAAATGTAATTTCGTCTGTACGAACCAACGACGTAACAAAGAGATGACATGTTGAACCTTGAGTATCTGCGTTCGTTGGATTGTAGTACCAGAATGCATACATGATACTGATACTGGGGGTATACAACCCTAACTACAAGGATAGGACATTCCCTACTGAAAATACCACCACATGGAATACTATGTTCGTTCGTTTCGAAAGTCTGTTTTGGATATCTCACACCATCAGTCAATACACTTTCCTTCGTTCTTACATTTAGTTTAAATCCATTGTCGAATTTAACTTTTATATTGTTACGTTCATATGCATTATTTGAGTATGGAAAACAGAGTAAAAAAGCACAGCTTGAAAAAGTGGTTCGTGGAAAAAATTACGTCAACCTAAAATGTATTAAAACCATTCCAGAAAGAATTTGTGCATCTGTTTTACTGTTCACAATTATTTTTTACATTATTATCTTTGCATTCCGTTTGACCCATGATTACGCTGTAGTCAATGCTGCACACCGTTTAGTGATGATCCGATCATGGAATCCGAAGAAAGTTGGAGGCAAATTTCTGAAGGCAGATGTCTGATAGGCATGAAGTTGATTTGATTTAAAGAAAAAATTTACTCACTAAATAAATATGCGAAATAAAAATTTCCTTAACTCAGTTTAGCGATAATGATGAAACTTATTACAAGCATGCGCAATTTATTTCTTATTACACAGAAAAACAGAAATTATGTAATTTATATCTGAAGTTCATCAACCAAAACTTGATTTTTTTTTGCTAAAACCAACCTAAATACAACTTCCATTTAGTACATGTATTACGGATTATTTATTATTTTTTACTTATTACTATCGCAGAAAATATTCATGCACTGGAAATTCCTGCATGAAATCATTACTCCATAAACCCGACATTTTTTCATCCAACCGAATCCAATTTACATTCAGCATTGTAGATTCTGTTTTAAACTCAATGGTTACCAAACTGCTCTTAACAATATGATGTTGGATATTTTTCAGTGTTCAATAAAATAACAAAAAACGTTGAATAATGTAATGGATTCCGGACAATATCTCCAGTACATTTTACACCCATCAAATGAAATATTATCCCCTTTATTCTTGGCATCGTTTACGATGGTTTCGCAATTCACTATGCTGTACGTAAGTATTTCCGCAGATGCTACAGTCAAAAGGACGCTCGTTTATGTGTTGCAGAATGTGATAAGTTAATTCCGTTTTGTCAAAAAATCCCTTCTGGTCACGACATAACAAACAGCTAAAGTATTTCATACAATCATGTAGTCTCTTAGTATGTTGCATCAGGGACCTGGTACTTGCAAATGACTTTCCACAGACATCGCAAACAAGATCGCTGTCGACATGCTTAGAGTTACGGTGGTGTTCTAATGCGCTTGGACTGGAGAATTCACGGTCACAAAAATGGCACTTGTAGAGCTGTTCTCCAGTATGGTTCCTCATATGCATACGTAAGCTTTGTTGGCTAGCATATTGTTTTTGGCAAAGTTCACATTTGAAGTTCTTCATCCCCGAATGGGAAGTTTTATGGCGTGCTAATGCGCTATTATTTTGGAAACACGACTTGCAGCTGTTACATTCGTAAGGTCTTTCCTTTGTGTGAACTCGTAGATGAAGAAAAAGTCGAGTTCCGTTCACACATGGTTTTGAACAAAACGGACAGATGCAATTTTCAGTTACACCTACCCCATGTACAGCTTTCATGTGCCATGCAAGGGCACGTTTCGTTGTTAGTGAATGCGTACAAACTGAGCACGGAAAAGGTAGATTGCCGGTATGTATGTACATGTGACTTTTAAGGCCGCTCGCCTGAACATAACTTTTCTTGCATATTTGGCATTGGTGAGAGCGAGTGCTTGTTTTCCTGTTTCTATGTAGAATCGTATGTCGTGTGAGGTTTGACTTATGACGGAATCTTTTGCTGCATATGTGACAGCCGTGGGGTTTCTCGTTTGTATACACCAACCTGTGACTTTTCATCTCATAGGTGGTGTTAAACCTTTTCCCGCAGTCATTACAGGGGTGCGGCCTCTCCCCTGTGTGTCTTCGTAGGTGAACTTCCATACCAGTTCTAGAGTAAAATGATTTGTTGCAAAGAGGACAGTTGTGCCTCTTTTCTTGATTGTGGACACTCCTGGTGTGCGTTTGCATAGTGTAGAGCCGCTGGAATGATTTAGAACATGTTGTGCAGCGAAATTGTTTTTTTCCAATATGATCATCTTTTGAGTTCCTTCGAGGCTCGGGGACAGTGTCGGATGTCATATTGCACAGTGGACACAAAATATATCTTATTCCGTTTCAGCAAATGCCGGGGCCTTCTCACGGTATTCAGATCACTGTCGTTGAGCGTTGCGTTTACTGTTCAGAGGATTGCGACTTCTCATTGACATGAGATGTGATTTTTAGTGTAAAATTGTTATTAATCAACAAGGCAGCAAACGGACACTGAGATTTAGTTAATCTGATATGAAATGTAGTATGTATGGCGGTAAAATATTTTAATCATTGAAGTCCGTGTCACACAAATACTTGGTTGCAAGCTTTTAATAATCACTTTTTGAACACCTATTATAGCAAAACTTCACGGTTGTGATTTATTACTGATGTACTACTTTGAAACGTGTAAACTTCAGTTCTTTTTACAATGGGGACAAATTATTTTTTAAGCGACTTTCATCAAATTAAAAATGAATATAAGTGTAAATATATACAATTATGAAATCGCAGAACAGAATTGAACAAGTTATATGTCTTCGTACTAAACCAGACAGTACTAAAAGAATTGAGGGCAAAGCATCACGACAAATGTTTAGCTAGGTAGCAGTTATGCTCGCTCTGAAGTGTTTAGTTCTACTGGTGTTAATATACCGAACACGACCAAGTGTAATGCATTAGTTTCGTCTTTCTGAATTCACGGTGTACACTGTAATATACAACTTTACACGTTACTGTCCTTTGCCTGTTGGTTTTCAGATTGTATTCGTGGGGGTATATTTGCTTCAAGAAACAAAATAAGCTCCATGCTTAAAAGGAACACCAATATGCACAATATCCAATGACAACTGTTAGTCAATATGGATGTGGCATGGCATTAGGTACATGTTCTTTGCATGTGTTGCTTTCGATTATATGTGAAACTCAGGCCAGCGCACCCGCTATTAAAAGCTTGAAGCGAACGACAAAGTCAATTATTAAAGCTTACTACAGCATACTGACAATATACTCGACAAACAACCCATACCAAATAGCAATTGCATTATGAGCTTGTCAGAATGTAACGATCTGATCAGTCTAAATGTGTGCATTCCTGCTGGTAATACTTAGGAAGCTGGGCATCAAGTAGGTGCCAAAATAGCTAACAGTATGTTAGTAGCAGAAAAACAATGGTTACCGCCACTATGAATTATCCCAGTTGTTGCAAATTGAGCTCCTGGTATTGCTTTGTTTCTCGAGTATATCGAAATGCAATACAAAATCTTCGTCTATTGCTTTCCTTGTAAACCAGCAATAAGCTCAAACACATAATTAGCTATACACTTCAAGTGATCAAGGTAGGATATAGACATACATATACCAACACTCGCCTTTCGACTTTGCACCGTGTGAATAACAATGAAGCAAAGATGGTCACTGAAAACGTTGATATATTACATTGATGCAAATTTCTAAACATTGCCACTTTAGATGATGATGCGTTCGTAGAGAGTTTCAAAAGTCGACTGGGAGGTTTCAACCAATTCATAGGTGCAGTGAGGTGCAATAACTATTCATTTCAACCCATATTTTCTAATTTTCTGAGGACCTAAAATCACAGCTTACCTCCTTCTATGTTGCTGTTTTACGAAAAGCTTAGAGAGCTGCTTTACCAAAGCTGTATGTATATATACGACAAAATTTAACCCGCTTGTATGAAATCTAATTTCGCTCTTAGTTACATGCATCTGTATTCATACATGTTCACGTTTGTACGTTTTAAGTTGCACGCATGCATGCGTGCTGCTGCATACTTGCAATGCATGCGCATGTATTGCAAGTATGCAGCAAAGTCGATTATCTAGAATACTGCCATCCGATCATGTACCTGGTTATGAATGCTAATATCTGTACGCATGAACTCCGATGTTTGGAAAATTTTACCTGCTGGGAAATGTAAGCGGCTTATTATTTAGTGTAACAAGCATAATTCTCAACTGCAGCTTATGTTAATACCTGACGTATAATTGCAATAGGAGCGACAACCATTGAATTAAGGATCCTTGTGCGTTTTGTATAAAGATTTTTAAATTCTTTTTTTTAAATTATTAATAACGCAATCACACGATTATACTTGAATTCATAACGTGGCTACTTTTTCTGAAGTTTTGGAAGTAGCACATATCACTTTTCACACCACCTACTTGCAACTGGTTTCTCATTTATATGGGAACGCCTACGGTTTTCGAGCTCTGCATTGAGTTTCCACGTCCAACTGCAAAATAAGCACTCCATCTGAGATGGCTTAATGATGTAAGTGCGATAGCTTCACAAATTATTTAATTTCCATTGAATTGAATAACTTAATCACAATTAAAGTTTATTTAATATTTTGTACGCGTTCTTAGAGGAAAATGAGGAAAGCACTTTTTCGGATGTCTAATAGAATTTACTGATGAATGTTTACTCAATGCACTCACTTCACTGTAGTGCGAACCCTAATTAGTAAACAGCAGATATGTGGTATGCAACTGCTGCTAAATTAATGTAAAAATGTGGTTATTTAGATAACTGAACGGCAGGAGACATTGTAATACAATTAATTTACATTTAGTCGCCAAGTCAATGATGTCTGGGAGACGCAATAAATGGTACTAAACGATTGAAGCATCAACTATGAGCTACTTGGTTTATGCTAATCCAACGTATTTGAAACTAGTAAGTAATTCTAACAAAATATTGTTAAAATTGCTCTTCGCCGAATCTAATTTCGTATTCTTTGAGCTAATTCAGCAAAATTACATTCCCAAAAGTATGGTGTGTTTTAAGCAGTTAGCATTTTTGTTGGTGAAACTAGCCATTGTCACCAGTAATGTCCATATCAAATAACACTTCCTGAGTGCCTACGATTGGTACGTCACGGCATACCCTCTTGTTTGTTTGCGTTTGGGGCTTCCGTTTTCGTAAACGCAGAGGTGTTATTAAGCAAATGGAAACCATAAACCCGATTGGGAGATACATAATTTTGTGCAATATGCATTTAAAGTTCGCACTATTCAGTTGCACGCTTGCGGTGCAAAAATACAGTCGAGTCGAGTGTCTAGACTACCGTTTTCCATTAATTTCCTTATGCCTGCAAATATAGGCCACCCGTTTTTATGCACCAAAAAGATGAGGACAAATTGTCATGTTATGAAATATCCACTATCGTCATATGGTTACTCAATAAAAAGAAAAGTTTGCATGACTGCTCGACTCGCACTCAACAATTTGCGTTCAAGGACCGTCTGGTCATGCATATACGCAAACGTAATTTGCGAGAGACATCTCAGACTCAAAGCTTCAATTTGTCATTTTTGTCCGAAAAGTGTGAAAAACACCGACAAGTCATCATGATATTCATCAATATAATAATTAGTGATTATTTACGATGCAAGTAAATTTAAAGTAAACCCAGTATATGTGTACAAAATGAAATTGAAAAACAACAAAATTATTATAAAATACACAGAAATTACCTATGATATTATTAGTTGGTTGAGGTTAGAATAGTAGCTCAATTCCACGTAGAGACCTGCAGTAACCACCTCAGTAAGAACAAAATGGGATTGTTGTTCGACAATCAATTGGTCACCTTATAGAAGTACTGCAGAATGTTGTTATATTCTCAGCAGTTCCATATGTGCCTCTGAATTCGCACCGTTTATGGTTTGAGTTCAGTTCAGACTTTGAGAAATATTCCCGACCGCACAAATTGCACGCAATAGGTCGCTCGTTAATATGTTGTAGGATGTGACGAGTGAGCTCTGCAATTACAAAAAATCTTCTGTCGTCCGCACAAATCAAGCAGCCAAATTGACTGATGCCCTCGTGAATTCTTTGTGTATGACGTCGGAGAGTCATTATACTTGCATACACCTTTCTGCATTCCTCGCAGCGGTACCTTTTGCTGGAATGACGGCTGTTTATATGATTTGCCAAAAGATCCGGACGACAATATGTATCCCCACAAACTTTACATTTGTATACTTTTTCTCCTGTGTGCGCGGGCATGTGAAGTCGTAGCAAGATTCTCGTCTTAAATTGCTTCCCACAAATTTCACATTTATACGGTTTGGATTTAGAATGAGAATGCACGTGACGTTTCAGTTCATACCTAGTAGCAAATCCCAGCCCACAAACGGTACAATCATGAGCTTTCTCTTTAATATGTCGTATCAAATGTTGTAATAAGCAGCCAGTTTTATTGAAATGTTTTGAACAAAACAAGCAGTTTATTTGGTTCGGCTTTCCATGTACGGTTTTATTGTGACTTCCTAGGTTGCTTTTGTATACAAATGACTGCGAACAAATTGTACACTGAAATGGACGCTTCCCAGAATGTTTAATCATGTGTAGTCCAAGTGATTTCTTGTGAAGAAACGTTTTATGGCAAACTTTGCAATGGTACGGCTTTTCCCTATCCTTGTAATGCACAGCTAAGTGCCCTTTGAGATTTCCAATTTGCGAAAAGGATTTGCTACAAATTGTACAGTGGTAGCGTTTCACGGTTGCGTGGACAAATTTGTGCCGGTTCAAAACAACGTTCTCAGCAAATGATTTACCGCAAATGTTGCAGCGGAACGGTTTTTCTCCAGTGTGAGTTCTTAAATGTATCTCCATTTGAGATTTGGTGGTGAACGGATGAGAGCAGAGCGGACACTTGTGCCTTTTTTCTCGATTGTGGACGCATGCTACATGCGACTGAAGGTGTTGTTTTAAATGAAATGACGAACCGCCAAGTTCGCATTTGAACGCCTTCTCGTTTGGATGGACGTGACGGCTGTGAATTTGCAGTTGGCTTAGATTGTCAAGCGTTTCACCGCATACTGGGCAGTCAACGATTCGTAATCGACATTCGTTATGAGCTGCTTCATGTCGTTCCATTCCAGAGTATCCTTGCTGGTATAACAGTTGTCACACTTGTTGCATAGAAATGGTTTCTCGTTTGTGTGAGAGAGTATATGCTGTTCAAGATGAGCATGGCGACCAAACATCTTCTTGCAAAATAGACACGTATGCTTTGGTGACATGATTACAAATAGTTAGTCGCCTGAGTTCTAAGTCCCTAACTCAGGTCAATCACAAGCGAGTAATAAAATATATTTGTGAAAAATCTGTTTATTCATCAAGCTTCACTAACAATTATTGAGGTCCGATGACAAATGCTTGTCAATGGCTTTTTTACATTTTAACAAGTATTTCAGTCAGCAAAATTAATTGTGCGTATGTTTACTAGCTTTGCATATTACATTGAAATATGACGAACTGAACTGAAATGTATTGTTGGGTTCTATGCAATCGGTTCTCTTCTTACCTTGCTGCAAATGTTCAGCAAACTTGACGTAGATAGGAATACGAAATAGGTACTGCAACCCTCAACACATATTACTTCAAAATCAGAAGCCGAAACACCAGAAACATTGTACAAAAAGGCGATATTATAGTGTAAATCATTTTATTCAGAACGGTGAACTTCAACACTTCAATGTACTTACAGCATTATTACTGTGTGCAATCTGAATATATATTGCAACGCTATTGCCTGACAAGGATTTGGGTACATTTACGATGCGTTATAATTCATAAGTCATTCTATAGGTTATATGCTTTATCATTTTAGTTGCATTTCACGTTGCTTTCATGCACATATGGCCTACGTGCCTGGCGGCACTAAAGAACATTCAATACCTTAATGCATTATTATTTGAAATGGAGGCATCAGGAATATCGGACAGCAGAAACAATATCATCATACAATCATTTTTTCACCTACTATTGCTTCGAAATACAAAAATATCAGTTCTACTGTTTGCTCGCTAAGTGAAACCCCTGCACCAAAGTACATACACCTCTGTTTACACACAATACGAACAAGGTCCATTTATGTTGTACGTCAAGCATAACAGAAGCGGGTGTAAAGAATTATGCTTGGTACACAAAATCAGAAGCCAATTACGTTTCTCTGTCCCTTGCAAAGCTCCAATTGTTGAAGACGGTGCTCATGTGAGTAGATGTATACAGTCATAACCACGTACATCATGGGAATGCAGTAGTCTAGATAATGTATCTACCTTACTGCATAATCACACTGCACATGAGCAGCTTAAAACATACAAACATGCACAGCATAACTGCATATGTATGTAAATAGCAGCTAAACCTCTCATGCCTACCGACGCACCTATGCTTTTAGTAAAACAGTAACACTAAAACGCAGATATACAAGGAGGCAAGTTGTGTTGTCCCATCTGACGGTGCTCAGAAAACTATAAATTATAGGTAGGAATGAATAGTTACACCAACCCAATGCACTAACTAATTGGTGGAAACCTCCCAGTCGATTCTCGGAACGAGCAGTAAACGCATCATGCTGTTGCTGGATAAGGCTCAGTGATATACAGCTGGATACCCTGAACTGGAATTTTATCGATACTTGATTTAAATTACCAAGTTTGGGTCTATGTGCATGGCGTTAGAGTATATTTGAGCAACACAGCTTGCTGCTTCGAGTGTTTAATAAAGTTTATTGCGTTGTCCACATAACATACATTTCTGCGACAAATGTTATTTACATATATTACAATGTGTCCGGATGTTCCGTTATTTGAATAATCAAAAGTATGTGATGTTTGCGGCAACTATACCTACAGTCAACCATCGGTCATAAATTTGTAGTCTGTACATATAGTACAAATGTAGCATGTACTGATGTCTTGCGTACAACTAGTAATCATTTGCGCACTACAGATATTACCGTCTACATACATATGTTCTTAATTTCGTAGTCCTTCGTGAACTCATATTTTCCCAAATATTTTCCTTTCAATACACTGACGTCATGCTGATTACGTTCATGCTAGTTGAGAAGTCTAGAGTAACGTTTTAAGGTTAACGGTCGAAAGTGTAAACAGGAACGTTGGAGCATGGTACCAATACTGGAGGTCGCTTGGAGTATTTGATGAGAATGTAACGCCAGTGCGTTGACATTTACTCAATTATTGGATGACCTTTTACTACGCTTCAAAACTTGTTGAGTTATAAAATTTGCGACATGTGCAGCCCAACGTTTTATTGTCAACATGTCATCTAAATTTGCGTGCTTGTTTTGCGACAAGCCTTGGAAAGGCAATTGCGACCTCGAATATCACTTACGAGCTCATATTCAAGAGATACCTTATCCATGTCGGAAATGCAATAAATGTTTTGCCTCGAAACGAAATCTCCAAAGGCATAACAGAGCACACTCCGAATTTCGGATAAGAAGATTCGTTTGTTCCGTATGCAACGCGGAATTTGAGCAACTGGCCCAGCTACAGACTCACAGCAAGGAAGCCCATCTTATCGTGAAGGCATTCCAGTGCCAATTGTGTGACATGTCGTTCCACATTAAAACTGTTCTGAAAACGCACACAAAAATCGTCCACAAAAAAGAGAAAAACTTCAACTGCCCACTTTGTACGAAAGCCTATTATTCCAAATCTGCTATGGAAGTACATTTAAGGACTCACACCGGCGAGAAGTTTTTCCGCTGTGTCACTTGTTGTAAAAACTTCAGTGTCAAAAGAGATTTGCAGCGGCATACATATGTGCACACCGGAGATAAACAATATGTATGTACAGTATACAATAAAAAATTTGCACGAAACCATCACCTTAAAATGCATTTGAATACGCATAATAAAAACAGGTCAAAGCCTCACACCTGCTCCATCTGCCAGAATACTTTTTTAGTGCGTCGACACTGAAAGCTCACATGAATAAACATACAGGCGAACGTTCGTATAAATGTCCACTTTGTCCGCAGGCGTTTCTATACAATGCAAACGTTAGAAGTCACTTGTAATCTGTGCATGGGAAGGGAAAATCAAACACACATAATTGTTTGTTCTGTTCAAAGCAGTTCAACGTATCAAGTAAAATGTTTCCTCATTTGTTAATGCACATAAAGGAGAAACCATATGATTGTAAAACCTGCGGACGTTGTTTCGCTGAAAATTCCTCAATGCGAAACCACATGCGTTGTCATTCAAAAGTCAAACCTTTTAAGTGTGGGATATGTGAAAAGCGCTTTAAGAGGAGCTCCTATCTGATCAATCATATGACAATACACACATTAGAAAAGACGTACAAATGTAGACTATGTGGTGCCAGTTTTTGTCGCCCGAGTGGGTTAGGAGACCATATTCAGCGTCATCATTCCAACAAAAAGTTTGGTTGTCTGTATTGTATGGATGAAAAAAGATTTTGTTCGAATCCGATGCCGAGTATTCACATTCGTCAACATATCAACGGGAGACCATATGCTTGCAAATTATGTGGCAGCGAATATGCATCTGCAGCAACTCTAAGCTCACGTCATAAACAATGCCCATAAACAATAACGTAATTCATTGTTCGTACCGGATTTGAATTCACAGTCGGCTCTTGGCTGCGGATATCATGTTTTGTTCCATATTCTGATTACATGGCAATATTTGCAATTGTTTCGACGTGCCGTCTCACATAAGTGTAATATTATTATAAATGGTACTGAGTTGTATGGATTGAGTATGGAGACGTGTAAGAATGTACTGTTTGTGTCATGTCTATGAAATAGATGGAAAGGAGTGGTGTATTGATTAATTAATTATTTATATGTATCAGAGACTCTAATTTCAATTGTCACATCTGTGAATGCTATATTTTTAGCTAAGGCATATTTTAACTGAGAGTTTGGTAAGGCGGCACGGAGTGATCCGTAGCCAGTAAATCATCGGTACTTCTTGCTAAAAAGTTGTTAACCTAATATGCTGTCGTTTATAAACAAATTGTAAATAAATAAATAATGTGAAAAGGGAAATGCCTTACTTACCAAAATAGCTTAAATAAATTTGATTAATTCTTTGATTAAGTTCGTGTTGCAGATTGCTGACTTAATACGTTACATTGTACGTGTTTAATCCATCCACAATATTATTTATTATCCAACTAATGCCGTGTTTATGAAAGCACATTTCATCGATTTTGTAATTGAAAATTTGACCAACATAATGGAAAACGTAGTTTCAGGCATCAGATCATTGAACAAATTAAGAAGGGCAACGAAAAGTCCCTCATTTGCCCTCCCATTCGGGGTTCACTCCGTTCTCTAGAAACTTTATCATGCCTTGAGTAAGTGTTTGAGATTGAAGACTTCCGCCTATTGCAATCGCTCTCACTGCAGACAATGAATTTGATATACAAACGGCAAGACGTCCCTGCCGTTACCATCGTCCCTACTACATACAAAATATCAGTTAACAAAATAAACAGAATTCAAACCACATTAGCTTCCCGTTCTCTTGAATAATGCTTCCTGTGTCATCTGAAGATCATTTGCCAACGGAGTGTCACAATAAATCGGTAGGTATTAGTCTTTTTTCTGAATTTACTGTACGTTGTAATAAAAAACACATAGTCTAACCTGTGGACGGTGTTGATGTTATTTGAATTTCACATTGCATTTGTTGGCATGTAGTGTGGCCAAATAAACACTGTATTCAAGTAATTTATTGTTTTAATTTTGCCGTTCTGGCGTGTTCATACTCAACAGTAGAAACATCAATTAAAATGTATTTAAAGTTTCAGCCAAGTGACTTAAAAACATATGAACTCACATAGAGTCAATACAAAACTGACGTTTCAAGGCATACTAACCTTTGAAAATTACAGCCGTGTAAATAATGTTGTAATAGATATTGAAAAACTAGATTTTGGTAACAGTGCAATAAAATATATATGTGCCACAAACTATTCAACAATTAAAATCGACTACCGTGACGTGTATAAATATTCACATCGGACCATACATTTTCAGTGTGTGCTCTTTTGGAAAGTGTAGAGCAACGTTCCGAGTTATTCGCCTGCAAACAGTTCGCGGTCATTGTTAAAACCTAATCAGTAATATTTTATGTTCTCTGTGCAATAGCAACGGCAGATGATAGCAACATGCCAGAAATCCACTGAAAGAATGGATATACAAGAACAAAAACATTTCATCGTTATAAAATGTACAAAGTCATTCCAGTTGGCAAAAAACTTAAAACAACGCATAAGGAGTGTCCACAACCAACACAAGAGAAGACAAAGAATTTATTTTATATACACTAACAATTTGGTGACACAATCTTAAAAAACAACAGTAAAGAAAAGTTCCCTCAATTAAAAAAACATAAAATGCCTTACTACCTAAACCAGTATATGTATTTACAATATACATTGGTTGTACTCAAGCAGTCCAAATTGCAATCCTGTTAAAACGCCTATTAATTTTGTAAGTAGATATTGTTAATGTTGCTCATCAGATGTCTTATTTTCACAATTTAAATCCATTAACCTAGATAGTAATTGTTTTCGAGTGTCCACTTATGCGTGTCCCAAGTCGCATTTCCGACGTTATCGCTTCAATTCAATTGCAGACAAATCAGTGGGTAGATTATACCTGAAGAGTCGTTCCTTCATACGTTGTGGAATGTGAGGACTCAGTTCCGCATATGTCACAAATTTCCATTTACCCCTACGAAACGGGCAGCTGAATCGTTTCCCTCGTGATCGCGTCCGGTATGTTCCACAAGACGCCTTGTACTTTTAAATATTTTCCCGCAATCATGACAACTAAATCTTTTACCGGAATGACATACATTTATATGGCCCGATAAATATCCTGGACGAGAAAAGCGGGCCTGACATACTGTACATTTGTAAGCCTTTTCACCAGTGTGGATTGTCACATGTAATCTTAGAGTAGAACTCAATGTAAAGAGCTTATCGCAGATCTCACATTTATATGGTTTGGTGTTTGAATGGCGTCGTAGGTGGCACGTCAATGTGCTCTGAGTGGCGAAACTCATTCCACAATTTCTACATTGATGTGGCTTCTCCTTGGTATGCATCACCAAATGTGATAAAAGGAGGAAGGTATAGCTGAATTGTTTAGAACAAAATAAGCAAGTTGCGTAGTTGTGTCTTCCGATTCCATGCACGGCATGTAGGTGACGCCTTACGCTTGTTTTATACACAAACGACTGTGCACATATTGTGCATTGGTGCTGTCGATTACCCGAGTGTGTAACCATATGACTCTTAAGTGACGTCTTATGAAGAAAGCTACTGTCACAGAGTTTGCAGCTAAAATATATTAACCTCGTTTCATTGTGTGTGCTTATGTGCTGTTTCAAGTTAGAATTTCGAGTAAATCCCTGGCTGCATATTGTGCATACATACTTTTTCTCTCCTGAGTGCACGATCTTATGCTTCTTCAAATCTCCTTCCTGAATGAACCTTTTGCTGCAAATGTCACAACTATGAGGCTTTTCGCCAGTGTGGATTCTTAGGTGTCTCTCCATAAGGGATTTGGAGTAGAAATATTTCAAACAAAGAGGGCAGTTGTATGTTTTTTCTTTATTGTGGACGGCACGAACATGTTTCTTGAGAAGTCCATTAATGTGAAATGACGCATCGCATATTCCGCACCTGAATAATTTTACCCCTGGATGGACTTCTCGGCCGTGATTTTGTAGTTTTGTATTATTTTTGAACTCGGTATTGCAGACAGGACAACCAACAATTCTACTCTGAAATTGGGGGTGTACTTTATGGTGTCGTTGAAGATTACTGCTTTGAGAGTAACATTCCTCACACCACTTGCATGCAAATGGTTTCTCATTTATATGTGAACGCACATGCTTTTCGAGATCGGAATGGTTTCTCCGCGACATACTGCAAAATAAACACATCTACTTGGACGCCATGATGATATAGATAGGTTTATTTACAATTTATTTGGATACAATAAACGCATTACACTTTTCCATATGTATGTCGTAATCAACTCATGAATCTTTACAACATGCATTCACTCCAAACCTTATATTACGTGGATATGCGCGATATATAGGCATCTGTTAAACGGTCTGAAAGTTATGCTTTGGATGGTTTGGATAACGGAGTGCTCTGACACGTTACAGTAATTGAAATAAATTATTGTTAGAATTTGTTGTTCAAAGTATCCAGCTTCATATTCCTGAAGCTAATCCAACAATTTAATGACTTGTTCACAGCAAGTTCCAAAAATCAATGCAATAGCCGATTTATGAGTTTTTGTTGTAACTACTAAGGTGCGGATAGCTAGAAATTACAGTGGTGTTGCAAAAACAGGTTGCAGCAATGAGCAGCAACTGGCTTAGCCGGAACCTATTAAACTTCCGTGATACTGAAATTAACATTCGAGCATCAGGTAATTGAGAATGCATGCCCAGTTCGTTGAAATAATTGACAAGGACAGTGTCCCAGATAAATTGTTATCACCGTATTTACAAATACTATTACTCGCGTTTTCGGCATTTGTTTGTGAAGACAGAGCGTATGACGTAATGCTTTTTAAATTGTATCGTACGTTTACATAAAAATGTTACCTTCCGTGAACACACTGAATACAACTACATGCTTCTTTGGCTGATTCGGTGCCTGTTATTTTGAATACAGGGAATTAGGTACGGAGGAAACCGAATCCAGTAAATAATGCTCATTATCCAATCGATAGAGTCTACTAACCTAATGACCTAATAACCTTCAGTGAAAACTGAATTGAAAATCATGCCTGTGGGTTTTAAAATTTGGAGTACTCGCAGATGGAACAAGAGAGAACACCTCACCGACCTTGTGCGTTTTAGCTATACGATTGAACAAAACGTGTGAAACATGTGCACGTTTTCAGTGATAAGGATCGGAGTGGCATGATACGTCTTTACGGAAGTGCATGCAGAGTCTACATTCCGGAAACGCGTATGACTGTAACGATTTTGGAGGTTCGTTTACGACGAAAGATAGAATATCAGAGAAGGAAGAAAGGAATAGAGGTCATGTGTGCAGGAAATATTTCCACTGCTTGTTATGTTACGATAAAAATCGGTTTTCAGATTGTTTAACCATCATGCAGGGTTACATTCGACGACATGTTAACGAAACTTGGTTTCCTTCTGAGCTGAATTGGCTGGAATATTTGACCAAATCCACATTGAAAACAGATGTAAATAGTTGCTTTTAATAATATAATTTACGACCAGGATTTGCTGAGGCACAGTTTTTGTCTGAATGAATTTATTGCATTGGCCTAGTGTTCGGTCGTACAAAACTAGATTATCGATTCGCTTACCCTATAAATGTTTATGAGTAGTTCTTTTTCTCAATGGCATCATGTAGGTGGATAATAGGCGCGACCTGGTGACGACCTTCTAACAGAAAAGGGTCCCTCCGTTAGGTTTCCATTGGATTTGCCCTCATCATGTCCAAAAGAATACAGCTTACAAAATTAAATAGCATGCCAATGCCAACATGTTGCATACATATTTCATCGGAAGTAATTATTGACTCTTAACATGGATTTCCTAGCAAAGCCGGAGCGAGATCTTTTATGCGCTTATGCAACATAATGAATAATAAAGGATTCATTTTCTAATATGTACAAAAATTGAGTCTACGATGTATTAATACCCTTTCAGTTTATGATCCACACGATGTAACTGGTACACGTAGTATGTGTACTATGTGCCGTCATATTTACTTGGATATCCGATAAGGTGCATTCCAGAAACATTGCAGTTCATCATACATTCAATCTGTCTTGTGGATGAGTTATCTACACACATAAGGATATTTAAACATCTCTGAATAGAGGCTTACAATGCTTTATTCTTATGTCGCAAAAAATAAAAGGGATTCAACACGACATAATGGAACGATATAATTTTTCTACCATATGTTGGTAGTCACTTCACCAGTGTGTCAAAATATAGTCAGTTGACAAAAGTATATCCCAGCACGAAAGGCAATACACCAGTTCATCTTGATTTGCTGAAACTCAAATTTATTTTTTTGAGTTTTCATTCCCCTTTGGGTTAATGCCTCTTGTCCGCTCAAACTGAAAACTAAAGCTCGTTCTTTGACATGAAATGTGATGACGCAATTCAGAGTTCGTGTATAATCGCCTTTCATCCCTAAAGAATAAGGTTCTAAGCGGGTGTTTTCTAAAGTGGGCTCTACAAATAGATCAACTGTTGTTGTGGGGGTTGAAATCGTTGAATATCAAACGCCACACTTTTATGACGCACAGTCAGACCGACGACCGACAGCGTCAATCTTCAGGACCCTGATTTCTATTCTTGCGTCCAACGGGGGTTCAAAACAGTGTTCTCCTAACAGCTTCACACTCAACAAGATCTCGTGCAAGAGTGCAATTTATTGCTCCAAATAATCACTTACCTTGAAAGACACGATTTACTGATAAGACGAACAGCGAAACTCTTTATTAGTCATTAACAGGAACAATTAATTTATCTGTAGTTTTTAACAGTTTTTGAATTCTACGCTTATTTATTTGATTTACAGCGCAGCTATTGCTTCATCCAGAAACACGCACTCAGGTGGTTATTTCAAGGACTGGTTTATGCCTGTTAAATACTGAACCTGGAAAATTTATCTATGCATATTACATTTGATGTACGGTGTAATTAGTTATTTCCTCAATTCTAATACTTATCCAGAGTTAGTCACCGGCCAAAGCACAAGGAGCATGTAGGGTAATGAAAATGATAAGGTTCTTTAGCGGCAGTTATTTCGGTTTTTACTGGTTTATTATCGGTAAAGAAACAATTACATTATGAGGTAAATTGTAATAATAATTATTATGGGTGCTCGTGGTGAGCGAGAACGGAGAATAAGAGAAGAGAGTGAGACGAGAGATAAGATGAGAATGAGAGTTGAGTATTTGGGCTCTAGTGGTGACGTGTTGGTTTGCTGCTGCCGTGCCGTGCCGGCACGCTGGCTGAGTTGTCAGCACGGATTGGCTGCTGACTCGAGAGGAACGGCGAGCTGGTTACTCGGAGGAGCCGGGCAAGCTCGGGGCGAAGTGAGGTCTACCTCAGAGCATAGCTTATCAATCTTTGGGTAATCATGAAGAATTTTGCATATTTCGCTACAGTTACATTATATCTACGCTAATGTTAATTAGACGTGCATTTGCGGCTGACCATACAATTAGTAATGTTCAACGGAGCTGAATTGTTCTGATCCTGGATGCACATTTATTTACTGCTTTTCTAACTTGGTGACACTGTTGAACTCCACATGACATACATAGCATGACACTTTTCGTTTGAGGTATCCTTGATGTGCTCTTTCAAAGAGAACATAACTTTGTTTCATGGAATAGCCATTTCTATAGGTTTAACATTCATAAACCTTCTCGTTTGTTAGATAGCATGTTTTTATCAAGGTCATAATTGTCAGAAAATTTTGCAATCAGCTCTGTTGGACGGGGTGTATGCTATACTTCAACGTGCCCAAAGGAGTAATGATCAAACAAATTATTTATCATACGCACTTGATTATGCTGAGACGTTACGGTAATCACGTTATAAGTTTCTCTATGACCAACATCAATTGACTAAGCCGCGTGGTACTTTGACGCTGATATTTTCTACTTACACTCCTCAAGACGACACTCAACACTTCCATCTCATTCCTGTTAATAGTTGTTCCGCTGCGGACAAACACAACCAACCGATTTTCTAATTTATACTTCCCTTCAATTAATTCAATAAATGCATCCTGAAATCAATCATGATAATATAATGATCACTGGTTAAATTTAATCCTTTGCACAGCATTTAAATCATGCGTTCGCTGTAGCCAATGCTGTGCACCGTTTTGCGATGAACTGATTATGACAAGCGACATTGGATCCAAGGAAAGTTTTGCACAACATTTCCGAATGTTGATTTACGTTATGTATTAAGTCGATTGAATTTGAAACACAAGTCATTGCCTCATCAAATAAATATGAGAAAAAACATTATTCATGTAGTTTGATGATAATGATGAAAGTTTATTTATTACAAAGGTGAGCAATTTATCTCTTATTACAAACCAAAGCAGAAAGTATTGTAATTTAAAAGTGAAAGTGATGAATGAAAATTTGATTTTTCGGCTTAACCCTACCTAATTCGAATTTCAATTTAATAAATTGAATATTACAATCTGAAAAAAGTTTTAATCCAATGGAAATTCCTACATGGAAACATTATTTCAATAGACCTGACATTTTTTTCATCATGCCAACTCCAATTTACTTCAACATTGCAGATCGTGTTGTAAACTCATTTTCACCAAGCTGCAACTGACAATATTTTGTCAACTACATTTTCCACTGTTCAATAAAAAACGTGGGATAATATAGCAGCTTTCAGATATTGTCTCCGGTACATTTGACACCAATAAAATCAAATACCTTCCCATTGTCACCTTTCTTATTGTCGGCATCGTTTTCGATGGTATTGCAAATCAGCATCCTGCGCGTACGCATTTCCGCAAATACTACAGTCAAATGGACGCTCGTTTATGTGTCGCATAATGTGATAAGTTAGATTCGTTTTGGCAAAAAATTGCTTCTCGTCACGACAGAACAAACAGCTAAAGTACTTCCAACAGTCATGTATTCTCTTCTTGTGTTGCTTCAGGGTGCTAGTGGTGGCAAATGACTTTCCACAGACATCGCAAGCACGAACGGTGGCAACATGCTTTGAGTTACGGTGGTGTTCTAATGCGCTTGGACTCGAGAATGCACGCTCACAAAAACGACACTTGTAGGCTTGTTCTCCAGTATGGACAGCCATATGCCTACGTAAGTTTGGATGGCTAGCAAATTGCTTTTGGCAAAGTTCGCACTTAAACTTCGCCCCAGAATGGGTAGTTTTGTGACGAGCTAACGCGCCATTATCTTGGAAACACGACTCGCAGCTGTTACATTCGTAAGGTCTTTCCTTTGTGTGAACTCGTAGATGAATGAAAAGTTGAGTTCTGTCACTACATGGTTTAGAACAAAACGGGCAAATGCAATCTTCAGTTACACCTACCCCATGTACAACTTTGGTGTGCCTTGCAAGGGCATGTTTCGTTGTAAATGAATGTGTACAAACTGAGCACCCATAAGGTAGGTTGCCGTTATGTATAAACATGTGACTGTTAAGGTCGCTCGCCCGAACATAACGTTTCGCGCATATCTGACATTGTTGAGAGCGAGTGCGTTTTTTCTTGGTTCCGTGTGAAGTTATATGTTGTGTGAGGTTTGACTTTAGACGAAAACTTTTGCTGCATATATGGCAGACATGGGTTTTTTCGCCCGAGTGAACCAGCATGTGTGTTCTCAAGTTATTCGTGTCATTGAACCTTTTCCCACAAACGGTACAGGTATACGGTCTCTCGCCAGTGTGCGTTCTTAGGTGAGTTTCCATACGAGCTTTTGCGAAAAAACTTTTCGTGCAGAGAGGACAGCTATGTCTCTTTTCTTGGTTGTGGACACTCCTGGTGTGATTTTGCATGTTGTCGAGCCGCTGGAATAACTTAGCGAATACACAGCGAACACAAAATGTATCTTATTCGGTGTCAGCAAATGCCGGGGTCTTTGCACGGCTTTAAGATCACTGTCGTTGTGTATGTTGTTTAATTTTTCAAGGGATTGCGATTTATCATTGACATGAGATGGGCTTGTTTAGTGTAAAATTATTATTAATCAACGAGATAGCAAACGGACACTGAGATTAAATGAATCTGATGTGAAATGTAGTAGTACTACAGTAGTACGTATGGCGGTAATATATTTTAATCATCGAAGCCCGTGTCACACATATACTTGGTCGCAAGCTTTTAATAATCACTTTTTGGGGAGCTATTATAACACAACTTCGCGGTTTTAATTTTATTACTGATATACTACTTTAAAATATCAAATCTTCAGTTTCACTTACTATGGGTTTGAATTATTTTAAAATGACATTTGATTAAATTATAAATGAATACAAGTGTAAATGTATACACTTATATTATCGGAGAACAGAATTCCAAAATGATTAGAATAAATCACACACAACGTATTTACATTACTCATTTGCTCACGCTGTATGTCTACGTGACAAGACAGTACAAATATAAGTAAAGGCAAAGTAGCACAACAATTGATTAGCTAGGTAGCAGTTATGCTCGCTTTGAAATGTCTCGTGCTACTGGTGTTAATATACCGTACATGATAAAGTGTAATGCATTTGTTTCGTCTTTCTGAACTTGACGGCGCACACTGTTAATGCAAACGTTACACCTTCCTATTGACGATACCTCTGCTTGTTGGTTTTCACATTGTATACGTGGGGGTATACTTGCTTCAAGAAACAAAATAAGCTCCATGTTTAAGAGGAAAACCAATATGCACAATCTCCAACGAGAACTGTTAGCCTATATTTATGTGGCATGGCATGATGTACATGTTCTTTGTATGTGTTGTTTACGATTACATGTCAAACTCAGACCAGTGTAGCCGCTATTTAAAGCATAGAGAGAACGACAAAGTCTTATTATGCAAGGTTACTACCACCTACAGACAATATACTCGTCAATATAATCCATACCAAACAGCAATAGCATTATGAGCTTTTCAGAAAGTAAAGTGCTGATCAGTCTAAATGTGTACATTCCTGCTGGTAATGCTCAGGAAACTGGGCATCAAGTAGGTACCAATATAGAAAACTGTGTGTTAGTGGCAGAAAAAATCAATAGCTGACGCTACTATGAATAATCCCCAGTATTGAAAATTTAGCTCCTGGTTTGACGTTGTTTCTCGCGCATATCGAGATACAATACAAAACCTTCGTCTTCTGCTTTTCTTGATAAACCAGCAATAAGTTCAAACACACAATTAGCTACACACTTGATTTAGGTAGGATATATACATACAGGTTACCTGTAACAGGTACCAACACTCGCATTTCGACTTTGTTTCGTGTGAATAACAATGAAGGATAAATACATGTCACATTTCTTGTAAACGCAAGTTAAAGTTCAGTTTGGACCAGGAGATGAATGTAAATATAACTCAATTGCGTACGTGCAGAACCCTGCTGCCAATTGTTCTTCAAGCTACTTCTTTGCATCGCAGCTAATATTTGTTTCTAAAACCCATTTACGAATATCGTGCATTTGATGTTGATAGTACAAGCAGTCGCATTTTCTGTGTGCTTACACACTCACTATTGTGATTTCTGACATTTGTTTTCAAGTTAAATCATACTGCGAATGTTATGTATTGTGTACCACGGTTATGGTAATGATAATCACAATTGGTTTAACACTAAAACATGACAAATACTAATAGTTCCCAAAAGCAAATTGTAGCAGTTTTACTTTTAAAACGTACGCATCTTAGCTATCCGTTTTTTGCATTTATGAAATGAATATCTAAAGTCAAAACCATATATATTCAATGTAACTACTTTACTCAGAAGACTCCAGCAAAAATATCCACGTTAGTAAAGCAGGTTGAAAAGTGTTATTTCGTTATTAATAGTTTTGGAAGAAGATAATTTAAAAATCAGTGACCATTCTTCAATTGCGCAGTTAGGAAGTTGTGGTCCCTTATAAGTGCTACCATTACCTTTCTCCCAATATGGCTGCTAACCAACCGTGTTTGTTTTGCGGTAAATCCTTCCCTAGTACTTCTGAAGCAGAGAGGCACTTGCGTGCTCATATTAACGAGATGGTATATAGTTGCCGAAAGTGTAAAAAATGGTACACGTATAAGTACTCACTTCGTAAACATGAAAAAGCGCATGCTGAGAATAACATAACTCTATCGGTTTGCACTACTTGCAATAACCCGTTCAACACCATCAGGCAATTAGAAGTTCACTGTCAAAATATTCATCCAGGTATGAAGCCGTTCGACTGTACAGAATGCGATAAGTCATTTTACACTAGAAACGTTTTAAAACGCCACATACGGGTTGTCCATGCCAAGGAGAAGAATCATCACTGTCCACTTTGTCCGAAAGCCTTTCAGAGCAAGGCTACAATGCAGACTCACCTCACATGCCACACTGGTGAAAAACCACACCAATGCAACATTTGCAGCAAGCGATTCCGTTGTAGGCAAACTTTGTGGACTCACAAGAAGTCTGTGCATTCCGGAAGGAAAGAGCATGAATGCACCACCTGCAGCAAAAGGTTTTCCAGAAAGGACAACCTGAAAAATCACATGGTTCTACACAATGCAGATATAATAAGACCTCACGAGTGCAACGTATGTAAAAAAACATTTCGGCTGCGTCATCAACTAGAGCGTCACATGATTACTCATACAAAAGAACGCCCGTACAACTGCTTGATATGCACTGAAACGTTTAGGTACAAGGTGACCATGCGTCGACATATCAATGTAATTCACGAGAGGAGTCCCGTAAATTCTAGTTGTATATTTTGTTCAAAAGGTTATTATACAAACAGGGAACTATTCTGTCATATCCTCTCACACATTAAGGAAAAACCTTACAACTGCAACAGTTGCGACATGAACTTCTTTTCACAGGCTGAACTGAAGAACCATGAAAAGCAGCAATCTGGAATCAAACAATTCAGATGCGAATTATGTTCAAAACAGTTTATGCGTAAACAACACCTCAACGCGCATATGACCGTGCACACAGGAGAAAAGGCGTACAAGTGTAAACATTGTCAACGTCCTTTCTCTTTTGCTGCGAATTTAAGGAGACACGTACAAACTCAGCATTCCAGCAGAACATGTCGCTGTTAAAATTGTCGACGATCATTTAATGACAAATAGAACTTGTCCAGACCTGTCCTAAGAGTTCACGAGAGAAGTAAGTATTTCAGTTGTTAATTTCGTAGCGACGAAAGGCGATTTTTCACCAAGGATGAGCTATGTCGTCACATTCTGGGACATATCAACGAACGACCGTTTTGGTGTAAATTGTGTGGGTCGCAATTCTTCAAGTATTCAGAATTGACAGTTCATACTCGATGTCCATGATTTTTTGTAATAATTATGTGTTCATTTTCTTTTCAAACACAGACTCATAAATGATGAGATTAATATATAGTTTTGATCAAGTGGTATGTAATGCAAGCAGGATTTCCAGGATGGATTACATCCACTGAATACAATTATGTATGCACTTAAGTATTTCCTTGCTTCTGTACCTCTACTAGGCATATCTAAGATACTGATATTTTATGTAAATAGAAGTGTTAATAATAACATTTAAAATGCAATTGTGTTTTGAAACTACTCAAGCAATTTGCTTATTCGTTTTTCAGCTCAGTTTGAAATTACTGTTTTGCATTAACTTAGCAGAATTTATTTTACCACTAGGTATATTCGGTTAAAAAGTGCATTGAAATTACCTTTACTTTCCAATTAAAAAGTGTTATTGATATGGCTAGTAAATATTTTTAGAAAATGAACGACAAAAAAGTGCTAAGGAATTTAATATAACTTAATCATGATAAATTTATGTAGATAAAACTGAGGTGAGTACCGTGCCTAACGGATTTGGTACTTGAGGGAGATAATGATAATGAGTACCCCTTATGTTCTACCTGTTTACATTAGCTTTCGTCCGTGTGAATTATTTCTAAAAAGCTACAAATACATAAACGTTTTGCAGTGTCCACAAAGTGTTGTAGTTTACTGAAATCTTTGCAGATAGATGTAATGTTAAGAAATTTGTTAATACTGTATTTAGTTTAATCTATTAAAACTTTTTTGTACAATAGAATACGGATTTTTGTTTGTCCATTTTTATATTCAGTATCTAATTGCAGTTTTGTATTAATTTAATGATTTAATGCAATTATTTCTACAAAAAAGCCCGTTTCTACTTTAAAAAAATTTTGTACATAATAATTTATGGTTTTTTATTCCAATTGCTTGTAAATATTTTTAAAGTGAATTAAATGAATTTAAAAATAGTAGTTAGTAAACTATTTTATTATGACATTATCCTGACGAATATGTGCAGTTAAAACTGAAGGGAAAACCATGTCTGAGGTTTTGGAAATTTTGCGTACTCGGAGCTGGATCACGCGTGATCAAATCACTGACCTTGCGCGTAATAACCATTGGTTCGTACAAAAGTGTAATGGGTGTGTATGTATTCAATGATACGACTAAGGTGGCATGATACGTCGGTACGGAAGCACATAGAGAATCTAAATTCCGGAGAAGCAGGTGGCTGTAACGATTTTCGAGTATCATTTCAGACAAAAGATAGATTATCAGAACACGATTTACGTGCTTAGCCTTGGCAATACACACACAAAGATGCATTTTCTAATATGTACAAAAATGTCCACGATGTATTAGTGCCCTTTCAGTTTATTGCACTTGAACGACACTAATGTACATGCATACTGTATATATTGAAAATAAATCGTGCTTGGTTCCTCGAATAAAAAATAAAGTTTCTACTTCTTGTGCTGGTGCATACTGGTGTGACCTTATATGTGATTCAAATATTTGTCAAGTACATACAACTGCGTCCAATTTAAGGTTTAGCGGAGCAAAGGGGGAGCGTGATGAACAAGTGACATCACGGAATTGCACGTAGGCATCTGACTGAGTGAGTTTCGTTTGAATATTATGTTGTGTGTCGGTACGCACCTTACCTCATTCAGTTTGTGTAAGCAACTAATATACTCTTGAGTGTGTTGTGCATGAGAAGATGAACCAGGGTAGGTTGGTATGGGATACCAATGCATAATAAAGTACCCCGGTACCATTTTCACCTCTGGGAATTATTCCTGTAGCGTCAACTATTGTTTCCTCCAGACAACATAATCAGGTGGCAATTTGGGCACCTACTTCAAGCGATGCTTATTGTGTTTTATGAACGTTAGAAAATTTATGGCACAGCATTAACATTAACAATCGTTACAATAAATGTAAGTAAGCGTGTGTTTAACATATTCATACATATGTACTGTATTGGAGAACGGGAAAACGCATAACATTGATTCAGAATCTGATCGGCAATTCTGTATTCACCCAATACATAAACAACATATTGTTAGCGACAAGAATGTTTTTGCATGTATAACAAAATAAATCACTTTGTCTTGATTATATTGTCGTAGATCACGTAGACCCTTATACTCCGCGTGAACTAATGCTTATAAATGACATGTATAGATACGCTATTTGTTTGTTGACTGGTTCCGCTGAAAGTACGCATAAAAATTAAACAAACAATGCGATGCAGCTTTTGTGTTGCAATATTTTAGAACACCAGTTTAGGAACACAATGGGTCGAAAAGTATTGTTTTAATCAGCCGAGCATTTACTCTTTTGCAATTTAAACAATTGAATGAATTTACATATATCGCTCTGATTATTATCGCTATTGGATTATGACGTACAATGCTAGCATTTTGGTACTTCAAAATCGTCCTTCAAATATTACCTTGTAAATGTTTATGTTTTTCTTGAATAAAAGTGTTGTCCTCAAGTCGATTTGGTTTCATTTCGTTTCCAATAATGTAAATTACCGACTGATCCGATTTACTCTGAGCATCTAAGGAACAATGGTAACCTATTAATGTTCGCTCATTATCGGTGCGCCAAGGATGTAGAAAGAATCAAGCAACTACAAAATCGTTCAGAGAATTCAAATTCAGACTTGAAAATATTCAGCTGCACGAAATGCGACAAGTCATTATGCACCGACTTGCAAAATATCCAGCGCGTTTCAAAGAAAGGTGTACCTAGAATTGCACATTAGAGCCGATCACAAGTGGGAAAAAGGTACAGCTGTCCACTTTGCATTGAAGCGTTCGTCTCCAATGGTAACATGCATACACGGGACACAATGTCACAAAAGGTTGAACGACGAAGCCAATTTGGATATGCATAAGGTACTGCACTCTGGGGAAGAAATCACGTGTGCACAACATGCAACAAAGCTTTTACTAATGAAATGAGAAATAAAATTAACGTAACGCCATATACATGTACAATATGTCACTGTAGTTATGCAATACATGTAAATGCTCATCATCGCGACAATGAGTTTTGCCTCATGGTATGCCGAAGGACGTTTGCAGCTACGCGACTTCTGCGCCAGCATACTCGAAGAGTTTACAAATGGCTTCTGGTAATTTTGCTGTTCGTGAGGATTATAGGCGATACTGTAAAAATGATGAACTGACTCGACACATACTTCAACACATCAAGGAACGAGTACTTATCTGCTAGTTGTGTGGTTTTGAACGTTTTTCTGCAATTCAACTAAAGGGACATTATCAACAATATAAAATCATCGCGATGTAAGTGCTTTGAGGTGGTGTGAATTACAACGCATTGTATATTGATAAAGACGAAATAAATACACACCTTTATATTCTGAGCCTCGTACGAATACCAGTACTAAGGTACTTACTAGAACAAATACAAATGTTGGATGCCTAACATGTGTCGTGTGTGCCTTCAGATGAGCTTGGACGTCACGGTCACGTCGACATGCCTTGTAGAAAAATATGCGTAAATGCATTCTATATGAGATTTATTGTTCTGATATTGGCTATCTGGCACCCCCATTCATTGGTGTGAAAATCGAAGTAAAAGTACACTGCGATGTTCTTCAAAATCATTAGAAACCATTTGACTGTCATAGTGTGAACCAGTACTGACTTGATGTTTTAAAATTGTTTAGCCATAATGAAATTACAACCGTGTTGTTTTGTTATAATACGTGTTCAAAGATGGTCACTTGCAAGCTGATAATAAAAGGAAATATATGTGTGACAGAATATAACGGTAATCCACAATATAATATCACATATGATCCATCAAGTTTCAGGACTTGTTTGTTGTTTTGAGGCCTAAACAGATTGACACGAAACCAATCTAATTTAATCACATGTCAGCGAGAAATCATGTTCGTTGAAAAGTGAGCAGATGCAACCACAATACAGTGACTGTAAGAGGCACCGGCCCATGCTAAGTATGACTAATCAATAGTATATGTTGTCCTTGTAAAATGACGTTCGACCGTGACAATGAGCCAGAGAAGCACTCAGGGAATGACCATCAAGGACACAAGCACTTTCGCTGCACAAAATGCGTAAAGGCATTTAAATACGCCAAAGGCTTGAACAGACACAAGCGGAGTGTCCACAACCAAGAGAAGAGACATTACTGTCCTCTCTGCTCGAAAGGATTTTTTGAAAAAACTAATATGGAAGTTCACCTAAGAGCACACACTGGAGAGAGACCGTATTGCTGTGACATCTGTAGCAGACGATTCAATACCAAGAAGCACTTGAACATCCACATGCTGGTGCATTCCGGCGAGAAAACCAATGTCTGTCAAATATGTAATCAAAGCTTCAGTCAAAAGTCAAGCCTCACACGGCATTTAAACTCACACCGAAATAAATTCAAATCCGCAACTACACCAATGCCAGATATGCACGAAAAGTTATTCACGTGCAAGCGATCTTAAAGGTCACATGTTTAGACACACTGGGGGGAGCTTCCATATCCGTGCACAGTTAGTTCTTTGTCATTTACCAGGAAAGGTGGCCTTGGAAGGCATATGAACCTTGTGCATGGGAAAGGTGTGAATGAACATTACATTTGTCAGTTTTGTTCAAAACCGTGTAGCGGAAGATCTCAACTTTGCATTCATTTAAGAGTACACAAAAATGAAAAAACGTTCGCCTGCAAAACTTGCAAAATGAGTTTCGCAACCAACGGCGCATTATTACAGCACGAAAATACTCATTCAGGTGTGAAACATGTGCGAACTTTGCCCAAAACATTTCAATAGACACCAAAACTTACAACGTCATATGGCTGCCCATACCGGAGAGCGTGCTTACAAGTGCAATTGTTGCAAGCGTTCGTTCTTACACCCAAGCTCATTAAAATACCACCTTAATTCGAGGCATGTCGGCAAGGTAAATGTTTTGCCAGGCTTGTACAAATTCATTTACAACTCATGAGAACCTACTGCAACATATCAATCCATGACGGTAGGAAACCATTTCGCCGTTCATTCTGCCATGACAAGGAGGGATTTTTTAACAAAAAGGGACTAGCCCGTCTCATTCTGCTTCACATAAACGAGCGTCCTTTTGAATGTAATACTTGCAGTCGCACGTACGTCCAACACCAGGATTTGCAAAGACATCGTAGAAGATGTCAACCTGAAAAACATGAGAATTTTGTAGCTCCTTATCGGCAAAAATGCAGGAAACAATTTCTGAAATCTACTATTCCATTCCAGGTTTACAGCTATTTTGTAGTAAATAGAACAATATGGCCAGAACATTGTTAGTAACGCTTTGGTTAACAACAACTCTGGAACAAGATCTCCAATATACACAAGATGTAGCGTCAAGAATAAATGTCAAACTTGTGCAGTAATGCTGTACGTGTATAATAATTCTATTTGATGATAATGCTCTTAGATAGTAACATGTTATTTACTAAATTGAGAAATTTCCAATGTAATTAAGCTGATTGTTGCAGCAAAATCAAGTTTTGACTGAAAACGTCACCTGTATTTATAAATTGCAATAATTTTCATTTCAGCTGATAACAAGAGATAAGTTGGGCACTTTTGTAATAAATAAATATACTATCATGATTACCATGAACGCGATTTATTGAGAGCGTTATTTCGCATAATATTTGTTGACACCATGCGACTAATTTAATCAACTTCATACCTAACATATATCTAATTTTCAGAAATTGTCGCAAAACTCAGATTCTATGACGAAGCTAAGAACTATGTATTTTGTGCCTCCACATATCATACTAACTCCAAAAGGCATGCATGCTCTACATGTTATTGGACTGCACATGCACAGAATAGAAAAACGACAATTGTATATGATCTTCTGATAATAATCTTGTTGAGTAAACAAAAGTGCATATAGCAATAAATTAACATCAAAGTAATCAATGCCATATTGGAGGGGGACGGAAGCAATAGTTTGGTGTAAATAAACATATAACTCTTGAATTAAAATTGACAGTTCTAGCAATAATGTTGGATCTCTCATCATATAATATAATACGATTTTGAAAAAAAATATTTAATGAATGTACCACTATTTGTTAATTAATTCCAAGTACAATAAAATGATTTATATATCCAGCATTAACATTTCATTTCTTTTTAAGCAAGGCATCTGAATAGCATGGTATTGTGTTTCATTCATTAACTACCTAGATAAGGCACAATGCAGTAGCAATCCACTGTTCTGTAAACGTTCGCGTCTATTTATATAACACATTGTGCACATGTTGTGTCTGATGCTATAACATGAAGCACATTTATCTACATGGAGAGCTTGCGTATGTATTTATCTTCTCCAATGCACTGAACAAGGAATAACATCAAGATGAATCAAAATAAATCATACGCGTTCCTGTGTTGACGGTACAGTTCAACTCAACGCGTCCAACCACCAACATCAACTGTTGGTAGAATACATTTAGTTGACGTGTGCAATCTAAAAGCTCCAAATATCTCACCAACTTCAATCACAATCAAATCTGTATTTCTAATAGTTCCCGTGATGGAGACCAGAATTTGAGAGTTGATATCTCGTAGCAACCAAAAGTCCTCTGAAATCAAATATTGATTGTGAGTTCGGAACGTCACATTTTCCAGTTCAAACCACTGACACTGCTAAACGACTAAAGGGAAAACACAAGTGTTAAACTACCGCCCAATTTTGAAATCAACATTTGGCATCATCATGTCATCTCAATGTTTGTTTTGTAGTAAAGTGATGGCAAACAATTTTCAACTCGAGCAGCATTTGCGTAGTCACATAAACGAGAAGTCATCTGGATGCCGAAAATGTCGTCGCTGTTATTCATCAGAAACGAATCATAATCGCCATTGTGTAGCGCAAGAAGTATCTCGCTTAAGGACATTACTTGTGCTGCATGCATCATGAAGTTTAAAACCAATGCAGAACTAATACGACACTGCCTTCAAATCCATAAAGTGGAGAAGGCGTTCAAGTGTGAAACATGTACTGCGTCATTTCACAGGAACACAGACCTGCAAACGCACATACGCAGAGTTCACAATAAAGAAAAAAGATTCAATTGCCCTCTTTGCGGGAAGCCATTTTTTAATAAAACACATGTAGAGAGACATTTAATAAGTCACACTGGCGAAAAGCTTCACCGTTGTGACATTTGCGGCAAGCAGTTCAGTGACAAATATACTTTGAAATCCCATTTGAATGTGCATTCAGGCGAGAGAAATTACGGTTGCACAATATGCAACAAACGATTTACTCAAAAAGGTCACGTTCGAAGGCATTTAAACGTTCATAAGGAAAATAGACCCAGCCCGTATTATATGCCGGAGTACATTTGTAGATAAGAACGGACTGAAACATCACATGGCTAAACATTCGGGGGAACGCTCTCACAAATGTGCTATTTGTTCTCAGTCGTTTGGGTACAGCTCAGGCTTAAGGCTTCACATGTGTTCGGCACATGGAAAAGAGCACCTGAAACATGCGAGGTGCATGTTTTGTTCAGAACAGTTCATTCGGTATAATCATCTATTGTACCATATGCGAACACACACCAAGGAGACTCCATACGAGTGTAAAATCTGTGGAAGTAGATTTTCTCATAACAGTCGTTTGCTCTGTCACATACGTCGCCATTCAAACACCAAACCATATAAATGCGAGATATGCGGAAGGACGTTTGGATCGAGCGATAACCTCACAAATAACATGACAATCCACACAGGAGAAAAGGCGTACAAATGTACGCTTTGTTCGGGAAGATTTTCCACCGCTACCGGTTTATCAATCCATAAAAAACGGCGGCATTCCTGCAAAGAGTTTCCGTGTGGGAATTGTCATATAGTTTTTGCAACTACTCAATATCTTCACTGGCATACGCAAAGAGTGCATTATGGAGTAAGCAGAGGCTAAGCCACGCCTGTTCTAGGGTGTGATGGTGACACGGGCCGGGCCCCGAAGGGGCCGGGCCGAAGCAAAGGTTTTTTGGTTGTGAGAATATTTACTAGCAACATCAAATTAATAATACAAGTTAATACAAGGATTTCCAATGGACTAGAAATAAATATGAACAAATTGGAATATTTCACCTAATCCTTAATCTGTTCTGATTTAATGAAAACTTTCAACTTTACAGTTGCTGTAATATGTGGTGACGAGAAGGGATTTTCAAGTAAAGCGGACCTAAGTCGTCACACAGTGCATCACATAAAGGAGCGTTGGTTTGATTGTACAATCTGCGGACGTGCGTACTTGCAGGACAGGGATTTGAAAAGACATCAGACAAAATGCCGGCCAGGAGCAACAAAAGGTGGATAAATGTGACATTTGTTAATTCCCTTCCAAAGAATTTTTTGCGGATTTAATGTTGGTCCTACTTTTATAAAAACGGAAACGAACTCCAACTATTTTTGCAATGTGCTATTTTCCGTTCATCTCATACTTGTATATATTTTGGAGTAAAATTTATTGAATACAGAAATTATGCCACGGAACCCATATATTATCTACCACTTGTATTCATTGATATTTGCATTGCAAATGTGGTACACAACTGCAGCAGTTCATATCCTTATTGTATCAGGTATCCTAATAAATAAATGAGTAAATGAAAGTATTATGGCTGCACACAAAATCAGAATTACGCCATGAATCATGTATGCACAATATCCCCTAAGGACAATGACAAAACTTTAAGATTCAGCTGAGAGAATATGTGCAGGGGGCCGAGGATGTGCCACGGAGGTAAAAAATATTTTATTGTCATGACGAAGGGTTCTGTTGAGTCACCTTTTAGTACGAAATTTTCATGGGGCAGCATAAATGAACAATGCTCTTACCTATAGTAATAATAAAAATTATAACAGGTTTGCGCTCTATCAGCAAAAATTTGGATAGCCTTCCATTTCTGGATGTGCTCATCATGAGACAACAAGACGGATTTTTTAAATTCAAAATCTTCAGAAAAGCCACTCATACAGATAAGTATTTGAATTGGAATTCTGTTCATCCACGTGCACACAAGATTACAGTAGTAAACACGCTTGTACAAAGAGCATTGAAGATTTGCAGCTTAGAATTTCTAAACATGGAAATACGTCACATCGAAAACGTTTTAGTACAGAAAAACAATTATCCGAGACCATGGGTCAAAAAACAAATCCAAAGGATAATAGCAAATTTCAACAAGCTGCCCTCACAAAACCAGTCACAACAAAAACCAAGGATAATTTTACCATACGTGAAAGGACTAACGGAGAGAACGGCACGTCTAATTACCCGAAAACTAGGAAATCCAATAGGATACATTCCTTTCCAAAGAATGTCGGAATTACTTACAACGCACAAAGACAAAACTGCTTGCAAAAATGTGGAGTTTATGGCATAAAATGCAAATGTGGAACCATATATATTGGCCAAACATGTGACTTAAATCAAAGGATCGGTCAACACAAGAACCACACAAAGAAGGGGGACACCGAAAAATCAGCAGTAGCAGAACATATCTGGGACAACATTCATGAATCAAATGTACATGAAATCTTATGGGATAAAACTGAACTTCTGACCCAGGAATCCAGAACGTACCATCGAATTGTCAAAGAATCCGTACACATCCAACAGGCACAGGAAAATGGCATCAAATTGATGAACAGGAAAAATGAACTTCCAGGTAACAAACTTCCTGTTTGTTACAACGATGTACTCAACTCCATACATGAATCATGACACTTGGACATGGACTATGGATACGCGACAATTGGATCCAAATATTATGCTATATTATTATACTTACAATTAATAGACGTAAAATTATTTATAAAATTTTGTTAGTGGTAAAATTTTCTCATATTTTCGCTTATTACCCCTGATGAGGATCTGAGAACAGATCGAAACGTTGGGCTACTTTAGAATAAAAGTTGAAAATACACTCGTAGAATTCCTAAACATTTAATACTTAAAAATAATTTTACTTGTAGAAATGTATCTCCCGTTTATTTTCTTAAGTGAAGTATGATTAACTCTTTCACAAATTGAATTGCTGCATTTGTAAAAAGGATTTAAATGCCGTAATAAATTTAATTTTATTACGGCATTTTAAAAACTAATCCTATGATCTAGTAATTCGACGAATTTAAGAGACTCCAAGCACATGAACATTTGCCGTTCCCAACGACCAAATCGTCAGAAGCATTCGATCGGATCGGGCGTTCCTTGTTCCATAGTCGCCGTCGAGTTAGATTGTAGGTGCTATCTAGAAAGTAAGAAAGGTTCTGTGATGGCATCCAGGTGTTGATTTGCGTTCCATGTTGTTTAACAATTGTGGAATATAAATTGTACCAACTGCAAGTATTTACTTCGTGAAATTGTAAATGTCTCGCCGTCCGTTATATCCTTTTCTTGTACCAGATATCTGTACCGCATACCTTCAGCGCATCTATATATTTTGATTCGTTCCCATTTGGCCGCGATTTTACATACTGGAACGATCTTTTGTAAATATTTTACCTAGTCCCTATGCACCTTTCCTACATTTGCCCAGGAGTTACGATTCATCTGGATGAGTACTGCAATATGTCCAACCCATGCAGTTGCACTGTTTTTGTTGTTTGTCGGAGTTGCACCTGTTCCTGTTACTCGGCCCCTTATATTACATCCAGACTCCGAAGACAAACGTCATATCTTCTGTTTCATTTATGCGCAAAAATGAAAGACGCCTTCTAGGTTTCGGCATCCGAATCGTATGGTATTGTGTTTCAATCACTAACGACCTAAGTAAGGCACAATGTAGTACCAAGCCAGTGTTCTATAAACATTCGGGTTTATTTATATAACACACCATACTGGTGTTATATATGTCTGATGCTATAGCATGAACCACATTTATCCGCATGGAAATCTTGCGTATGTATTTATCTTCTTCATTACACTGAACAAGGAACACATAAGGATGAATCAAAATAAAGCATACGCGATGCTGTGTTAAGGGAACAGTTCAACTCAGCGCGTCCGACGACCAACATCAACTGTTGGTAGCATCGATTTAGTTGCCGAGGTAAGCAATCTATAAGTACCAAATATATCACTAACTTCAATCACAATAAAATTAATGCTTCTATAAGTTTGCGCTACGCAGACCATAATTTGATTTTTGATATTCCCATAGCATCGCATAGTCCACAGAAATCAAATTTTGAGTTCGGAACCTCACATTTTCCAGTTCAAACCATTGACACTGCTAAACGACTAAAGGGAAAACAGAAGTGTTAAACTACCGCCCAATTTTGAAATCAACATTTGGCATCATCATGTCATCTCAATGTTTGTTTTGTAGTAGAGTGATGGCCAACAATTTTCAACTCGAGCAGCATTTGCGTAGTCACATAAACGAGAAGTCATCTGGATGCCGAAAATGTAATCGCTGTTATTCATCAGAAACGAATCATAATTGCCATTGTGTAGCGCAAGAAGTATCTCGCTTAAGGACAGTTACTTGTGCTGCATGCATCATGAAGTTTAAAACCAATGCAGAACTAATACGACACGGCCTTCAAATCCATAAAGTGGAGAAGGCGTTCAAGTGTGAAACATGTACTGCGTCATTTCACAGGAACACAGACCTGCAATCGCACATACGCAGAGTTCACAATAAAGAAAAAAGATTCAGTTGCCCTCTTTGCGGGAAGCCATTTTTTAATAAAACACATGCAGAGAGACATTTAATAAGTCACACTGGCGAAAAGCTTCACCGTTGTGACATTTGCGGCCTGGGCCTGGAGGGTATTTCCTGTAACATTTATTAGATGAAATTTAATGCCGGGTTCGAAATACAGATGTTGCAAGCAAGACATCTGATTGTCTTGCACTGTTTAGTTATTGTGGCCATGTAGCCAAAACCATGATCTTGTGTAATTTACATTATCGGTGGCCACATTTGACTTCACAGGTCGTGCAGTAATGTCATGAATGGAAAGTTTTGCCTAGAATAAATAGGGGAATTTGATAGAGAGTTCAATTACAAACAATGCAATATGTACAAACTATGTAGCAATTCCGGCCAGTCGAGAGCAAAATCATTATTTAACGTGGATGATCAAAATTATTATCACGGACTCACGTACTTGCTGTATTTTTTCACAGAAGACGGGAGTTCTAAAAGTATTCCTGAATTACAAAGAAATTAATTTTTGGCCGGATGAAAGTACATAATTAGAAAGCCATCTTCTTGTAAGCTAGTATGGGGAAAATCAGTAACTCAGAATTAATCATTTTAATCGGAAAGAATGGGTGCCGAAAGATGGGAGTCTTTTTGATGCTTGTGTTGAAGGACGACAAAATGATAAAGGGCACTGCTGTAGTAACGAGCTGGAGATATCTTGTCCAACAAAAGAGCACATGTTTGATTCGGCTATATACTGATTGTTAAATTAATTTGAAATCATTAGCAGCTAAATGTTTTCTGTATACCTTCAAGTGGACACTTTTTAAATTGTATTAAAAATATTGCAATTTCTCATATTAATTTAGGTTGCAATCTAATATGATTGTAATAGAAATGGTAACACAATTTAAAACGTTGCATTAATGCCGTTATTAAACACTTCATAAGGGTATGGTACCTGGTTAAAATATTTCACACGGGCCGTGCCTCGTCACGCTTAGCCACTGGGAATAAGACAATTTAGTTGTCTTTTCTGTATGGACAAAAAAAGATTCTTTAATAAAGGAGAACTGTCAAGCCACATTCTTTGTCACATCAACGAGCACCACTACGAGTGTAATTTATGTGGCCGCACATATTTTTCAAAAAACGTCCTCACAGCACACCATAAGCGGTGCATATTGAAGAGTAACTAGAACGTGTTTTAAAGGCGTCAATCGGCCTCTATGTTGGATCCCGCGCTTTCAAAATTATTCCTTGTATTTTGACGAATAATGAATGATGCAATGCCAATTCTAGTACGGAATCGTGTTTGCTGTTTATCAGACATAAGTTTTACGAATCAACAATAAAAATTAAATTCCTCTTCAAAGCGGTTACTTTATATTAAAGGATGATATATAGTGATGGATATATAGCGTTGATAAGAATGGTTTGGCTTCCGCCGTAAAAGGGCCAAATAAGACAATCCATTTTTGAGCGCAACTTTTTAAGGTGATATTGGTTCTTAAGAAACAACAAGTACCAATATGTTTTACATGTAGAACACAAGAACATCTACAAGCGTGTTACACTTTTATTTACAACTTATGTTTTATAAATACATATACCAAATGATACAACACTACTGTACATATGCAAGTTAGGTAAGAGAAATAAAATCTTTCATGTTAATCATATTTAAACCATTAGACGTATTGTTAACTGTATTCAACTGCAGTGATGTAAATATTTTATTTCAAACATGGATATAAACTACTTTATCTTTATTTTCATAACATTTATCATGCGTTAATTGGTACATAGTGCAGTCCATTTTATGTTCAGGACAAACCCAATATCTCATATCAGCATGTATGAAAGGACTTGTACGACATGTATATTGAAAACTAAAAATGAAGCGAATAAAACAATTGGTGTTGTCTGAAGCCTTTTATTGCATCTTTTGAAAGCTCATAACATGATAGAATGTATGGAGCATGTTTGATGCGTTTGCGGAACATAATCTACCAGATGCATTGAGGACAAGTGTACGAACGCATAACGCGTTTTTGCTGTTTATTCTGATGTGACGAGAAGAGATGTTTTGACAAAGGGAACTGACTTGTCACATTCTGTAACATATAAAGAAGCGTCCAATTGAATTTGATATACATAATTTCTGCCGACGTGCGTGCTTGTAGGATAGTGATAGGCAAAACCATCGAAAGCGATGCCGACAAGAATAAGAGGATAATTATGTTTTATTTGTGCTTAATGGATCGGAACGGACGTTTAAATATTCCAGTGATGTCTGCTGCTGTAATTAAAACGGGAAACTAATTACTATAAGATCGCCAATTGCACTTAATGCCATAACAAATATTAGCTTGTAATAATATTGTCAATGTAAAAAAGCGTATAGCGAGTATTGCGCATACACGCGTTGAGCTCCTCAATCCATTTAGATAATAAACATGTTTTACACCCTTATCACCCCTACCATCCCAGGACGTTGACCCACTTATTTGCGGTCAGTGACGGGCTGCATGGCTGAAAATCTATAGGTGTCGTTCCCTTGTGCCGAGGTACCTCTATGCCAAATTTGAGCCAAATCGGTCAAAGTGGAGGGAAGCTAGAGTGTTCACGAACAGACAGAAAGACAGACAAACAGATCAACCGCCATAACTGCCATTCAAGCATTTCATGCTTCCGGTAGTTAATAAATATGTAATTAAAGGACATGTGAAGTAATTCTGAGCGTAATTATTATCCACGCAACAGTCTACATTGGAGCAGGCTGAACGAACGTAAAGCATATGCAGTTTTGAGTTAAATAAACGGTACAGTTTTTCGGGTCCATTGATTGATAATAAGTGTTGTTAGAATTTGTTTAGTGGGTGAACAAATTTTATGTATAAAATATTTCACTAACTTCAGTCACAACACAATTCAATGTCCTTCATGTAATGTCGCAATAGATTGATATTATGCAGAACCATAAAGTCTGATGCAATCACAAATCGAGTTCGGGAATTAAACATTTCGCTTCAAATATCAAACACAGTATAAGTTACAGTTGGGCACAAAGTTGCCAGTGTCATCAAATTCTTATATCCGCAAACAATCTATTGGCAGCGTCATGTCATCCCAATGCATGTTTTGCGGTCATGCGTTAAGAAGCAAGTATAACCTCGAAGAGCATTTGCGTACCCATACCAACGAGAAGCCCTATGGATGTCGCAAATGTACGAACTACTATCCATCAAAGAAGTGTCTTCAGCGGCACGAATCGGCACACAACAAACACACTTTGAGGGCGTTTGCTTGTGCTGCATCCAATGAACTGTTTGAAAACCAAACGCAGTTGGAACAACACAGTCAACAAGTCCATCAAACCGAAAAGGCATTCAAGTGTGGAACGTGCCCTGCGTCATTTCATGCTAAGAATAGCTTGCAGAGACACATAAATTCGGTTCACAATATGGATCGAATTTATAACTGCCCTCTTTGTACGAAACCATTTTCCCTAAAATCCAATATGGTCAGACACTTGAGAAGCCACACTGGCGAAAAGTTTTACCGTTGTGACGTTTGTATGAGATCGTTTAATACCACAACTGATTTGCGAACACATAGAAACGTGCACTCTGGCGACAAAAATCACGAATGCACAATATGCAACAAACGATTCAATATAAGAGGCAACCTCCTAAGGCACATACATATACACAACCAAAACAGACTTAGGTCTTACGAGTGTACTATTTGTGGTAAGTGGTTTCTAGATAAGTACTCGCTGAAAAAGCATATTGTTAGACATACTACAGTACGGTCGTACAAAAGTATATATTCCTCAGAGTCATTTGTTTATAATTCAGACCAAACAAATCACCCGAGATTGATACATGGAAAGGGAAGCCCGAGCCATCCTAGTTGCTTGTTTTGTTCAAAACATTTCAACCGACGTTGTTACCTATTGCATCATATGCAAATACACACCAACGAGAAACCGTACGAATGTAAAATTTGCGGAAAGGAGTTCTCTCAGAAAAGCAATTTACAAAACCATGCTCCCACTCATTCAAAAATCAAGCCATATAAATGTGAAATATGCAGCAAGCAATTTGCAGTGACGTCTACCCTGAAGAATCATATGACAATACATACAGGAGAGAAGGCATACAAATGTAAAGCTTGCGCGGCTGCTTTTTCCACCTCAGGAGGTTTGAGAAGCCACATAAATGGTCGCCATTCAAACAAATCGTTTAGCTGTTTGTATTGCAAAAAGGATTTTAATACCACTAATCTTCTATGGCAGCACAAACGAAGAATGCACGATGCTAGAAAGTCATTCAGCTGCATTTACTGTATTGACGAGAGGCAATTTTGTTCAAATCGTGAATTGTCTTTTCATATACTTCGTCACATCAAAGAGCGACACTACTTGTGCGAATCATGTGGTCAGGATTATTTCACCCAATCTAACCTCACCGCACATTATAAGCGATGCACTTTCAAGACAACGTAAACGGGTTAGCGAATGGTTACAACATTCTTCGCGTCATATTGCTGAGCTAGGCAAATAGTATCATGCAGTTTATGGCATAACGAAGTAGTAACAAGACCATATTATTCGCCCATATTAAAGGAAAACAAACGGTGGTGACAATGGTCATCTATTTTTAACTGCCCACAAAGTATTCCGAGTAAATTAGATTTTCCTCTACATTGTACATATGAAAATTTCAGATTCAATTTCAGGTGTCATTAAAGTTTGCGAACATAACTACTTTGTAATTGTAATCTTGCACCACGAACATAGGTACTTAAATGTTTTGGTTTTTGGAAATAAATTTATATTTGATGTCCTTTTTAAACCATATATTGTACAATTTCTTACGCGATAACGGTGTTTATGAGGGACTCACGACCATGTTGATAACACCACAAGCAGCACAAAATCTCAAAGATAATTAAAACAAACAGCAGGACATTTGGTGGTTTCTGACAAACCGATTATAATTCCAATAAATAAATCAAAGCTAACATTAGCTTTCAAACATAAACTCACAGCAAAATGCAAATATTGTACCTATAGATTCTCAGCCTCGTTGTGACTACAGAATTATATGTGGGTCAATATGTTTAAAATATTTATCCTTGTTCGAATTGAAAAAAAATCGTTTAATCGGATGCACTTGTTGAGCGTGCATATAAGTGGAGTGACTCTACTAGACACTGGAAAAGCATGTGGCAACATGTTGCCACATATTTTTCCAGTGCTGCCATATATTTTTCCAGTGTTGCCATATATTTTTTCAGTGTTGCCACATATTTTTCCAGTGTTGCCACATATTTTTTCAGTGTTGCCACATATTTTGCCAGTGTTGCCACATATTTTTCCAGTGTTGCCACATATTTTTTCAGTGTTGCCACATATTTTTCCAGTGTTGCCACATATGTTACATCTGTTGCACATTTACATTCGTTGTTGCCACTGTTTTCATTGTATGCATTTTTGTCACATGATTTGGCATTGTTCTTGTATGACTGCATTGTTGAGATGTTTTATAGGGTGGAATGGTCGTTACATTCATATGCATTACTTATTTATATTATTAATGGTGTGATCACATTAGATTCCATTAATGTTGATAATCGTTTAATTTTGAAAAAACACCACAGTTACCTGTGTTGTCATTGGTTTCCCCATGTTGAGCGCCATTAAGAAATTTGGAAAATTTCTTTCGTGAAACGTTTTTGTCGTATAAGTGGAAAACGTTTGCCCATGGAAAGCTGGTATTTGGCATGAAGACTAATCCCAACTAGGGTAATATCGTGCCAGAATATGTAGGCAACTGGAGAGAATCACGTCGCGGCTGCCCATCGTGAGTTCGTACCTCCAAGAAAAGTTTTTCATTGAGTACCTAAAAGTGGACAGTCACATCGTACCTACTGGTTGTTTGGGGGATGTATTACGGATTAATCTTTTGTATCGGTAAGCAGACAAGCAATAAGAACCAGATCGCGTGATACATAATTCAGTTACTATTTATTTACACATAAAATTAGACTGATGCACGTTTTAAGTGGCATGTAGGCAGTGCTATAATACAGCAAAGTAGATTAGTCGGTCTAATGCTTGCTGATATACTTGCATACGCGTGTAAATATATGTTGACTTGAATTCATTCTTCAAAATTTGGAATATTGTACACCTATAGGATAACCAGATCTGCTTATGACGTTGTGTTTCAATTATAATAATAATCAACATCGGCGTTTATTTTGCTTGGAATGTAATATCAGTAAGCGGTACTAACTACGATTTGGTGGACATTCTCAATAGTACCTTTAAATAAACGTATATCTAGATTGACGCAATGTACGTAATTTGAAACCAAAAAGTCGCAATGAGTTCTATATATATGAGTGGTATTTCGGAAACTAAGGTTGACTAATCACGCAGCGCAATATTTACAGCCATGACTAATCGGCATCCGACAGAAGCGGCGCTTCTGAAGCGCACACCAATTATCTCAATTATCACGTCCATTTATTTAATATCCCATTACGTATAACATTGTGTGGAAACGGGTACTTCATTAACGTCGCCAGCAACTAATTCGGCATACAAGATGAACACATCGTGTTTCTACTCGAGGTAGAAAATGTTCCACCACAAGAAACCTTAATGTATTTACAATATTCAGATTCAATAAGCTGAAAGGGACATGATGGCTAACTCATTAGGCTACTAACGGTACCAACTGAACACCTGTGTCATGAGCATAAGAATAAACCTTTAGCAGAACATTCCATAAAGACAAGTCGGCTAATTTATAATGTTGCCTTTATCACACTAACAGTATGGACATGAACGTTTTGGTTTCTACACATACAATCACTTGAACTCATATTCCAAGTATATACTTCCATTTATATCGCACTGCCTGCTCCTTATTATGAACGCAAGTAAAGCAGACACCCAATGCAATTTGGGAGACCAATCCGCTCTACCTTCAAATGTTTTGAGCAAGGGATCTGAATCATACGGTAATGTGTTTCATTAATTAACTAGCTAGGTAAGGCAAAATGCCGTACCAAACCATTGTTCCGTAAACATTCGGGTCTATTTATATTACACACTGTACTGATGTTATGTCTGATGCTATAACATGAATATGAAGCACATTTATCTACATGGAGACCTTGCGTATGTATTTATCTTCTCCAATGCACCGAACAAGGAATAACATCAAGATGAATCAAAATAAATCATACGCGTTCCTGTGTTGATGGTACAGTTAAACTCAACGCGTCCACCACCAACATCGACTGTTGATAGAACACATTTAGTTGACGCGTGCAATCTAAAAGCTCCAAATATCTTCCAACTTCAATCACAATCAAATCTGTGTTTCTAATAGTTCGCGTGACGGAGACAATAATTTGAGAGTTGATATGAGTTATGAGTTGACAGTTTGAAGTTCAAACTTCTGACACTGTTTAAAGACAAAAGCGACAAAATAAGTGCTAAACTATCGCCCAATTTTGAAATCAACATTTGGCATTATCATCATGTCATCTCAATGTTTGTTTTGTAGTAAGAAGATGACAAACAACTTTCAACTCGACCAGCATTTGCGTAGTCACATCAATGAAAAGCCATTTGAACGCCGAACATTTAGCAGCAGTCATCCATCAAAAATAATAATAATCGAATCGAAGCACATGCCAAATCTCGCACAAGGGCAGTTACTTGTGCTGCATGCAAAATGAAGTTTAAAACCGATGCACAGCTGATACGACACAACCTTTAAATCCACAAAGTCGAAAAGGCGTTCAAGTGTGGAACATGTACTGCGTCATTTCACAGAAACACAGACCTGACGAGGCACATCAAGACAGTTCACTATAAAGAAAAAGGATTTAACTGCCCTCTTTGCGGCAGACCTTCTCCAACAAAACCCATGTGGAGAGACATTTGATAAGCCACACTGGCGAAAAGCTTCACCGCTGTGAAATTTGCGGCAAACAGTTTAGCGATAAAAGTACTTTGAAATGCCATTTGATTGTGCACTCAGGCGAGAGAAATTACGGTTGCACTATATGTAACAAACGTTTTACTCGAAAAAGTGACCTCCAACGACATTTAAACGTTCACAAGGAATATAGACCCAGGCCGTATAATTGTATTATTTGCCGGAGTACATTTCTAGATAAGAACGGACTCAAGCATCATATGAATAAACATTCAGGGAAACGTCCACACAAATGCGCTATTTGTTCCCAGTTGTTTGCACACAGCTCAAGCTTAACACGTCACATGTGTTCGGTACACGGAAAGGGACACCGGCAACATTCAACTTGCTTGTTTTGTTCAAAACAGTTCATTAGGTATAACCACCTAATGTGCCATATGCGAACACACATTAAGGAGACACCATAGGATTGTAACATTTGTGGAAATAGTTTCTCTGCTAGTAGTGGTTTGTTATTCCACTTACGTCGTCATTCAAAAACCAAACCATATAAATGCGAGATATGCGGGAAGAAGTTTGCAGCGAGCCGTTATCTGAAAGAGCACATCACAATACACACAGGAGCAAAGGCATACAAATGTACAGTTTGTCCGGCAATATTTTCCACCTCTGGCGGTTTGTCTAGCCACAACAAAATTCGTCATTCCAGTAAAACGATTCCTTGAGGAAATTGCAACTTCTACTATTATGTAGATACATATACAAAGAGTGCACGAAGGGCGACGGTCATTTGGCTGTCTTATTTGTACGGACAACAAAGGATATTTTAATCTAGCAGCACTGTCTAGCCACGTCCCTTGCCACATCGACGAGCCACACTGTGAGTGTAATTTAAGTGGCGGCGCATAGTCTTCTAAACGGTCCTTAAAGTACACCATTCTTGATGGATATTAAAGAGCAACTGGAACGTCCTTAAAAGCTTCAATCGGCCTCTATCTGGGATCGCAAGCATTCATAATTATTCATTGTTTTTGTTCGCGTAATGAATAAAGCCTTGAAAATTCTAATACGGAATCTTGCTCAATGTTTACTAAAATGATCTTCCCAAGTTCTGCGAATCAACGGTATAATTTGGATTCCTCTTCGTACCATTTATTGTATTACCAGTGTTTATAAGGATAGTTTCACGGTCCCTTGGAGACAGCTTGATAATGCAAACCATGTTTGAGCGCGACTTTTCCAGGCGCTGCCGGTAGTGAATATAAAATTTTTAGAAGTATTTTTCACCTGTGGAACACAATAACACGTACAATCATTTTGCACTTTTATTAACTGATTATGTTTCATAAGTCTATCGACTAAATTATACAACGATAATGTAAGTAAGTTAAGAGAAATAATATCTTTCATATTAATTAAATTTATATAACTAAACATTAGACACATATATGTGCAGTGTTCTGCATTCATGTAAATATTTTAAACATATTTGATATCCAACATTTAATTTTTCCAACGTTTAACAAGCGTTAATATTTACATAATCGAACATTGTATGTTCATGACAAACCCAATACCCCATATCAGCATGTCGGCAAGAGCGTGTACAACTTGAATTTTGAGAACTTAAAATGTATCACACAAAAACAATTGGTAAAGATGTCCGCAGCTTTTCAATGCATTTTATGAAAGTTCGTAATGTGTTCGAAGATATGGAACATTTCAGGATGTGTAAAATTTCAAATACCAAACTACTAGGAATAAATAAGGAGATTTATGTAATTGCCACTAATAAAATCTAATATTATGTTGTTTATTATTGTCTGCATCGATTACGATGTTGCCTAAAATCACTACTCTCCAGGTAAGCTCTTCCGCACTTCCGCCGATATTGTATTCATACGACAGCTCGTTTATATTTTACAGAATGTGACGGGATAGTCGTCGTTATTCAAAAAATCTCTTGTCGTCACGACAGAACAAATAGCTGAAAGGCTTCCTACATTCATGAACTCTCTGCATATGCTGCCATAGGTCCACCATAGTTGGAAATGATTTTCCAGAAACTTTTCAAGCATGATTATTGCCGAAGCGTTTAGTATTAAGGTAGTGTTCCCGGAGTGCATAATCATATTCTATGGTAACGTTAGGTTTCTTGTAATTTGCTGCCGACAAAGTTCGCACCTGAAATGTTTTCCGAATGGGGGCTCTTGTGATATGTTAATGAGCTAATTGTTGCGGATCTCACTCACAATCAGTTTGCAACGAATGCATGGATAAGATTGTTCCTTGGTGTGTACTCGCAAATTAATGAAAGAGCTGTTCCACTACATAGCTGGCAGGTAATTCACTTGTGGATATTCAAGCATTGATTAGAAACCTCATGTTATAACTTTGGAACGCACACCGTACACTATTTATTTACGTGCTCCATTCATCTAAAATTGTACATACCTAGTCTACCATCTCCAGTTACAACAAACCAGCGTCCAACATAACTGCTTAAAATCATAAGGTATCTTACTTATATCAGGTGTGATTTTAGTCAAATTAACCATATTGGTACATCAAATAAAATTCGAAATGAAAGCTTATGTAATGCAAATTGTTGTCAAAGATCAAACTGTTTTTATTGCAAAGAGGCGCACGTTACTACATAACACAACCTGAAACATAAACGAAGTAAGTTTTGCTTGAAATATATTTATATAACGCAGTCTGACTTTGCTCCTAAAATAATCAAAATTACAGGGTGACTTAAGTAAATGGTATACTACAATCTAAGATAATTATTAAATAATGGACTTTTTTAGAGGTGACATTTCACTCCAAAAGCCTGACGTTTATTGATACACGTAATCATATTTACATTGGACATCATACTCCAACCTTACATTTGTTGTTCGCAAAGCTGCAATCTTACGTTACTAGTTTCCAGTTTTCAATGAAGTAGAAACAACACATTATTTCACTTTGTTGCTTTCTGTTGGCATCGTTTACCATGTCGCCGGAAATCACGGTCCAGCAAGTAAGTACGACCGCAAGTATTACATTCAATATGACGCTCGTTAATGTGTTGCAGAATGTGACGGTTTAGTCCCGATTTGTCATAAATTCCTTTCTCGGCAGGACAAAACAAGCAGCTAAAAGGCTTGCAACCTTCATGGATTATATTCGTATGTTTCATTAGGTACGTTTTAGTTGTGAATGATTTTCCACAAACCTTGCAAACATGCACGCGGCCGTCATGCTTACAATTAAGGTGACTATCCAATGAACTTCGATAAGCGAATGTAAGCTCACAAAAACTGCACTTGGAGGCACGCTCTCCGGTATGGACAGCCATATGAAGTTGTAAAGTGTCATGTCTAGTGAATTGTTTTGGGCAAATTTGACACTTCAACGACTTCACACCTGAATGAGAGCTTTTGTGAAATATTAATGATTTATTGGCTGCGAAGCACATTTTGCAAATATTACATTGGAAATGTTTTTCCTTAGTGTGTACTCGTAAGTGATTGTTAAGTTGAGCTGTTCCACTACATCGTTTTGAACAAAACGGACAAATGTAATGTTCGTTTACACCTTCCCCATGTACAACTATCATATGTCGTCCAAGGACTTGTTTCTGGGTAACTGACATCGCGCAAACTGAGCACGGATAGGGTAGGTCGCCCGTGTGAATAAACGTGTGACTTTTAAGGTAGCTGGCCCGGGAAAAATGTTTCGTGCATATCGGACATTGGTGTAGGCGTTGCTTCGTGTTATGGTGTGATTTTATGTGTCGTGTAAGATTTGATTTGTGAGCAAAACTTTTGTTACATTTTTGACAGACAGGAGTTTTCTCGTCCGAATGCACCAGCATGTGGCCTTTCATGCGAAACTTCGTATAGAATCGTTTGCCACAAATGTCACAGCAATACGGCCTCTCCACTGTGTGGATTCTTAGGTGAATTTCCATAACATAGTTTGCAAAATATCCTTTCGAGCAGAGAGGACAGTAATGTCTCTTCTCTTGGTTGTGAACACTCCTTATGTGACTTTTCAAGTGGCTTGCCGATTTGAATGATTTAGCACATGTTGTGCAGCTGAATATCTTTGGGCCTGGATGTACATCCGTCGAGTGAAGTTTAGGCGCATGGGCACTCTCGAACGTCATCTTGCAGCGAGAACAAATAATATTGCTTATTCGGTTTAAACATCGGCCTTCGCACAGCTTACTAGACACTGTCTTCTGGCTTTGCTCGTCACTTTGCACGCAAATAATTTTTTACGTTGACACGAGATTGCACAAGATTGTTATGGTTAAATATTATGGTTGGAACACAATGAAGCAAATAAACACTAAACTATAATTTATCTGGCTTGGGTCGTATATGTATTACTGGAATAGATTTCCAAACGTCGAATACACTGGCACAATTGTACTTTGCTTGATTGTGAACGTTTAAAATCCGCTTTAAAAGTCAATTTTACCAAGCTAAACGGATGTAATTTTATTCCGGTTACAAAACTGCAAAATTTTAGATCTGTGTTTGTCGACACCGTGGCAGTTCAATTGTTTTAATGATGTTAATGGACTTCTAAGTGAGTTTTAAGTGAGACTGGTATCCTTCTGCATGCACATGCCAGAACGGCACAATCGTACACTTAACTAAACATAAAAATTAATATAGGATTAACCAAACTAGATGTAGACACGACACGACGTTTCAAAATCATCTGAGGGTATAGCATAGCAACAAGTGTTTAGCAATCACCGCCAAGCAAGGTCTGGTCGGTCTGGTACCATAGTTCTGATGCTTACATAGAGCTCCGAATATCATCATGTACATTTGTTCGTCTTTCTGAATTTACAATACCTTGTAATGCACAACTCACACGCTATCTTTTAGTAGGTATTTTTATAATGGGTAGCTGCATGTCACATTACGTTAAGGGTAAAAGGTCTACGCACCAGGCTGCAGTAACCATTAGTAAACAACTTTTACGCCCGGATGGGCTGTAGCAACAAGTAGAAATATTATTATTAATATTACAGTATATTATTAATAAACATAGTTGTTACTGTGGATCCGTACCCGTGTCACCACACATTCACAGAGAGTCTTGGCACGCGTCAAGTGGTTCCAAATTACAGGGAGCGAATTCATTACCAAAAAATTACTCACTCATAGTTCTCCAAAGTTAGAATATTCTTGAATTATACTGGCTAAATGACTGCTGCAAATGTGATAATCTCTTCTGACGGTTTTCAGAAATTTGGGATTATACAACTTACAGCCAAAACTATTCCATCAAATATAACAACGTTAGGAAAAGTTTAACAGTTGAATTTTACCCTCAATATATTTTAGAACAACCAACATAAACATCAGTGAGCATTCTACAGCTCAATAGTTCACTGTTCTGAGAATTGGTAAAATAAGGAGAATCTTACATTGGCTCCTAACCACTCATGTTTGTTTTGTGGTAAATCGTTTCTAAAGCAATTCCCGACCAAAAGGTATTAATAATATTTTTCAGTTTTTAAGAAATGGTTGCTGAAACAGAGATTGTATTTTGATATTGTTTCCTTTGTTCGATATTCCTGAAGGTTTCATTTCAAGTTCTCACGGATTAACGTACTGAATGTGGTTTACTGCAGCCCGTCACGTAGGCCGTGTTTCCATAAAAGCAATGTAAAATCTAGCAAACAAAAGTACCTTTGACAAGTTATTGAATGAGTTGTGTACTACAACACATCATAAATTCAGATGGACGAACAAGTGCATATCACGTTTTTTGGAACTACGTACATTCGAACATCGGAAGTATGGTACCAGCGCAAACATATATGTTACCTTGTTAAGCAGTTGTTGTCATAATATACACTCAGATGGTATTCTAACGTCTTGTCGTGTTGACTTGTATTGCGGCTAAATAAGTAATGTATTTCATTTGGGATTAACTGTTCTGTGTTTTCTGTTATAGTATGTCTGTACAGTAAATGCATACAAACATAACTCCCACTTCAAATTCATTTAGAGTGTTCTTTAAACCATTAAAACAATTGCACTACCAAAGCTTGAGTAACAACATGTCTGCAATTTTATAGTGGTGTTAACGAACTTGTAGTTTTGTTTAAAATTATATTTAAAACTGATTTGCAAACGCTTACAATAAAGCGAAGTAGATGTATTCCAGTGTATTCGATGACTCTAATCTGTTCCCGTCATTATTATACCACTCTTGTCAGATCCACCAAAGTCCAATGTCTATTTGCTGACTTCTGAACTACCAATAAGTTTAAACCAAAACAAGCACATTCAAACCGCAAAATCATATTTCCTTGCACCTTGAGGAGTAAACGCCACTGATAGTGACTTATAAGTTGCGGGAAGGCATCGTCCATGTTTAAACATAACAAGCAATATTATTTGTTATCAGTAAACAATGACGTTCGACAGTGTCCTCGAGGCAGAAATCCACTCAATGGAGGATCCTACAGAACCAAAGCAATTCCGCTGCCCACAATGTCCAAAGTCATTCCAAAGTGCTCGAAAGTTGAAAGTTCACATATGGGATGCACACAACCTACATAAAAGACATAGCTGTCCTCTCTGCACCATGGCGTTTCTCAGACGAAGTCATATGGAAATACACCTAAGAACGCACACTGGCGAGAGACCGTATAGCTGCGACATTTGTGGCAAACGATTCAATACCAACTATCAACTGAAAACCCACATGCTGGTGCACTCCTGCGAGAAAAACCAAATCTGTCCAATATGCAACAAATGCTTTGCTCAGAAGTCACACCTCACACGACATTTAAATTCACACAGAAGCGCGACGCTGCGGCGTCACCAATGTCATTTATGCACGAAATCTTATGTGAGCCCGAGCAACTTGAAACGGCACATGTTGAGGCATACCGGGGAGCCATCATATCACTGCTCATTTTGTAGTCAACCTTTCTTCGTGAAAGGCCATTTATTAAGGCATACGAAAGTTATGCATGGGGAAGGTGCAAATGAACAGTTGAGTTGTGTCTTTTGTTCCAAACAATTTGGCGACGGAAGTAGCCTCTCCATTCATTTAAGATCACATACGATGGAAAGGCCATTTGAATGTAAAAATTGTAAATTGCTTTTTGCCACCCATGCCTCATTAACGCGCCACGAAATCTCCCATTCTGGTACTAAACCTTTCAAATGCGAACTTTGTCAAATGGAATTTGCTTTCCAACGAAACTTACAATGTCATATGGTAATACATACCGGAGAACAAGCTTACAAGTGCAAACTTTGTGGGCTTGCATTCCCTTATCAAAGCTCTTTGAAATATCACCTTAAATCAAAGCATGTCGGCAAGGTACATGCTTGCAATGTTTGTAGAAAATCATTTGCAACCACTGCACACCTAGCGCAACACAAGAGGAGAATTCATGACGGTTGGAGGCCTTTCAGCTGTTTGTTCTGTCGTGAGGACAGGGGATTTTTTTACAAAATGGAACTAACCAGTCACATTCTGCAACACATAAACGAGCGTCCGTATGAATGCAATAACTGCGGACTTTCGTACTTACAGGATTTTGATTTGAAACGGCATCGCAAAAGATGTGGACAAGTAGAAAGCTAGATTATGTAATAGTTCATTTATGCGAAGTGCACGGGCAACAATGTGTGAAATATGTTATGTTTCTCTACGTTTTTTCGTACTTTATGTATAATTGGGAAATTGTGAACCAGGGACTTCCAGCAGTACTTTGTTCTACAAATATGAGCCTCAAAGGCATTTGTTTCGTAATAGGTTAGTACACGAGCTGTACGGACATACTAGTAGATTTATATCAATAACAACAGTAGGAAAAAAACCCTTCTTATGGAAGGTAATTATATTCAATATATTTATAAAATAAAAATATTGAACAGATGGATTTTTATACATACACATAAAACGATGCTGCTAATGGATATAGAACACTTCTTACCAGCGAACCAAATTATTGCGTTGGCGTCGTAAATATATACTATTTCAAAATATAACACTGCCTGTTAGAAGTCCAGATATATGTTGAAATAACTGATCAATGTACTATTAACTGCCTGTCATTCCATTAATAATAAATAATAAAGTTCTAAAAGTAAATTATACATATTTCAGAAACTCCATACATGCAATTCATTACGAAAGTCTAGAATTATGTTGACACGTATATGACACCGCCCCGTTTTACATCGCCGCCATTACAGGTTGATTGATTGATAAAATAAAACCTTTGATAAAAAATACATTTTATCCGCATCGTCACGCACCACAATATATTCAAATCATGAATGAACAATCCATTACACTGCTCACCTTGCAGAAAAATACTAATACAGATCTGACCTTTGGGATTGCATAATCCACTGCAATTGTGCATGTAATTATGGCTTGCAAATAGGGTGAACTATGCGATGCTCGTCATGATTCGGCAAGGGTTGATAAAATATTCTCCATCAAATGTAATCTTGAATAAATCCAGCGAGCTAAGTTATAAGAAAGTGGCGCAACCGTAAATCTGTGGCTTTGAAAACAGTCAATTTGACAGTACTAGTGATGATGAAGCATTTGTTGCGAACAATGGACTTGTACGACCGAACAACAACAAATGGGGCTAACTTCAAGCAGGCTAAGTTCTCTCCAATTCATTGGTACAAAAATGCAATCGCATTTGTCATACTCAAGAAATTTGGTGCTGATTTATAAGATTTATGAGTTTATTTATGAATTCATGAGATTAAATGTTTAACCTTCAACTGATTAAGTTGGGTTAAATTTGTCTGTCTCGATACACCTAATGTGCCAGCTGTTCGCATGTGAAGCACAATATCAAACGCATATTCACCGTTTTATTGGATTAAAGTATTCTTAAAGCTAAAAATATTAGTGGACGCGGACTGTACTCAGCTCCATTATGGATTCGTAGGGACTCAACTCGATGTCATTTTCAATAAGTGTATGTATTTTTATACCATTCCCTTTTGGATGACATGATGATATACAGAAACCAATTTATTTAACAAATTAATAAATTTCGGCACAGCTTAAACAAACCGGGAATTTTATTAACACTTTGGATATTATGTTAAACTGATTACGCGTTTCCAGTTGTATGTTATAACGAACCTATAAATGTTTACCACGTGCATTCACCACAATCCAAATAATTTGTGGATTACATGTGATAGAGAAGCGTCTATATAACTTGCTAAAATTATATACTTTCAAATATTTGTATAACTGAACGTCTTGACACATGACAATACATGGAATTTCCTTTTGTAACAAAAAGATTGTCATCTATGCTACCCAGTAAATTGTACAACATGGTAAATTGTAGACTAATGTATTCACGTAAATTGAAATGATGTATTGTTAAAAATGATGTCGTATCATAATAAATATATGTTTCCAAATATGTATTCCTGAAACTGATTCAAGAGTGGCAATTTACTACATTTAAACCCAATAGAATAGGACGTTCTAAAACAATGTATTCATCTTCACCAGTGAATGGCTTGCCGAGCAATTGTTTCTACTTTTTCATCGCAAGACAAGGTTCATCATAGCATACCTCGTTGTTTGTATGCATTTTCGTGCCACAGTTGCATTCAGTCTATACGTATTAGATAGCAGACGAAATCATGAATCCGTCTGTTTTATACATACATAATGTAGTTGCTCGATATATATTTATGTATTTATACTGGTGCACGTTTAGTTGTACGTATGCAGTGAGACAATGCAGCACAGTCGATTATCAAGACTACTACATTACGATCGATTACGATATGATGTACCTGATTATCACTCTAATTGTAAGTATGTCTTCAGATGAGCTCCGTCTTCACCATTTTAAATAATGTAACCTACAGGGAATCGTAAGCTGCTTATTACTTTGTGCGGCAATCATGATCCTCAAGATCAGGTTCTTCTAGCCCTATCCGTATCTCAAATATGTGGTAGAAACCTTGCCTTAATGGACCTGGTTGCGTGAACTATAAGTGTACCAGTGTATTCGATGATTCCAAACTGTTCCAGTCATTCTTTTGACTTTTGGCTCCAGACTTTTGGCTCCAGACTTTTGGCGCGAGTCAAACCGACCAGAGCTGCATGCTCACTGCTCTGATTTAATTTTGTGGAAATTAAATTTTTCAGCAATAAAATCAGCGATTTAAATAGTGAAAAAAAGTGAGAGTGGAAGGAAGTGGTTCCTGCAACTGGGATTGACCCTGAAATTAAGGTATGGTCCCTTAACCTCCTCTCATTTTGACTCCAAAGTCAGGTACGCATACGCATATGTATTTATTAACATATGGTTCTGTTTACCTACACACAGGGAGAAAATGGAAACGGAAAAACAACTTGATTCCACCTCTAGGGATGAGACGCTAGATAATCTAGAACTCTCTCTTGAAGGTGATGATGAAATGGAAGTGATGGTGGAGCATGAGGAGGGGATTCTGGGTGGGGAGGAGGAGGCCAGGAAACTGATGCCACCACCAACCGCCAGACCGGTACCAAAACCCCGGACATCCTAATCAATCTCTCCCGCTGCACCGGTGGTACAGGTGGCAAGAGTCCAACTCTTTCCAGACCCTCCACCTGGGGCAGTGGGCGGGGAGAAAAAGAAGAGGAAGCAAAACAGGAAAAGGAAAGGAGGTGGTGTTCAACAGGGACCACCTGGAACCTTATCGGTCCTTGCGGGTAATAAAGGAGGTGCATCAACCTCCCCGCAAGGAAATTCTGACCCAAAACGGAGGGAACTTCAGGAAGGGGAGATGGGTGAGGGATGTGAAGTGGAGGAGTCCCATGCCACGGAGGGTCAGGAGAGCTACGCACCGAAGGCGGCCAACATGGTGGTCGGGATCACATACAGTGACAAGATGTGGGAGAAAATCCCTGTGGACGAACATGCGGGATTTGTGGGAACTCTGTAGGTTGCCTTGGAGGAGGAGCTGAAGCAGGGAAAAGGGGCAGAGCACCTACAAATTGTGCGCACTGGGGACAGGGAGGGGATAATTGCTGTTTATTGCAGCAACGACCCGACGAGGGATTGGGTGGTGAAAATCACCCAAGGGAACATTCTGGGGGGGGGGCAGTTTAAGGGATGGAAGGTGGAGGACTTCCCGAATCAATTCAGAAGGAAGTCAGATTTCACCTTTATCAGCGGAACGCCACCAGCAAGCGGGGAAGAACTGCTGCGGGTCATGATTGCCCAAGACTGCCAATCCCTTGGAATTGGCCAGTGGACAGTGGAGGAGATCAAGCCGAGCACCAAGGGACCAGCGCGAGGATTTTGGGTCTATGTGAGCATTCCAAATGCTTACGTGGACCCAGAAAAACTGAAGAAAGGAATTAAACCTGTCTATTTGACTAGACAGGTGGAAAACCTCAGGCTCAGCACTAAGGTCCGGAGACCAGTTGGGGCGAGGGATGCGGTTGGAGCTACAAAGCCTACCCGAGGAAACAATTTATAAAAATTATTATTTCAAATTTTCATTTGTACTTCTTACTTTTGCTACATTATTTATGTACTTTTGTATGTATGTATGATGTTCTCAGTAGAACGCAATAATCCTTCAATGTGATTGAGCGTCACGGTTTGTTTGAATCGACTGAATAAATACTACTACTACTACTGTTCCAGTCATTCATGTACACTTCACGTCAGATCCATCAAACTTCCGTGTTTGTTTGCTGCCTGTGAACTAACAATAATTTTACTCCAAAACAATCACATTCAATCACATGCAAACCTGAAATCATATTCGCGTGCCATGTGAGGAACAACGCCACAAGACTGTGACTGGCTAACTGTAGGAGCACCTGGGCCCTCGTTAAAACTACATAAGTATTATTATTGTTCTCAGTGCAAGATGGTGGTCGACAGTGTCCACGAGTTAGAAATTCACTTAACTGATGAACATCAAGGACCAGAGCAATTGAGCTGCACAAAATGTGCAAAGTCATTCACATTGGTGCGATACTTGAAAAGACACATAAGGAGTGTCCACAACCAAGAGAAAAGACATAAGTGTCCTCTCTGCACTATGGCCTTTTTCGAAAAAGCTAGCATGGAAATTCACCTAAGAAGACACACTGGAGAGAGGCCGTATTGCTGTGACAGGTGTGGCAAAAGGCTCAACACTAACCACGAATTAAAAAGCCACATGCTGGTGCATTCGAACGAGAAACCGAATTTCTGTAAACAATGAAACAAAAGCTTTGGTTACAATTCAAACCTCATACAACATTTAAAATTACACCGAAATACAACGCTTCGGCCTCACCAGTGCCACGTATGTACGAAACGGTTTGCGTGGGCAAAGGACCTTAAAAGTCATATGCTTAGGCATACAGGAGGAATGCTTCCACATCAGTGCGCAATTTGCACTCAATCATTTACACAGAAAAATATTCTAGCAAATCATAGGAAAGTTGTACATGGTGAAGGTGTAGCGGAACATTTCTGTTGCCGGTTTTGTTCAAAACCATGTAGTGGAACATTTCAACTTTTCACTCATCTACGAGTACACACAGAGGAAAAGCCATTTCAGTGCAACGTTTGTAAAATGTGCTTCGCAACAAATGGCTCCCTAAAGCTCCACAAAGACTCTCATTCAGCAGTGAAACATTTCAACTGTGAACTTTGTCCGAAGCAATTTTCTTGTCGCCAATCGTTACAATGTCATATAGCGATGCACACCGGAGAGCACGCCTAAAGTGCAAGATTTGTGAGCTTCCATTCTATAATCCAACATCTTTAACACATCATATTAAGTCGAAGCATGAAAGCAATATACATGTTTGCAAAGTTTGCGGAAAATCATTTGCAACTATAAAGAACCTAAAGCAACATTCCAAGAGAATCCATGATCGCATGAAACGTTTTGGTTGTTTGTTCTGTCCTGACGAGAAGGGATTTTTTACCCAAAGGGAACTAACACGTCACATTCTGCAGCACATCAACGAGCGTCCATTCGACTGTAATATCTGCGGTCGTGCGTACTTGCGTGATTGTGACTTGCAAAGCCATCGTAAACGATGCCGACTAGGAGAGGCAATATAATGTAAATTGTTTATTAATTCCAAGTTTACTGTAAGCAATGTAAGAAATGAATTACGTTATTGCCAGTTTTTGGTCAGTTTAAAGAAAATGGGAAAATTGTTAGCAAAGGATTGCTGGATGTACTTTGTTGAACAACGATCAAGAGTTTGCAATAGGAACGACAATGTAAATACGATTTCGTGTCAAGAATAAATATTAGATTAAATTTCACTTGTAAAACTTTCCAGTAAGCATTAATGTTCTAAGATAGTACATATGTTATTGATTGAAATAAAATCAAGATTTGAATGCAATAATCTCTTTCATTTATAACTTGCAACCATTCCCATTCCAGATTTTAACAAGATATAACTGGTGCACTTTTGTAATAAATACACTTTCAATCATTATCATCAAAGTACTTTATTGCGAGTTTTATGAGCATACTGTTTTATGAGATCATGTCACTAATTTAGACAACATAATAAATAACATAAATGTTATTTCCAGAAAGTTTTGTAAATATTAGATTCCATGACGCGATTAAGTTGTGCGGAAGGCCCTTCAAAACACACGGAAGATGTGTCTCACATTATAATTCAAATCAGTTGGCAATAGTGGTTCTTATGTCATTGACACAAGCAACATTAATGATGTCTCCAGCAGTGAACATTTCTAGACTTATGGGAACAGGTTTGCATTTCATAATTGCAGAGTTCATTATAGCCTCAAGTTATTATAAACAAGTTCACAAACGATTCATCAATACATTAATTAATTTTTGGGAAATGCCTTAATTATGTGATAGGATTTTAATTTTGCGCAGCTACTTGTAGAATTCAAGAGATCAACGCATTCACTGCTAACAACTTACCGGCGTGGACTGCGCATATTAGTCTTAAGACTCCAAATCTCTGGGTTGTTTATGTGACATTCATTTGGTTGTACTTCGTCGGGCTTCGATAACCATTGCGTAATTAGGGCGTCACATGCAATAAATTTTGTAGTGGAAATATGTGGATGGTCTTAGCAGGTCGAAGGTGTTTGTGTAAACTAAGCAATAGTTGAGGTGAGTTTGTATAAGTTGTTTTGCAATGAAGGAATTGCAAATGGTAGGTCAAGTAAAGTACCCTATGAAGACATAGACATGTTGACTTTGGTTTTCAAAGGTACAACTGATTGCAATCAATACAGAGGACACCGTTGCCAATTGACCTGCACATATTGCGTATATGATTTATGAGACGTAAATACGGGACTCAACTAAATAAACGGATTCATAGTCAAAAAGTAAATGCTGAGGCGTGGCTGGAATTAGGGACAATTGCTTTGACGACAATTATATTTCTGGTCCTGACTACGCACAGGGCAACAACTGCATTAAATATGGTTCAGACTCGGCCATTTTCCATAAACTAGTTCCACTGTTTACCTTCGTCGATACAAACGCAAATGTAATACTGTCTATTGTCTCACAGTAATGCGTCCTGATTCAACAAATTGAAATGAAGTTAAGGTATGTACTAAAAGTTTACCATTACATTTCTTATCTATAGTGTTGAGTTGCTAGCGCGATATTGATTAAAATTAAATTGACTGCATATTTCAAAGTGAGAGTAAACTGTGTTTTTAGTTTGATGATTGTTTAATAAAATCTTAACAAATGCTAGCCCAGTTCATGTCCACGTAATTCATACTGTCGATTTAATTCACCCCATTACCTAAAAGAACTTTACAACTGAAACGCTGCAATGTTGTGTATGATATTGAAATTATAGTGAACAATATCCCTATTTACAAGTCACAACAGTTTAACATTAAATTACAACAGCAATTCAATATATGAAGATTACTTCCATCAAACTTACATTTTATGCAGAATATATTTTAACATTAAATGTGTAACGCATAATTGTCGTCGCCTGTTGACGTAGTTTGATTCCATATCCCTGAAATATACATTGCCCCGTTATACCTAAAGGGACGCCGGTTGCAGGATGTGACGAGTTAGTTCCAAATTGCCCAAAATGGACCTTTCCGTCCGAAGAAATGGATAACGGATGTCTAGCCTTTCTGAACCTTCTTTAAATGCTGCGCAAGACTAGCAGTGGTTAGGAACAGAGACGTACCGCTGATGGTGAGATATGGAGAGCTCTCTCCAGGCCGGACCAAATTAAAGGCCGGACCGATCCCACTACCTGAAGAAATTGTACGGCCTGAGAAATTGTACGGCCTGAGAAATCGTGGATAATAACGGTTAATGTAAATGAAATTTGAATAACAATGAAACATACAATACATGAAATTTAATTGACGCGTATTTAATGGGGACCAAACAATCGTAAGGTAAGATACATTTACAGTTGCTGTATGACAATCTGGAATCAATGTTCCTAATCAGAGTGTCATTACGCTAAGCCGTTCAACACTTTACCGGTTCCAAATGACAGCTCGTGCTCATTATATGCGAGCCACTCACTCAAATAGACAGATGAGCAAGCTACCACAATTAGTGTTTTTGAACTTGGTTGTAACGCTAGATGTAATTAATCCAGGTCATTGACAAGAATTCCAATGTGTTTATTTGTTTAGAGATATTTTTCCTAGATAAGTCTTTCTTGAAATTATTATTACATTATTTTATTACGATAAAATTAACTCACTAAAATGGGCAGAAAGAAAAGCGTACACGAAAAGACAGTGACTAATAGGGAACTTAGTGGAGCGGAGAAAATTAAAAAACGGAAGCGATTAGCACAACAGGTACAAAAGGATGCTGTGAACGCTGCAAAATTCTTCAAGGTTGCGACTGGAACAAAAGTCGGAAAAGGTAAAATGTAAATTTTACGTCCACACCTGGCAAAAATATTGATTGTGCACAATATTAACTAATTAGTACACTGGCTGGTGACTGAATATGTATGAAAATAATAGCAATTGGTTTCTTAATTTGTTTAGAACGAGCTCCCTGCCAAGGTTCCATCCCAAAAAGTGACAACGGTGGCTCACCAGGAAAGGATGATGAATGTTATTCGACCATCCAAGCGATAACCAAAAATGATGACCTTCCGGTTCCAATTATTCAGTCCTCACCGCCAGGTATTACACTCAAATGATAATATTAGTGTATGAGACTTGTTTTCTAATATGAAGGTAAAAGTAGCTTGGCTAACCGTGACCTGGATAGAATAGACTTGGATTCCTTCCCTTTTTACAGAAGGAGAAGATGTGGCAGATTTTGACCCTGCGGATCCGTCAACGTGGGATTATCCCCTTCCTGCGCGGCAACATAAACTGATTCATTCCAAAGCACCTATACAAGTTCGCCTTTCTCGCTTTCCAAAAGTTGGAAAGATTAGCTTTAACCCGAGAAACTACAACGTGTCAAAATCTGGAGGACGGCGAGATTGGCTCATGTACAGTAAATCAACGAACTCATTGTTCTGCTTCTCCTGCTGCTTATTCCCAATCCCGTCGGCCCCGAGTTCGCCATGGAATCAATTTGGGAAATGCGTGGTGGGCTTCAAGGACTTTGTTCATCAAGTTCGTGCAATCAAAAGTCACGAGACGAGCGACCAGCATTTTCAGTGCACCATTAAGTGGAAAGAGTTCCAGACGAGGTCAAAAACTGGACAAACCATTGACCGCCAAGAGCAAGAGCAGCTGGACAAAGAGGTGTCATTTTGGAAACTGGTTCTCAGGGGATTACTGGATGCCATTTTATTCTTGGCCAAGAACAATCTTGCTTTGCGTGGCAGTTCCACCCAGCTCGGTACTCCAAGCTCTGGCAATTTTCTATCGCTTGTGGAACTTTTAAGTAAATATTATCCGCCTCTTGCAGTTCATTTAAGCCGCGTCAAAGCGAATGAAACAAAAACCAGCTATATGTCTCCGAAAATACAAAATGAGTTCATCGATATTACTGGTGACACTGTTCGGAATACCATACTGAAATTAGTGAAGGACAGAAAATACTTTTCAATCATGTTCGACGCGACACCGGACATTTCACATATGGAGCAAATATCGCAAGTAATTCGCACAGTAAAAATATCTGATGATGGCTGCTCAATCGAAGAACATTTCGTATGTTTCGTTCATTTTGACCAAAAGACTGGATTGGACATTTCCAACATGATAACGGAGAAATTAGCTACAGACGGGCTGGACATAAAAAACTGCAGGGGACAAGCTTATGACAACGGTGCAAACATGGCTGGAGCATACAAGGGAGTACAGGCACGCATCTGTGAATTAAACCCAAAGGCAATTTTTGTTCCATGCGCAGCGCACTCGTTAAATTTGGTTGGCCAGAATACCGCAACTAAATGTTTGGCTGGAAAGCTGGTTCTTGGCCAAATTCAAAATTTGTACAATTTTTTTCCGGTTCACCGTCCCGCTGGAGTGTGATGGAGAAACACATGAAACGCTCTCTGAAATCTCAATCAACAACAAGGTGGTCATCAAAAGCAAATGCAGTGTCAGCTATCACTGAAGAATTTGACGAAATTAGCGAAGCCTTGCTGGAGTTAATTAACTCGGAAACGTCCAACGCCCATACTGTGGCGGAAGCCAATGCACTCTTTGAGCATATCTACAACTTCAAGTTTCTTCTCGGAGCTCTTATTTGGAATTCGATACTGTGTCGCATTGACGTTTGCAACAAAGTGCTTCAAAAAAGCGATATCTCCGTCAGTGAAGCTTCTCAGCACTTGAGCGGTTTGCTGACATGGCTACAAGGCTACCAGGAAAACGGATTTGCTGCTGCGATGGAAGAGGCAAAGTGCATCGCTTCTAGACTGGACTTGGACGAGAATTCTGGATTTCAGATCAGAAAAACCCGTGGGTTTAAACCAAGGCGTTTTCGCGAAAACAACCACGATTCAAAAGCTGAGAATAAAACTCCAAGCGAAAAGTTCAAGGAGGAGTTTTTTGATACAATTTTGCAGCAATTGATTACGGAGTTCCAATCTCGTTTTCAAGCACTTTCCTTCTCAAACACCCGCTTTAACTTTTTGTGGGGCAAGAAGTTGGCTAATGGGACTGACGATGAACTGTTAGCTTCCACCAAATCGTTGTCTGCATTCTACAATGAGGATCTGAATGAACGCGGTTTCCAAAAGGAGATTGGACATTTAAAATCTGCTCTAGACCCATTTCTAGAAAATATGACATTGGAAGACACATCGCCAATGGATGTCATTAACATATTAGTGAAACACGGTCTGATGCAGCAATTCAGGAATACTGTTACGGCATTACAGATTTTCCTTACTATTCCGGTGAGCGTCGCATCTAACGAAAGAGCCTTTTCGAAACTCAAACTGATTAAAAACTACCTGAGATCAAGGATGGGCCAAAGTCGATTAAACAATTTAGCCATTTTGTCAATCGAATGTTGTAAATACTATTTGCTTTGATGATATAATTAATGAATTTGCAATAAAAAAATGTAGACGTGTCGTCGTGTGATGTTAAAAACGACGTAAAATTTGTCATTAAATACCAAACAATATAGAAATAAAACGGCGATGATTTTGTACATGTTAATTTTTGCTGATAAGTAGGCCGATCTACAATATTTACTCTCCAGGCCAAAAATTTGAGCGGAACGTCTCTGGTTAGGAATGATATTACACATTCCCAACAAACTTGTTTGCTGTTGATGTGTTTAGAATGGCTGTGATATGCCCAAGAATTCGAAAATTGACAATGGCAACGTATGCACTTGTACGGGCTTTTGTCACCATGCTTTTTCACATGTAATGTAATTACTTGACTGTTATCAAATAAATTGTGACATATTTCGCACTTGAATGATTTGGTACCGGCATGGAGGGTTTGCGGGCAAATTAATGAGGAACGCGAATGGTAGCACATTTCACAACTCTTACATTGATAAGGTTTTTCCTTGACGTGTAGTCGTAAATGACGAAAGAATTCATTTGTGGATCTCAATGTCTTTGAACAAAACAAACAATGTTTCAGCAATACTTCCTCATGAACTACTTTGCATTTACCACTACCATGTTCCTTCTTGCTTGAGTGCAACTTATTGTGACCTTTTAATTCTCCGTTGCTAATAAACCTCTTCGAACAGATTTCACAACGATAAGGTTTCTCTCCAGTATGCGTTCTGAAATGAGTCTCCATGCTTCCACGATGGAAAAACATTTTTGGACAAAGCGGGCAGTTATGTCTCTTCTCCTGGCTGTGCACACTTCTTTTGTGCTCTATAAGTTGAGCATTTCTTTGGAATGACTTGGAACAGTTAGACCAACTGAATTGTTTTACTCCTGGATGCGAGCTAGATGAATGGTTTTTGAGCTGGTTGTAATCGTCAAATGCCATACTGCACAGCTAACATGAAACTACTTTTTTCCGGCATTGAGGATGCACCCTATTATGGATTCCAAGACACTGGATTGAAGTGAAACACTTGCTGCATTTTGGACATCTATACGGTTTTTCGTGTATATGGGACCGAATGTGCTGCTCAAGTGCGAAATTGCTCGTCGCATGCTTTGTGCAAAACATGCACTCAATTTTATGTGCCATGTTGCTACGTATATTTAATCCGCCGACAAGTATTTTTTTATGGAATCGATTGAGTATTACATTCAAGCTTCAATTAGCTGCAATGTATATTTAACCAATTGTCAACCTTGGTTTCAGCCTAGACTTTTGTCAAATCTGTACTCTTCTCAATCTACGTGTCACTATGTCAATCACAGGCAAGTGTCAGGATATATACAAGAATGATATAGAAACTTATTATACACGCGTCTACGGACAAGTCCAGCAAAACAGAGGAGGATCGTAGAAATGGCAATAAAAAATAACAACGACCATGTAGATAATAGACCAAAGTGTCAAGAAATGTATGAGGATTGTGCTGCTGAAGTAATGTCACGTATCTTTAGAGACAAGACAAAGTCATACTTATATATATTCGCAAGCATCCGTGTAGAGGAACATTTTATACGAACATCCGATCGCAATACTCCTCGCGTTTGTGAACAATGTTATTAAACGTATGTAGTGCTTTGAACATTTACATTTCTTTAATCTGCCAATACTCGAAGGAGCAGCTCACTCTGTTTTGCAATCGTAGTGGAACCGATATTTTGAACAACAGACTTCTCAAATGCATACACATTTTATTCTACATTTTCAAGTGTACACGAAGAAATTTTACATTTTAGGCATCGATAAACATACTATACCAGGTATTGTATATACCGGGCCGGGAAAAATCAAATAAAATCGCTTAACCTATCCTTTTCCACACCCTCATCGCTTTGTTTTTTGGACGAACCTCGCACCCATTTGTGTGAAATCGTAAACCCTCGAGCCAGGATCCACCTTCGTACGCTCCCACAAGACCAAAGCCTGACCACCCACTCTGCGGGATGTCACGGACCCAAGGAAATGCCTCCGGATGATCGTACGTGTACTCCATTTGAGTGATCCGTGGTGCACATTCGGGTTGAGTAGTACCCCAGCTTTCTGCCCCACCTCCCGTTACACGAAAGAAAAGGCCTGCGTATGTATCGCTGATATCTTCCCAAGCCATACTTGGCCAAAGATCAGGAGGGCTCGGTTGGTCGTGGTATTCAATGTAAATTGATCCCACCGGTACCACCCTTGAAGACACGGTTTCTAGTTTTTGCTCCAAATCATTTCGGACCTCTTGGAGCTTCCGGTCGGCTGCCTCAAGATCATCCTGATGCTGTTTCCTCATTTTGATTATTTCACTTACGGCGTCTTCTAACGTCCACGTTAAAGCTCGCTGACAAATGACAAGGTTTCGTTTCTGACAGACCACATGAGCCCATTTACCTGGGGAGCTACCAGCAAGCTTTACATTGGGAGGTCGTAACTCGATACAAGTATTTGGATCGGTAACATTCCTTGGATATCCCTCGTCCCAATTAGTGTACGTTAGTTGTTCTCCATCTTCCCATATAAATTGCTCAGTCTCGTCATCATATTTACTGCCGAGCCACAAGTTGTCATAAATATTTTGAGTGTAGGTTGCCAATAACTCTTGCATTTCTGAATCCTTCACCATCACAAGGGAGGACGAAGGGAATTGATTACCTTGTGCGGTGCAGAAGGATTTAGCCTCGTTGTAAGGGAGTAAGTCTGTGAACGCCTTTATACACAATTCGTCCTTGTATGCCACCCACCCATTTTCACACCCGGCAGCTTGTGGAATTTATGAAGTGAGAAGAAATCTTGACTTAATTTATAGTGAGGGACTATGGAAATATGGTAAATAATATATGTAATTTACCTGCTCTTCCAGCCAGTAGTAAGGCGATCAGAGGGAAATATTTCACCGCTTCCATTTCGGTGATTACCTTCAAATAACTTCTGAGATCTGATTGACTATTCCATTCATCATTTGGATTTATATATACCACAGCTTTAATCACAAGTGATAACACCTTTAGCTCTTCGTGCGTAATGAGGTCAAACTCCAGATTGTGCTGATGGATTTTGATTGATCGCTGTCAAGCACGTGCACATCTAAATTTGTTTTGCGCAGAAAGTGCAACTTATTTCCTACATTCCTGGTCATGGAGCATGTACGCTTGGCAACGAATAGGTCGTATAAAATGATGACGGTATAGTGCTTTATTGACGATGTGCAAACAAGGTCTTATCATGAAATACGTAAATTGATAAACCATATTTTATCTCGCGCGTGTAAGCAAGCGACATTTGCTGAAAGGCGTACATGTAAAAATTACTTATCTTCTGGCTGAACGGTAACCTTATGAAAAACATGTCAAACTTATCTCACCAATACTATTGATAGTCATCAATAATACACCAAACCTGTAGTTCTGCATACGTTCTGTTCTGTGTACGAGTTATTATTTTTCAACACAATGTCAGCCACCAACTTTTCATGAAAGTGTGAACATATTCAATTGAAATGCAGTGGTATCATATCAATCGGGTGTCATTAAAATAAATCTTTCTGTCTAACTAAAATTGTAATGATGCATAATCAATCCTACGTCTCACCTCGGCCAATCTCAGTCAATCATTAGTTCTAGTGTGAACACAGAGATTGCTTCAATGTTCTGTAAATAATAACAAGTTAAGTGTTTACATTACGATAATATTGCATCATAATGTGGGTAAACAAAATTCCTGCACGGCGTACAAAAATAGGCTACGACGTGAGTACGACATTGAACATTAACTTGACTTTGATGGTCAGTAAGTATTTCGAGTTTCATCAATGCTCATCAAACGGTTCATGCTTTCACGCATTTACAATATAATGGATTACAATCCCAAGTTTCTCGTCTGGGTGGTTATCTTCCTTCCAGTGTTGACCGCCCAAGAATGCCAGGTATCGCTTCTAAATGGCACCGTGATCGGGGCTCTTACGGACACCTTGAATCCGTTGAAAAAGATGTGCTCTTTTATGGCCATTCCATATGCAGATGTTCCAGTTGACGATTTAAGATTCGAGGCGCCTCAGACATATCCCAGGAACTGGGGTACCTTAAATGCTACGTCGTCACCAAACAGATGTCCCCAGGTAGATCCGCCTCCAGAGGGAGTAATTTTGTCCGAGGATTGCTTGTACCTGAATGTGTACCAACCTCAGGCAAGCATTATTTTCATTACATTAATTTCAAGTCGTGGAACTTTTGTTCAAAATAAATTTACATCCATTAAAAAACTGAAGCTGTGAATAATTGTTTGTAATATTGATAACAGAACGTGGACCAGGTCGATCCTGCAGGGTTTCCGGTCATGATTTGGTGACAAAAAATTAAAAATATTCACACCTATTTTTAATAATAGTTTATTTTGAAGAGGAGGAGTGTAAGAAATTATGTCATCGTCATCTAAAACATGTTTAGGTTTCATGGCGGCTCATTCACAGGCGGAGGCTCCCACGGGTTCACAGCAACCAGACTGCTCGGGAGAGGTGACGTGATACTTGTTGTTGTACATTACAGATTGGGCATGCTGGGTGAGTAATGCAAATTCAAAAAAATCAAATATTTTGTTCTTGATAAACATTTTGTACTTTTAGTAATTATTGTACGCAGTGGCTGCGGAACCTATTTTGATCTGTGGGGGACAAGACATCCGTACAAGCAAATGTTATATATGTACATACACTAAAGCTAAAAAATGCAAGCGAAAACTCGTGTATAGAAGAAATTTAATTAAGTTTTATAACTTATACATGCAAATATTGGAAATTTTGGGACTTTCCAATGGCCTAATTGATGTTTTCTGACCTTCTTTTATAGCTTTTCGCAAAATCCATGCACAAATAAGGATAATGTATGGATGCGAGCGTAGCGAGCAGAAAATTTCGTAAAATATAGATTATAATCTGAGGGGTAGCGGTAGATTTTAACGAAAAATTAAGATTTGGGGATAATATTAGTAGGCTTATTGCGCATGCTGGTAAATTTCAGTGGGGGACAGAGATACGTTTGTCCCCCCCTTGACGAATCCTGTGGGGGATTTATCCCCCACGTCCCCCACGGTTCCGCAGCCTATGATTGTACGTTTGAATGAAATGTAGGATTTTTTAGCACAGGAGATGGTACCGTCCCTGGAAACAATGGTTAGATGCATATTGAAAGGCATAGATCAACATATACGTAATCCGCAGTGCAAAACCGAATTATTTTTTAGGTCTCAAGGATCAGGCTTTCTCTATTCGATGGGTCCACGAGAACTTTAGAGCATTTAACGGAAACCCAAATAAAGTGACAATATCTGGGCACAGTGCAGGTACATAATTATATACATGTTAGGAATTTAAAAAATATGTATGGCATTTATTTGAGTTTGTCTAAAATAGGCGGCGCATCTGTAATATACCAGCTAATGCATCCAGAAAACAAAGGAATGATTCACGGCGTCATTTCACAAAGCGGAACGGCCCTTGCTTCCTGGGCTCTCGACAGAAATCCCAGCCAATCCGCTGAAACCATGGCTGGACGACTAGGGTGCCCTGTTATTGAAGCAGAGTCGATGGTGGCGTGCCTACGGAAGCTGCCCTGGGAAAGATTGGTTCAGGAGCAAGCCGAATATACGTATGAACTATTAGGCAACATGACATATGCATACGCAGGAATGACGCCAGTGATCGAGCCAAAGGACACTCCTGGAGCCTTCATCACAGACGATCCCACATATTTGCTGCAACGTGGAGACATTCTGGATATCCCCTTGATGGTGGGGGCGAATAAGCACGATGGCAGCTTCATACTAGCTAACCTATACGCTGCAAAATTTGGTCCTGAAAACCTGGACAAAAATCCTGAGTACATGAAGCAGCAAATGATTCCAGACATTCTGAAGTTCGGGAATTTGCCGGAAGAGAATCCTGGAAACAGGGCTGTTGTATCTTCCTTTGAGCTTGCGTATCTATCCGGTGTGAACCGAAGCAGTTGGAGTGATAGCATGCCTGGGCTTGTTGACGTATGTAGATCACTGCAGTAACTAATTTCATTTCTTCGAATGATTATTTTTTTCATGTCATGATTAACTTTTTCTAGTTGGCCACGGTATTGGCATATAAGTCAGCGGCGCAAAATACGGCAGAACTTTTGAGTGCGAGAAATGTATCCGTATTCCTCTATTCCTTTGAACATCACTCCAATAATTCATTTGGCGACTTTTTGTTCGATCCCACCAAGATACCTGTAATTGCCGGCATTACACATGGGGACGGTAATGGACACCTTTGCTCTTGTCTTTGATTATTTCGATTTCCCTGAAATTCAGGGCCTGAATATGACTTTTAATTATTGAATATTTTCTAATTCTCACAGAACTAATTTACCTGTTCGACCTTCCAATTCCGACCAACTTCAGCGACGATGATGTGGCATTCTCGGATATAATTTGTGTCATGTGGCTAAATTTTGCCACAACGGGGTAAGTACTAATATTGTTGAAAAATTAGGTAGGGTTTTAGTTGTTATTGTAAACGCAAATATTAATTCTTTTTTTGCTAGGAATCCGACGCCGGTAGCGGACCAAAGATTTGAGACTTGGACACCTTACAACACTCTAACTGAGCATTACTTAAAACTCAATGTGAGTCCTAGCATTCAGTACGGTTATCGTAACTCATGGCGTCCCAATGGATTCCAGTGGAATTAAATCAAGAATTAATTAAAAACTCCGTAATTCAGTAAAAAATATAAAGATTGTTTTGATTTGAATTGACACAAGTAAATTAGAGCTTCATAAATTGTGGTGGTATCCAATGATTTGGTGCAGAGAACTACGCACATTGAAATCGCACTTGAGATATAGGATACTTTACGTCAATAACTAGTGAATGGATAATATCCAAACTGGTCAGTTTGTTAAATTCGGTAAAGATGCTTCTACTTGGCATATCAAACCTGTGTTTAATTTTAATACTTTAGAATAGTACACATTTCCATCTTTAACTTTCGCAACATTTACAACTGACATGTGGCGAAAAATCACCGTCATACTGGTTCTCCGAATGGTCGTCTAAGAGTTCCGACAATGATCATCTAGAAGTAATAAGTACCTGTCATCGAATTGTTCTTCTCACTATATTAATACGATGTTTTCAAAAATAAACTATCTGTATGAATCATGTCACGATGAATAATTGACACTTAATGCGAATTAACGCTATTGGAAACTAATGGACGCGACTAGCTTGACATTTAACAACAACAAATGATAGGACGTAGTACTTTTTGTACGTATAGTATTATTCCATGCAATTGTGACAATCTCAAGAACGTATCAGTAACGCAGTATTTCGATTGTCAATTTAGGATATATTATAACGACAAGTTAGTGTATATAAAACAACCACGATACAAATTGCTAAGCATTATTTTGTCCCCAGTTTTTATTGTGCAATAGCATTTACACAAAGATGATATCTTGATTCGATCAACATACGAAGTATTACGAAACGGTGGTAGCATTTACGAAATTCATTGAATGAAGTGAGTGCATTTTGCCATGAAACCATCGAGTTTGTTCTTTGAAGCTCCGAAATGCAGTTGGTTAGAGTAGGCTATAAGACGCTCCAGTAACAACAAATACATAGTTACAATTGGTATTATATATGTGACTCCATATGCGACAAATGTCTTGTACAAAATGCTGGCCAACATCTTGACAATTAGACAAGTTCCAAACAGCAACTGCACTGGTAAATATGAAAACGCAAGTGGTGAAAATATTCCTGACATTGAGGATGACATGATTGCGACAGCGAAGCCGCGCACCAACAGGTGTAGCTTCGTGAAATATTTGCTTTCACACGTACTAGTTTGTACGGCCGTATGAAGCTGGTTGATTAATAACTTAATTTCTTTTTGATACATGTACGTAGGCTTTTTCAGGTATTAACTTTGTGTTGCTCTCATTTTCCAACCGGTTGACCAATTTCGTGAATGTTTCACGTATTACTTCCCCGTCCTCTTGCGCACATTTTGCAATGCTCATGAAAACTCTAGCTTCTTCTGGAGAGAAATTACGGATATCAATAAATCAATCTTTCATTTCTACAGCTGTTTCTTTGTACCAGCATTGTAGTAATGAACATATATTTCATATCCTGTTAACAATTTTATCTCAGCAAAAACTCTTCGCCCGTTCCGAGAAGGGTGGTATTTTGATAGTTTGCTTGCACTGAAATTATGTCGTCTCTTCAGAGATCACTCCGGAAAACCATCCCGGGTGGCGGCTACATAGTCACAAATTTCATTTTAAGTTTCTACACGCCTGTATAACACCTAAAGAGACCTTCTCAGCTATTTGGTTCAACTAGAATCATCCGTGCTTTACAATCACAGACACCAATTTATCAATGCGTCTCCCGTCGACAAGGTTTAAAGGTAGTCCTAGTTTCAGTCTAATTTTAAGCTATCGCTCACCACTATTGAATGGCTCACATATGTGAATAATAGCTGATCTGTCTGACACTGGATCCCCGTCATCATTTTTGACTTACATCTTATTAAAGCTGCAGCAAATCCATTTGAAAAATGTGAATTCGTTTTTGCCGCAATACCGTGGGTAGAGAAAAACGTGATCGCCAGTTTCACTGGCCGTAACACTGGACAGATAATTGGTATAACAGTGAGTGACCAGTCAGTCGAAAGTGCTACTATTACGATATCCAACGATACATTGCTTGGCGTATCCGATGAAGTCGTCTGTGAGATAAACTGAATCAAGATTGATAACCTGATTGAGCACAGCTATCTGATTGAACAGGAACATGTCATTATGAAGTATAACAACGAGGCAACTTGTGATAAGGATCTCCACAATGCACATCAACGTCAGGTATACAAACAACAACAACTCGTCAATATGGAACCGTGTGTAGGATTCCCAGTGCCAAAATAGCCAACAGGAACGAAGGAGTTCAAATGTGAAGAAGAATGCCATGGCGAATTCCGAATAAATTCTCACCAGCCGGTGCGCGGGTTTAGTATAAAATGGGTTATCTATTAAAATTTCTCGCTATTTTTGTGCATAGTACGACATTGCAACGAATTATTGGCAGAATCGATGAATTTTCAAACCAACGTGGATTAGAGACATTTTAGATATAGTATATTACTGAATTTGTTTGCATTTATTAGATATATTTTTTTAGTTTTTGGTATAGTCTTTTTACGTATTAAGTTTTTGGCCCCACAAGAAATTTAAATCTACTTAAATCAAGAGCGTTAATCTGGTTAAAAAATGTATTTGACTCTGCATGACCATCATACTTGTAACTAAAAAGATTTTGAATTTTTATCCAGCTCTCTTTATACAATAATACATGCTTATAAATAACATGCATTTCACTTAGTTGCTTAATTATTAGTATTCGTAAAATATACTTTGCTGTTGTAATGGTTTGGCCATTTGCTACAGCTCAAATACAATCTCACACTTAATACTTCTAACATGTTCCACGCAATTAATATTTTCCTCCAAAACTTCACGTTGCCAGTTAAATTCTTGCATTATATTAATATCCCGGGCCCGTCCATCTGCACTTCATATCACACGAGCGGAGGTACGAGCTTGATGGCAAATGTTTTCCATTCCGTAAGAATTCATCACAACACAATCCTGGCAGTGTAAGAACTGTATGTAAGCCTCTCCTGCTATTTTTAATGCTCCATAACCGACTATGCTTTGGTTTTAGTATACAATATTTTACATATGCCGGAAATGTTATAAGAGGGCATGTATTGTGACATGCACTAGCTTGTAAAGTAAAAGCCGATGCTTTTTAAATAACTTTTTATGATTTCTGGTGGAAAATATGATGCCTTACATAAACCATCAAAATTGCAACACGTAACATCAGAATCCAAATTACCAAATGGATTGAATATCCATGTAATTATAAAATATTACGGTAATGGAAATATAAATTTACCCGTTACGCAATATGTTTGTATGTAGGTTTTGGTAGTATTTTTATCCATAAATGCTATATTGAGCAAAGAGAACGTCCCTGTTTGCGGCAACAATGTCCTACATGGAAATACGTTTGTGCACGAAGATACTGTTTGATGGCACCCAAATTAATGGACAAAAAACATTATGTAATTCTTCAAGATACCTACAGATATTTATGCTTTAAATACCATCTTTATATAACACGATTACTGTACTGCTACACATTATGAGAATACAATACTGGGATGCTTAAAAATGCATCAAAATCATTATGAGAATCAGCTAAAATCTGTAACTTTCTTTGATAAAAGTCACGATAAAAATTGCAAAATTCCACGGACATCAGCAATAACTTTAATTGATCACATTTTACAAAATGAAATATCATTTTATTCCAATGTATTCTAATTTTTGAAATATATAATTAAATAATGCTTTACCAACAGTGTACCATCAACAACTATAAATAAATGGTAGGGACGAATACTAATTAAAATGGTTTTAACAAAACTAATGTCACCGTATTGCGAACAATATCGTCACAAATTGATAAACCCAGTTTAGCCGTAACCAGTCCATATGGTCCAAGACGAAACCCAGTTGCAGGAACTGCTCTCAGCAGTCTCCTCACCCGTGCATTTATTGCATATGTACTCCAGTGTTGCTGGAAACGGATGCAATTTTGACGCGGAATGTTTGCCAGGTAAGTCAATATTATTGCAATTGTAAAACATATGAATGTAATTACCACCATTACAAAGTACAAAATCAACGGCAATTCATTGTACATTGTCACCGTAGCAAAGCTGGTACCAGTTGCAGCGAAAACGCCAACAAATATTAGATTTGTCAAAAATACGTCAGTGCATTCTAACCCATAGACAATCAGAATCCGCAAAATTAGTAACCTGTGGTGACATTTACGAAAGTCCCGGAGTAAATTGCAGTCATCCAAGTCGTCCTCAAGTCTGATCGTCGACCCTCCTAAATGTAGTTGATTAGAGTAAGATATTAGGAGCTCCAGAAATACCAAAGCTAATACAACAATTGATGCTAAATGAGTGGTTCCATATGCTGCAAACGACATGTACACCATGCTCTCAAACAACTTCACAATTATGCCAGTTCCAAGAAGCAACTGAATTGGTGAATATGGAAATGCAAATGGAACACACAAGCCTGTCAAAGCGCCCAGATTAATTGCGCCAGCAACCAAGTATACCAATATGGGTAGCGGTATGGTATGTTTTCTGTCAAATGTATCATGTGGTATTTTCGTCGACAGCTGATTGCACAAGAACTGAATAGATTTGCTGTAGACGATGATGTTGAGCCAACTTGAGATGAGTATCTCAACTAGGCACAGACCCGTGATGTTTATAAAAGCCTCGTCAATATGCAGCCGCGTGTAAGTCTTCCAGTGAGCCAATAACCAACAGGAACGGAAAAGAAGAAAGATGAACATGACAGCCAATCCGACTACTGAGTAAATTCTGAACAGTTTGTGTCGGCGTCTATTGTAGAATGGATTATCTGTTAAGAATTGTTGTGACATATGTGCGTAGTACGGAAGTGCCACAAATTTTTGCAAGCGCCGATGAATATTCAAAACGGATTGGATTAGCGACATCTTGACACACCGTGACAAGAGGTTATAACAATTCTGAGATGCTTTCTGAAGTGTAGACGAGGGCTATATGAGAGGCCTAAACACATAAAGTAGAGTGTAGAAGCGTTCACATAAAACAAGATATATGTATGTTGTTATTTTGCAGTGTTGCTAATAATAAGTTGAATGCTTCCACGTGCCCATTAGTTATGTATTAACGTGTTACATGAAATGTTTTTAAAAGTTCCATTTTCCGTTCCATAAGAATAGAAGGCTTTGTTCATAGGATATCTAAATAAAGATCGACTTAATGTCCGTGTTACACAAACATAACAATTGACTTTATAACTTTCATTTGCTATATTTAGGCCAGTTTACGTGGTTCGGGTTTGCTTTTATAATAATATTCAAGAAACGTGACGTAAAGGTAAGCATTAAGATATGTAATAAACCCGACAATCGAAATAGAAAAGTGTCGAAGAAATTAAATTTTTTGAAACTTTCAACCCGTTGTAAGTATGACATTATTTCCAATTCCAACTGTGGTACGTTCTCACCTTTAGCATAAACTACAGATGATTCACACCGAACCGTACATATCTCAAAATAAACCTGATAATCGAAGTAAAAGATATCGTAAAAGCACCGAATCGAATAACAGTTAAAGTTTGAAATCAACGCTGCCGTTAAACGGTTACCGTTGTTTCCTATATACTATGTAAGGTTGCTATATAATTGGTCTCCGTATACTATCTCTAAAAGTTATTATCTAAACATTCCGGAACATGTGTAGTTTTTGTGACATAACTAAGTGGATTTCCGTGTTTTCGGTTAAAAAATATCCAGTATGGAAATACTTTTTTTAGGAAGAAGTGACTACATAACTGACTCTATGTCGACGAACAAAAAACATATAATGCCTGGAAATGGTATGGAAGTTAAACTTAAATACACCACACTAACAATAGAGTGAGTTGATTAGTTGGATGAGTGACATTGCATTTTGAATTGATGTTATTATCTGTGAATTCTGCCCTCGAATGGATATATAACAAATCATGAATTCGTCTATAACTTAATTGTAAATCGAAAATGCAATTAAGTAAGCATCCATATTTATGCAAAGAACTACGTTGAAATTCACTTTTATACTAATTTACTGACGCTAATAGAGCGAGTTAGTTGTATGCCATGCAGTTACGTATGCGGTAAATTTACGACTGACATACGTTTAATGTCGATATATAATAGAATGTTTTTTAATTACAGTGAATAGAGATAATATTTACATGATTTATTAGTAAACTTAAACTACTAATACTGCAGAGAGTTACGTTAACAAATATTATCCTTAAATAATTATTATTCATAAAATATAGTAAAATTAAATATTCATTGTTTAACATGACATAGTATAAATATACCAATGTGGGTATCAGTAGCACAATTTAGATGCTAGGATAGGTACATAAATATTGACCAAGCTGTACATTGGCAATTTAATTTTTTTCATACATTTAATTTGTTTCAGTAACTCGTCAAGGTTAATCAGCAGCTCATAAGCTAGCGTCTATTTTTGTAAAACCTGATTGCACAACTGAAAGTTGAACAAGAGCGGGGTGGCATACGAACAACTAAAATGGCTTCAATAAAACAAGTGCGACCGTATTGTTAATAATATCGTCACAAATGAATAAACCCAGTTTAGCTGTTACTATTCCGTATGGTCCGACGCGAAACCCGGTTGCAGGGACTGCCTTCAATAGTCTCTTCATCCGACCTTTTGCTGCATATCGGCACAAGAATTTTTGGAAATGGGTGCAATTTTGACGTGGAATGTCCAACAGGTACGTAAATAATATCGCCATTGTAAAATATATGCATGTAATTAGTATCAATGCGACATATAAAATAAACGGCAAATCATTGTACATTCTCAGCATAGCAAAGCTTGTACATGTTGCTGCAAAAACACCCACAAATATTAGGTTTGTAATAAACAGCTCAGTGCATTCTAATCCATATGCTATAAAAATCCGCAAAATTACTAAACGATGGTAGCATTTACAAAAGTCACTGAACAGGTTGCAGTCAGCTAAGTTGCCTTCAATTCCGCTCATTGACTTTCCAAAATGGAGTTGCCCAGAGTTGGATATTAGGAGCTCCAGAAACAGTAAAGCTAAAACTACAATTAACGCTAAATGTGTGGTTCCATAAGTGGTGAATGACACGACGTACAACATGCTCTCAAACAATTTCACAACTAGTCCATTTCCAAGAAGCAACTGAATTGATGGTGTATACGGAAATGCAAATGGTGCACACAAGCCAGATTGATTGCGCCGGCAATGAAATACATCAATATGCGTAACAGCGAAGAATGTTTGCTGTCAGGAATATTAGGTGGTGCCAGCGTGGGATGCTGAATAAACAAGAACTGTATAGCTTTGGTGTAGACGATGATGTTGAGGGAACTGGTGATGAGTATCTCAACTAGGCACAGACCCGTGAGGTATATAAAAGCCTCACCAATATGCGGATGCGTATAAGACTGCCAGTGCCCCAATAGCCAGCAGGAACGGAGAAAAAGAAATAGAAACATGAAAGCCATAGTGAGTTGTGAGTGCATTCTGAACAACCGATGTGTGCGTCTCCAATACAAGGGATTATCTATTAACAATTTTTGTGACATGTGCGCGTAGTACGGTAGTGCCACGAATTTTTGCAAGTGCCGATGAATAAACAACGCCGTTTGGATTGCGACATCGTGACACGCAGCGAGAAGAGTTCACGCAATTATGATATACTTCCTGAAATGAGTATGAAAGCCAAATGACATGCCTAAAGACTAAAAGTAGATTGCAGAAGCGTTGTCATAAAAAAGATTATGTATGTTGCTTCTTGCAATTTTGCTAATAATAAATCAAATGCTTCCACGTGCCCATTAGTTATGTATTAAGATGTTATATAAGATATTTTTTATATTAACTAATATTTTCACTTCTAAAATATCCTTCCTTAGGAGTAAGTACCGTTCCATTCAAATTTCGGGCCTGGAAAATAAAGACTAAACATATATATTATTATTATTAAGCATTGAAGCGTTTCAGCTGCATTTGAGAGTGGTTTGTATTCATTTCAGCCCATGTTTTCCAGTTCCAATTGTTCTGCAAATCTCAATGTAAATTCGATGTTATTCTATATTATCTGCACTATGCACCATTCGTTATAGTAAATTAATGAGTTTGTACGGACTGTAATTGCCTCACAAATGAAATACTCTGGAAGAAATTGCTCGATATTTACGTTTTTTGCAAATATAAATTCTTTCCTCTAAAATGCCATGTAGCAGCATATATGCGACTTATTAATATTTCTTGGCACTCAATTTGCCAGACTGCTAAACTTTTATGGTGTGTTTGCATTCTTGTCCTCACAGGTTTTTTCATCCCACATGTTCAATTTCTCCTAATTCGCGAACCGTCCGGAGCACATCCACAGTTTACTCCTGCGGAGATATGGGTCTGGTGGCAGTTTTTTTCGATTCCATGAGCATTCCATCTAATTAAGGATAAAATTCCATTAATGTTGCCAGTAAAATTCGTACGCTCTATTAATATTCTCGGCCGTCAATCTGCACTTTACATCGGTCCAGCCGAGATACGAGCCCGATAGCAGCCTATTTCATTCTGTAAGCATTCACTAATAATTAACCACATGGTTATGTAAAAACTGTTCGTATAAGCTTCTATTTCTCTATTTAGTGCTCCATTACTGACTCTGATTTGGTATTAATACACTATATTTGGATATTCAGGAAGTGTTATGAGGGGACATATGAACTAACTGGTGAAGTATGAGCCGACACATCTAATATAACTTTGTATGAGTTATGGTGGAATATCTCATGGCTTACATATACCATCAGCATAACACATCGTGACGTCAGATATCTGGATTCAAATTACAAAATGGATTGAAATCCATATAATTATGTCTGCATTAAATAATTTAAATTTGTTATGGAATATCATAGTTATAAAATATTACGGTGCGGAAAGGAGAGCCGTAACGGAAACATAAATTTGTCAGTTGCGGAAACTGCTTTTATCCTATGTATTTTTTGCTTGTTTTTTATCTGTTAAACATATTTTGAAATATTTGGGAATTTTCGGTTTTACTGTGAATCTGTCACATCAAAACAAACTTCCGTGATGGCGGTAAGCACACGCACATCGACATACTTGTATGCAAATTCGGAAAGAAATGCAGCAATTTTACCGGGCAGACCATTCAACATGGGATATTGGTGGAAAGAACTGGTTTCATAGATCATAAATTCAAATTCATTTCATTAGAGCAGACCATTAGACCAAAAACCTATTGATGTACGATTAATAATATAATAATATGATATCATTAAGAATTAATTCATTGTGGTGAAATGAGTCACAATTAAATTTGTAATTTTATAATGCTCATAATGTCGAGAGCAATCACTAAATTACAGATACACCAACTTTTGAACTGCGAAGCAAGTTATAGTGGTAGCTTCTGCAATAGAGCCAAAACATTCGAACACGAGCATGGAGGTTAGTCACACAACATAATTAAAACTTGGTAGTCATGATATAATTAAGTCATGATAGCATGAATTCTGGTAGGATTAGTTTTTGCGCTACAAGGTAGGACAGTAACTTGCAAATGGATTGCCAATTTAACGATGAAATGAATTCTTTTGTCGAAACAGAAGGACGTTTCTGGAACCAACTGTTAGGTGAACACAAAATACGTTAGGTGAACGATTGTATAAAGCTACTGTTGTGTGGCGTATCAAATTTATGGAAATTTAATGTAGTTCCAACACCTTTGGTAAATATTATTCAAATTTTATTTATTTTCTTTACGGAAATGTTTTACTTATCTTGCTCAACACATTTATGAAGTTCAATCAAAATTATTAAGTTGGTGCTGATGACGCTTGGTCCCTGGTTGTCTAAGCAGTCCTTTTCCACACCCTTACCGCTAAATTCCTAGGTCGAACCTCACATCCAGAGACGTTAAAATACAATCCCTCATAGTCAATATCAGTGCCACCAGAATAGAAATGTCTTCCAGCATTTGCTGTACGTGACATTCCGTCAGATGCAAGAGACACCCGGTCATCAAATTGTGCCGTTCCATGCCAATCCCTGTACACGTCAGCAATACGAGGAGCACATTCATCTTGAATGGATCCCCAGCCCCCTGAGGTGCCTCCGTAAACTCGGAAGAAGAGACCAGCGAATGTTCGGCTAATGTCCTCCCACGTCAAAGTCGGCCATAGCGTACGAGGACTTGGTTGACCATTATATTCCACATAGATGGATCCAACTGGGACTACTTGCGTTTTAACCGTCTCCAGGTCCTGGCTGGTTACCTGAAGATTTTCTATCGCTACCTGAAGGTCGTCTCGAGTTGAACGGAGCTGCACTCTTAGGTCATCCCGGTCACGTATAGCATCTTCAAGAGCAGCATCGACATCTTCCAGCTCCTTCCGCATTTTTATGACCTCTCCAATTACGTCCTGTAGAGACCAGGACAGCGTTTTCTGACACATGACCATGCTGCGCCTCTGACAGTTTACGTCGGACCATTTCCCTGCTATTTCAGTTGAGACCTTGGCGTTGATTGGACGTAGATCGATGCAGATATTCGAGTCAGAACCATTCCTTGGAGATCCTTCTTGCCAGTTGGTATAGGTTAGGGAGTCACCGTCGTCCCACAGGAACTCGGCTGCTTCTTCATTGTACCTCCCTCCGAGCCACAGATTGTCAAAAATTTCCAGTGTGTAGTTTACCAGAAACTCTTGCATGGCCGCTTCTTTCACCAGCACCAAAGAAGGAGAGGACGCCGCGTCAGCTTGAGAGGCGCAGAATGTTTTGGCTTCATCGTACGTCAGTAAATTGGGGAACGCTTGGATACATATTTCGTCCTTGTTACATATATGCCCAGCCGTTTTCACACACCGCCGCACCTGCAAGTGGTAAACAATATAAGCCTAATGAGCACAGATTGAAATTATGAAGGTGGTCACAACTAAATATAAAATAAACATTATACCTGGGTCTGCGGTGAAGCACAAAAAAGTGAGGAGCAAATAATATGCCAAATCCATCGTCGGTGGTAATTGGTTGGATGCTGGAAGGTTATCAAGAATGTAATGAGGTACATGTTGATTGAACTGACTCTATTTATACAAGCTCCCCACACAATATGACGCCGGTACGCTGCAGAATTGCCTTTGGAGTCAGGTTGAGTGATCTGCTGGTCGTGTAAACCGGTGGCATATTGTTTAACACATTATGGAAGTTTACAAATCCCACGCGGAAATAAATCATTCTAAATATTTTAATCCACGTGTCCACCTTTGCACTGAGTTATATATGTCATGAAACAAGTGCCGCATTTTTGTACAATTTTTTTTTGTTACGTGTGAGATTAAATTATCGTCACAATAATTCACTGTTGCAAACCATAATGGTTTGAAGCCATATAGCAAGTTCAAGTATGATGTCATGTCATGTTGGAGGCAAGGCGTTTACCCACAAAATGTATACTCATAAGCTGCACTGCGCCACAAAGTTTATTTAGGTATTACAAAATAGAGATTGTATGAAGCCGTCGGGCGCTGGATTAGCAATTAAACCCTTTCAACGGGAGATTAAGTTCAACTGGAGCTCAAAACGTCGGCACTTTTGATGCATCATATACAATATTATTTTTTCAGAATCATGATTCTGTTTTGGGTATGGCATGTTGGAAAAAACAGTTTCTCGTAACTTTGCTGCCTGTCATGTAACAAGTAACAACTCATTTAAATGTTAAATGTGTACCCACGCAAACCTGGGTTGCCACAAACCATGCTCAGATATGAGTGCCGTAAACTATGACATGTTAATCTTTCTCCGTGACCATATATTAATGGACCATACTATGCCCACCTGCTTCAGATAAGCCCTCTTAGATAATATTAGTACCAACTATGCAAAGCAGCATCGCAACAAATTTCGCACAACGTACAAAGCAGAACATTTTTAATCCCTATGAGCCGACAATCCATGTGTAAGATTGTGGTGATGACTTTGCAAAGCGAAACTATTAATTAGTAACGGTCAGTGATAAATCATCAGAACGTCTCGGAATGATTGGGTAAGTCCTTATGCATCGTTAAATTTTAGAAAGGAAAAATATTTTTAGTCAAGGCCATCAGTTATTTCTACAACCAAGAGCATTAGCTAAGCGCGAAAAGATCAATCTAGCAATTAACAAAATTGGCAGATGCGGAAGAAGAATACGATGTGTCGTGTAGATCCTACAAAATGTATCTGAATTTATTTTTAGTCGTATTTTATGGTGCCTCAGTAATTTCTTAATATCCTTCTGTAGTTAAATGCACTGATGATATCCGATTTAAGTACATTTTCACATCCACAAACACATGTTACATATATATGCATTCCGAAATGAGTATTTTAATGGCCGTTTAATTGGATTTCCGACGTGAACAAATAAATTTTTGATAGTATGTTAGAAATTAGGTCCTTTCAATTTCGGTTTGATTGTGTCTTCGAACATTATTTTTAATTATTGACATGTCTTCAATGGATGGGCAGTACGATGACGGCGAAATGTGCAGAATTGGTACTCATTAAGTCACCATTACATACCTATATAGTTCAGTCTCATAGGTGTTTTACGTGCACAACTGATGAAATATGCATTTCAAAACACATATTCGGAGCAATATTTCAATAACATCACCACGGCTAAAATCACTAGTTTGTAATTGTAATTAATGGAATTCTGACCCTACTGACATCTATCTGAATACAATTTCTGTATTTAGATGAATCGATGCGAACGGGACGGATATCTGCGTAACGGTCTAAGAATGAATGCAGCCATAGATGACTCGAACGGCGTCAACGGGAAACAATCATGAAACGTAAGAAAATGAAAAGGCAAGATCAAATATTTGTAATCTTAGGCAATAAATGCTTTCGGCATTCTATATGGCATATAATCCAGGCAACAGGCGCCATCCTATCCATTATATTGTTGTACCCTTTGGCTGCATTTTACGACCAAACGTCAAATCAACTTCTTATTTCTTTAATGTTTAATGCGCTTGGGACCATATCTATTTCGGGTATCACAGGGCATTTGGAAAGTCAAACAATTGTTCCATCGGGAGATATCATGACGAAGGACGAATTGAACGAATATATGCCAAATGCTGTACTTTGATATTAATAAAAATTGACGAGTTTCACAAAATGAACAGAACAAGGGTCCCTTTGTATGTTCTATTCGTATTGCAGCGAGTCGCATTGCTTGTTTTGAAAACAAGCGTGTATGTGTTTCCTTCTCAACTGATAATATCAATTCCCGCCGCTGGCCTGTAACCGAATAATGCAATATCATATGCCTATCTTATCTTTTCTGATCTCAGATTGGTGGCGTTTGGAAGATTTTTAAAACCAGAGCTTAAATGTTTCGTACAATATCGACGTAAATGAAATTATGTTCGTACAGGAAAGTGTGAAAAATTACTTGGATATGCTACTGTCAACATTCTGTCAAGGACAAAAAATATCTTATCAAATCTTAAAAATATCATATTATTTAATTTCTTTGCACCCATGCACGCTTAATATTATATAACATAACAGCGATTTTAATTACTGTCATGTTCGCGGGCTTAGCATAAACATTCCTGTGTGAGCTGAGTCGTACATCACCACTTCATATATTCGTCATCTAATTTTCGTGAATAATTCGTTCTTGTTGCTTTGTACACAGTTCATCCCAGAATAACTTTTGCCATTTTCAAATGCTCATTATGAATTCATAAATCCTCCCATAACCATGTCCTCAAAATTCAATTATTGTCGCTCAGAATATATAGTTTATTAGTTGAGTTAAATTATATTGTCGACTAAATACCATGCCTGGGTTATGCGGAGAGCTGTTTGTTTGTAAAGTTGTCATAATAATAACACTCACAGTTTTGTGATGTAACGGAACTAGTTTCCCAAAAACACGTTTCAAAATTGAAAAATGTTTCAAAAAAACAAAAACAAGTTTCCCAAATCCCACATAAATGTTTTTGTACCTTCCGTGTTTGTTGTCCACAACCACCGGCACCATGGTTTGGAAAAATAAATTCTTCGTGCCAACAAACTTTGAAATTTTATAAGGTAGAATACACTATTAGGCAAATTTTATTTATTGGAGGCATCCCTTGTCATGTTTTTCCGGAAAACCGTTCTGCTATTCCAATTTGATTTACCCACAAAAATCTTCCGCGAACATCGTTGCGCTTCGTTTTATAATTCATGTATTAATATCACGATCTCGGTTATCCTGAACACACTCTAAAATCTGTACTAACCTAACTGAACACCTGCACTAAAAATTAGACGACCGCTTTTCTTTCGACTTTCAGAACTTTCTGGACCGAATTCGTCAAAGTCCAGAATTAGCAATGCCGAGCCTGGCGGTCATCCAACTTCTCATTGTCCAATTAAAAGTTGCCAGTAGAGTATTCTGCTTTGCCCCAATCAACATCCATTCCTGCGGAAATAATCACAGACTCAGTGTAAACATCCATCTGCAACGGAAATTCAAATCTGCCTGGTTGCCTATTCACTTCGTGTCAATATTTCTCTCCATGCGGGAACTTTACAAAAATCTCACCGAAGGAGACATGAATCTAATCGTAATTCTATTTCACTCCCACTTGCTTGTATCCAAGTTGGCCGTCGCCACTATGCACTACTGGCTAAACGTATATACTCTCGAAATATGCCAGTTTCTAAGCTGTATTTTTGGGAAACCTAGAGGATTACTTGAAGCATGCGCCGCAACCCAACATCGTTCAATTACAAATGCCACACGTGGCAGCTATAAATTTCTGTGTTACCTAGTTATCTGTTCGACTTCAATCCCAATGGTTTATTGCGTCACCGTTCCCATCATCTGCTTCTTATTTCCAAAATTACACTCAAGTTTGCACATAATCGGCACCACATGGAACTATGGAAGTCGGGTCGAGGCAATATTGACACAGTTCATTTTCATGCTACCAATTGGAGCCACAGGGTCCGTCATAACGCTAATCGCGTTTGTGTCGGTGAACGAAATCAGGAGCAATCTTGAGCAACTGAAATGGCTCGCAATAGCATATCGATTTTTCGGAACAAATGAGCAGCGAACTAGAATGGTCTTAGTTTACCGGCAAATTGAAGTGTTTGTAATTTCGAGCAACAAATGCTTTCAGTATTATGTTTGGCCAATTTTCTAGGTAATTGGAGCCGTCGTCCCAATTCTATTGATGTATCCTGCTGTCGCATTTCACAACGACATGTCAGAGCAGATTCTAATGTTGCTACTGTTTTCTGCATTTGGAACAATGTCGGTTGTTTGCGTCACTGGGCATCTGGGAAGCCAGACAATTGGACTATCCAGAGATATGTTGAGGAACATGTGCTTGTGGGAAAATTGTTCTTGGTCAAAAGATATTTGAAAAGTTGTCCCTTGATTGCAATGAACATTGGTGAATTTCATAAAGTGGACCGGGAAAGAGTATCTGCCTTTATACGGTTCATACTGCAGCGTACGGCATTTCTTGTCATTAAGACAAGGGCGGATACGTTTCAATCTCAAATGATAGTGTCCTTTCCCACTGATTGCTGATGATAATGGTATTATTTTATGAACATTTGAATTATCATCATCATGGTTAAGAAATATGTCAGTTTCTCAATTGCATTTTGTAGACATCTGGAGATAATTGGATCAAAGTTCTTGCGTTATCGTTCATGTTCCCACACTTGCATTCTCAAGTCCCTTTACATTGAATGTTTTGTTTGGTGAACGGCGCGAAATCTTTACTGTGTGTGATCGTGGCATTGAATCAATTTGTTGCCATTATTTTAAAATGACTTTTGGTGAGACTCATACGATAAGAAGTCAACTGGGTCTTTGCTTTGTCAATAATAGTATTTGCAGATATGAAATCCCAGAGTGTACTAGTAGAGTTTTAAAAGGGAATGTAGTGCTGATGTTTTGTCTAGACCTGCAATTGACGAAAATATTTTTTCACGCCCAAAGCAGGTTCGTGAAGCAAACTATATGGAAACCGTAAATTCAGTATTTGAAGAAATAAAGTACAAATAAGCAATAAAGGTTTTTAACTGAAGTGAAACCTATGCTGTATCAAATACGAGTTTATATAAGAAAGATTAACTATCATTTACAAAAACATTTAATTGACAGTGCATTGTTCCACAGCTCAGAACTAAAATGTTCCTAGAAGTCCGTTGAAGCAAAGTGTAGCGTATAACTGCGGCAATCAAATTTGAGCAATAATTTTTTATTTGTTAACAATTACTTATTACAAATATAAAGTTAATAGTAGTTTTAAAATACTCGCATTAAACAACAGAATGACGTGAATGGATAGATCAAAACCATCGCATGAATTATTGCGATTAACCCTATCTAGATTGCACGTAAAATATACTAAGAATTTTAACGTTGGAGATTGCCGTGAGGGGAATAGCATTGTTATCTACGAATCGTAGACAACGATGCCCTTGTGCATTTTGGGTAACATTTTCCTCACGAGCTACAGACAATAAAGTAGGAATCAAAATATCCCGTAAGCACAAAACAGAGGTATATTCGCTTCTTTGAAGATACGTGCAGATGCTATAACCACTTGGACACACAGTACAACAAACACACGGTAGAACAAACAGACAGTAAAATTGGAAAGGCAAGGGTGCATTTATGAATTTTACTTCACACACATTTATTAAATGTTAGTATATGACATAAATTTATCAAAGGAGGAGTACATCCACAATTTGATTAACACAAAAGTCGAGAAGGACAATCGGTGTTTGCCCGTCAACAAAATTTATATTCCCCAAATAAATCTTTATGGGACGCAATGACGCCAACTCTCGAACAAAGCATTTTTGATCTTCTCGAGAAACCCGTACTAATATCTCCGATCTGAAATACTTGAGTAATTTGAAGGAATCACTGTACGCCTTACCCAATATTCCAAACCCAATCAAAATTACAAAGCAACCCACCATAGATATTTCAAGAAATATTACCAAACGCATGAGTGAAATACTGGAACCAAATGAAACTAAAATGTAAAAGCTAAAAATAAAAGAAATGATTGAACAACTCAGTATAGTCAAAATTATGATATCCTGCTGAATGGAGTTGTAGAATGTGGCCAGTAATTGGATTTCCTTGTGGACAACAAAAATGGGTTTACTGGAACGTATAACTCTTTTCTCTATTATCTTATGAAGATTTGTTCGGCACCGGTGCGTCGCTAACACTTTCAAATATTTCAGGTAGTGAATGAAGCAGTATGTCGGAATTACGGTCACCTTGAACATAATGAGCGTAGCAAACGAAACAAAATCAAACATGGTCCATGATAACCAGATGGATATGGACGCCAGTTTCCAACATGCTTCGAGTGAAAGGTTCAGATATCCGTTATCAGTAGTCGGGAATGTACAATGGGGCAAGGTAAGATAGAGAAACGTAGCTGGAGAGCAACTCTCGAACCAACGTTGCGTCAGATACGCCGCAGGTCCGAATATGCACATGGGAAGAACTGCAATTTGTGGCAAACGGATCTGCTGATTTTGGAATGCGGTGAGCGCAATATCTTTTTGAATTGATGAAACTATAATTGACAGAGGAATTAAAAATATTGAAGGTAATTATATATGTATGCAATGAAATGTGGTAGCCTTACGCCGCAAATGATTCCGCTCGAATTGTAACAGTAAATTGAAGCTCTCGACGATCCCACGGCTCCTTTCCGTCGCAACGCATCTTAGTAAAACGACTACGCTGAATCCAATACAGTATATAAGGCATTCCAAATTCATCAACTGTGTTCGTACCTTCCAACCATGCAATGCTTGAATCCACAAGACGACCACGAAAATTGTATATTGGAATAATTTGAGTTTCTGGTATCGTAGTTGTTTGGAGGGGAGACATTGGAACATATAGCGTCCATTCTGGTTTGTCAGTGCAAATGGTGCGGTTCCAATTTTTTCTTGAAACTTCAGGTGAAGCTTGACCAGCTGCAATACACTTTCACTGAAAAGCATCCTGGAAAATTCAAGCTGAAATCGGGTACGCTGACTGAACGCTGAAAAATGAGCGCTTGCATTCCACAGACAGACTGTTTCAACAAGTTACAGGTCGACCACACCAAAAGTGTTCCAATACATCTGCGTCTATTTATACATATAAATCGTTACTCTATTGCCACTAGCATTCACACTACCACCACTACACAGGAAAGGTGTATCCGGTAATATTTATGAAAGGCTGCCAGCTTGAAGTTAAAAGTGGTGACGCATGTTTGCAATTTCGCAAGTGTTGTTATTCACATGATGGCTATACAAATCATGGAAATCACATCTTCTAAACTATATTAAAAACTATGGACAATGTTTTCGAGGGACATAGTTTAACATTAGTTCGTACCATTTGCTGTTGTCACAGGCAAGGTAACAATTAAAATTAGGGAATATAATTGAATGTAAACTAAAATAATACGTTATTCCGGCCATGTGTGATGTAGTATTCGAAGGGTGGCGTATGCATACGTAATTCAACTGATTATTGAGGCGTGCAAGAAACGCATACTCACTTTGATATCAAATCATTAATATATAATTTAAGTACTTGTCTTGCCTTTTAGTTCCCCTATATGCAATATTATAGGTGACGGAGAAGCCATTGACTACGGCGCCATGCCACAAAAGCACTACCGCAAGGGCGAAAAAAGAAATTGCTGTTTAAAATGTTTAATTGTATTTAAATTTAAAATCTGTTTCCCGGAGTTTCTTGTCCAATTAATTGTGAATCCACTAATACCAAATTCGACAAGTTTTGTCCACTTTTTGTAGGATAAAAATAGGATTTTAGTTCATCATTTTTTCATTCATTCAGTCCGGTTTTATCCTACAAAAAGTGGACAAAACTTGTAGAATTTGGTATTAATGGATTCACAATTAATTGGACAAGGAACTCCGGGAAACAGATTTTAAATTTAAATACAATTAAACATTTTAAACAGCAATTTCTTTTTTTGCCCTTGCGGTAGTGCTGTTGTGGCATGGCGCCGTAGTCAATGGCTTCTCCGTCACCTATAATATTGCATATGGGGGAACTAAAAGGCAAGGCAAGCCCTTAAAGTAGTCTTCCGTCGAAAATAAATTCAACCAACCAACAAGCCATGACATGTGTATATGTTAAGTAAACCATGTATGTTACGTTGTTCGTTTCGCAAATTTTATTTACTTGAACCATCCATTGTCATGCTTTCTGCAATTACAATTTATTGGCACGCAATATATTACGCTTGTTTTCAGTTCCTTATGGTGTCAATTATTTAAAGCCGCATGGAAACTACAACACAATTAATTGAATACTCGAAGCCAAAATAGAGAAAACTTACGTTCGACGAAAATGTCGAGCTCAGCAGTCGTCAAACTTTTTCTTGTCAATTTAAAAGTTACCAGCAATGCATTTTGTTTTGCCTCAAGCCACGATAATTATAATATAATGGACAAGGCTGACGCTTCTAAACTGCCACCTCAAACGTAAATACAAAATATATTGGTTACCTTTCGACTTTTTCTCAATGTTGCTCGCAATGCATGAAAATCGCAAAAACCTTACGGCATGCAACGCAAATCAAACCCATGAACACATGCTTGCCACCAAATTTGTCGTTCATCATTATGCTCTATTGGTTTACAGAATACACTCCCGATATTTGACAAATTTTAAACTGTAGTTTTGGGAAACCTAGATATGTAGCTTTTGAAAGCATACGTCGTGGCTACACTGCGGTCGACTTTAAGTTACGGCGGCAGTAGATTTTTGGATATCTACGACTTCACTCTAATTCGAATTACGCAAACTCATTGGAGGCAAAATTGTTCCGAGAAGGCAATATGTTACAGCAATCTATACATATCTGTATATACGAATGTTTTATCCACCAAACAAGCGAGAGAATGAGTCATAGGATATATACGTCAGCTAACGTGAACTTTATTTCGCCGATGCATATTCATGCCTGCATTCATTATTGTCATTATAGCCACCGAATCATAAACGGCATGCCTCCAAAATTTAAGCGAAGACTTTGGGCTCAGCGTTCAATCAAGAAAGCATTAACATCATGTCATACCGTCTCTTATTTTTAATTTAAATTAGATTCAAAATTTTTCAAAACTTTATATTTGAGGCACCTAGAAGATTTTGTAACGCACACGTCGCAACCGAGCGGCGTGCCATTGATCAATCTAAATTGTTTATTGCATCACTTATTCTTACATCCAAATTTTGGTTCGTTTTACAGTCCATCGGTGCTCTCTACTCGATTGCAGTGATGTATGCCGTGATAGAATTTCAAAGTGAAATTTCCAAACAGCTTCAAAGTTTCTTGCTGCCGTTCGCATTATTTATAGTGTGTGTTGTATGTACTAAAGCTCATCTGGTTAGCCAGTCGATTTCACTGTCTCGAGACATTAAGAAATATCCGTAACTAAAAACAGTGCTCTTGGCCAAAAAGATATTTGAAAAGTTGTTCCTTGGTTGTAATTAGTATTGGGGAGCTTCAGAAAATGGACAGGGATCGTGTTGCATCTTCTATAAGATTCGTGCTGCAGCGAACAACATTTCTACTTTTTAAGACAAAAACGGACGCCGTTCGTGTGTAATTCTAAAACATATAGCGAAATTTACATTCCGTTAAGGAGCCGTTAGTTCTGTATCAACGTCCACGTCCTTACAGGCGACCTCAAATGCATAACAATATTTGCATTATCTTATCTGAACGTGAAAGAATGACATGTGTAAAATCATTAGTTTTACGGATTTTAAATTGAGCGTAATTTGTATGCAGGTACAGCAAGTGTTGGATTAATTATTAGTTTGTTGGAAGTAGTTAAGAGAAGCAAAAAAACTTTAAAGCAAAAATAATTCGTATTGAATTTTATCGATACGCAACATTGATGAATCAAAAAACAAAAGGTATACATCTGCAACATTGAAGAATGGTCAATACATATTCAAATAGCAAAGCAAGCTGAAATGTAGTACATATTTACTTGTGTTGGTAATTGAGGCGTGATATAAATAGTTACCCTGTTCGCAAATATGTTGGTTCCACACAATTTAATGTTTTTTTGGTACGACAAACTCATCCATAACAACAAACAAAGCAATTATAATTTAGAATATACTACATCGCAAACTTTATTTACTTGAACCATCCATTGTCATGTTTTAAGGTACAACCGTTTTGTTGCTTCAATTTTATTGACGCACAAAAATATTCCGTAATAATCGTTGCGCTTCGTCTTGGAATGCACGTATGAATATCGGTAAACCTGGCAGACTCGAAAATCTGGACTAAACTAACGGCATTTGAATCCCGAATAAATCGGCTTTGATTTTCTCGACTTTCAGAAATCGGAGGCTTCTAATATATTTCATGTGTGTTCCGATCAAAATTCCGTACACGTTGGAAGAAACAGTAGTAGTAGAGAGAAGGCTTTTTAATCCCCCGACGCCTTCCCATTTAAATATTCCGACAGACCCATCAGGACTTCCGGTCCTTTGGAATTCCCCCTCCCCGACGCCTTCCCATTTAAATATTCATACAGACCCGTTAGGACTTCCGGTCCTTTGGAATTCCCCCTCCCCCGACGCCTTCCTAATTAAATATTCCAACAGACCCATGAGGACTTTCTGGTGGGTCTTGCGTTCTCTTTGGAAAGCTCGACGCCAAAACGATCTGTTTATTTCCTTCTCTGCGTGGGGACTTGAGTAGCATGCTATGTGCCTGTGCTACGTGAAATGCATACTGCTTTGTAGCGCTCGAGCCCGTTTGTACTGTTTGTTAAAAGTAAGTTTTTATTTCCATCATCAATTTACTTAAAATCTTGAAAGGTAAATGGCTTAAATCTTAAACCTTACATATAGCCTTTCATTAAAAACTCAACAAATTTACAAAATAAAATATGAAGCTTTTATATAAATTAATATCTGTTTCTATGCATGAAATGCAAGCATCTGTACTGTAGGACTCGATCCACCCTATTTGTGTTTTCTCTAAATAAAGCTCTTGTTTCCATCATCGTAATATCATCGTCGTCGCATTAAATTTACACAACTTACATATAATGCATAAGCCTTTAAGTAAAACAATAACATACAATACATTTTTAAACTTAGCAATACACTTTATATCCGTTATCTTATCAAGTCAACAAAGAAACTTACATTGTTCATATTATCATTCAAAGTTACTCATCACACTTTTAGTCTTTCTGTTGCATATATATGTATGTATATACACATTACTAAATCCATCCAATCTAGCACATTCAAATAACAATCCCGATAAAAAATAATTAACTATTTCAGTTATAAAATCATTAACCGACATCATATATCATTCATTCAGTCATTGATGGAATTTACAAAATCATATCGCACTCATTCTCTCCATCTAAATCAATGATTTCTATCCCGTTGAGAAGATCATCACTTCGCTCACGAAGCTCCATTATTTCTCCTGCCTCCGCTTCTGAATAGTAAGACAGGGGCCTGTTCCTCACAAGAAGAAAAGCCAGAACTGACGCTGGTGGTAGGATGACAATAATTATGCTGACCACGGACAACACCGGCCGATACTGTAACCACAAATAGTTTTTTAAGAGTTGAAAATAACATTTTTTTTCAAACAAGTTAATGTTGGTTTTAATTACCAACTTTATTTTTTTCTCCTCCGTACCTCATCGCCGTCATCAATTATTATTGTGGCGGAAATAGGAAATGTGTCATACTTATTGCCCTGCCCGTTCTGTTCTTCTGGTGCTATTAATATTAAGAAAGAGCAAAGAGGATAAGAAATGTAACAAAGTAGACTTTAATCAATCATTATGTTTGAACTTTCTAATTCTTAACAAATGAAACCTACCTAGTTGTTTCGTTTTATCGGTACTTTTGCCCCGACTCCCCTTTGTTTCAAATGAAGCAGACGCTTCATCATTGTCATTGTCCTGTCCATTATCTGTGTAAAGAATTGTGCTTCGTTCTTCATCGGTATTTGTGTGGTCGTCTTCGCTTGACCCTTCATGCATTGAGGTAGATGAAGATGAAATGAAAAACCCATCTTCTCCCTTCAAACTCAGTTTTGGATGTGGGGTCTGAAGAGTCGCATCAAATGACCCTTCATTTATAATAACAGAAGAAGGTACACTGAGCATACTTTCCCTATGCTCCACATTCGAAGGTGAGATAGCCGGTGTCTTGATTACCTTCTGTAGTTCTTGCAAGGAAATTACGTTTGCATTACTAGACCCGTCAATCAAACTAGTACTCTCATCAGTCATTTCTGAAGGAAACAGATTTGGGTGCAATGTCTGTAGACTTGCAACAAATACGTCTTTAGTACCACCAAACACAGATGGTGTAGGTACATTATGGCTGCTTGCAGGATGTTCCACCTTCCAAGGTGAGATTGTCGGTGTTTTTAATCTCTTCGGTTCTTCTTGTAAGGAAGGTGTAATTGAGGAAATTACTTTCTCAAAACTTGACCCATCGAGCAGACTCACGCTAACCTCAGACGGAAACAGATCATTCAGCGGTGTTGTATTGAGTGCTGGAGGTAAAGTGGTAGATGCATCTTTCTTCTCTTCCTCATTAATAGGTCCTTTTTCCGCGAAGCCCTTCTTCTTCAAAGGTGAATTGTCAGGAAGGGCTTCATTTGGAAAAGCAAATTGGTTCTCGTCTCCCACTTTGATTGATGAGTGCGTATCTCTTGATGTCTCTGTGCTGCTAGGCACAATATCAGGAGTAGGAGGTGAAATGACAGATTTAATTGCTTCTGCCATTTCACAATTTGATATTTTTTTCGTTTCAAAAATAATACCCCTCATCCTTTTGTCCCCACAGACACTGTAGCCACCTTTAATTACTTGAAAGGTGCAGGTTGGGTCTTGAACGCACATGATGCATGGCGCATCATTATTACATGCGTTGATTAGGTACGTACAAAGCAACAAAATCAAGATCTTCATTATCTTCGCTGGGAATAAAAACCGCTGTGAGCTTTCCAATCTTAATTCACTTTTATTCTGTAGCCACTGAAATCACGTTGGTAGAGCACTATCGTTGCCAGTTTAGCGTCTTATCTTTGTTTCGTTTTTTATATTTTGTCTCAGTTTCCCCTTGTTTCAGTTTTCAATTCCAGTTCCAACCAAAAAGAAAATAGCAAAAAACTTCACTTCGTCAACACTAGTTCAGTAACTGAAAAACTTGATTCAAGCAGAAGCTTGCTCAAAAGTTAAAAAGTTTTAAGATCAGCAACTAAAATTTGAGTTCTTGTTCTGATTAAATTCTCAACTTTGGAAGCAAGTAAGAGAGCTTCTCCAACTTTCCAGGATCGTACTACAACCTCCGATCTTTGTTCATTCCATTGAATATACTATAATTTCCCTTTCGTTAATCAAAAATTCAAAAGTGGAGTTGGTCATCAAAGTGGAAATACATTCAGTGCTTAATAAAAAACTCGCGAGCGTGACCAGAACTCATTGAAAGAAAAAAACTAGCAATAATATTATTTCGTTTTATTTCGTTTCTTCTTCTTCGTTATTTTTTGTGCAGTAAAAAAAATGAGTTTTGTGGTCTGTCGTAAGTGCCGGAGTGTTTTTGTCGACGAGGTGGCTTTCCGACGCCACAATGAATTCTGTAAACTGGAAGGCTACTGTGGGTTTTGTGAAAAATTTGTCGGCAGTGGTGATATTTTGGAAAAGCATAAAGAAACAGTTCATCTCACTTGTGGCTTTTGTCGTAAAGTGTTTAAACTTCCACATACGCTGGTGAAACACATAGTCGTCTCACACTATCGTGGTTCCTTTGCATCGCCAGCCAAGACGCAAATAATGGAAAAGCAAGGTAGGTATATAATTGTTTTGTATTTTTTCCTATCTACCCTTTATTTCTTCCTAAAGTGACAATTTATGGGCATAGTATTTAATACTCTTGTCATCTTTATTTCTTTATTTCTTTGCATCACTACAGCATAAACAAAGACGCTGAGGAGAAAAATAGTTTATACAGTATGATCTTTCCAATGAAATAAAACCTTTGTAAAATACGTTACTATTACTCCAGAAAAACAACTCATGCAAAGATCACAGCACTTTCTGCAGCTGCATGATGAGTCATGATTTTACAAAACGCATCTGCTCGGTAGGTATATAGTAAAACATAAAGCATGAAACAAACAGGACATTCATGAGACAGGGCCAATGTATCGAATAAACAATAATAATGTACTCAAACATTCGCCATAATTCGTGTCACTCCTTCTCGAAAACTGTAACACATTATGCACTGTTGGAAACCTTATTTTGATCTAAATATCATACACCAAATGCTCCCAGAAATTAATAGACAGATTGAATCAAAAGCTGCTAATGTTTAATTATGTATTTAAATTCTTCAATTATTTCTCCGTTACCTCAGCTTATGTAGAAGATTAACCTTCATCAGCATTTCAATGATAAGATAACGCATAACGCTTATGACCTCCTGACAGACAATCGACTAGACAAGTATAATTGTAAATTACAGACGTGGAGTCTAAGAAAGGATGCGGATCTTCCCAGGAAAATTACGTTTCGTCATCTTTGTCTTTTGGTAAACGGAGTCGCATACACTCACATTTTCACCAAAACTGAAATACTTATTGTTAACTAATCAAACATCTCTCTCTTAGATGCCAGTAAAAGTATGTTCCTCTATAAGGGAGTCAACGAAGCATCGACGTCAAGTGTAGGCGCTGATGGTGATAGTGGTGATGATCATAGCACTGATTACTCTGTTTCAGCAAGAGGTAATGGAATGGGTTAACAAAAAGTTTGCATAACTACACGTATCCTGAACGTGATCTCAAATACATTTTCTTGTTTTGTACTAGTGGTCTCCCCATCCTTTAATGAGAATAATATAGAGGTCAAGGACAATGATGCTAACATGGAACGTAAGTATGAAATTAAAGTATTTTAGGTGTAGTATCGAACTATGCGAAAGTAAAGGGACTTCCGTGACTACTAATCTAAGTCAAATATAATATTATTTCTATTTTTTTTTCTATAACGCGGCTATTAATCTTTTGTATACAGAGAATGATAACGAACCGTCAAGCTCCGCTGAGGGTATGGATGATGGAGATACCGAACAGGCGGACGAAGGTAGTTAGATCTGAGAGAGATATGCTTATCCGTTAAAGTTTTTGTACTGCAATTTAAATAACAGTTAATACATTTTTTCTTGAGGGATTCAGAAATGGAGGAGGAGGACTTGGACTCGATGATGGGTCCCTTTTTGTTCGCGCAGGATGATGACCGCTCATCAAAGTGCTTCCAATGCGATGTTGAGTGTGAAAATTATTACGCTCTTCGTGCGCACATGAGCGAGCATACCGCTGGTAAATGAAAGATGTATTTAGTAAACTAATGCTCTATTTTTCTAATCAAAAAGTATACTGAATAAAATGTGCATGCTGTTCTTATTTCAGATGAACTAGTTGGTGCTGCTTCCATTTTAACCTTCATATATTGTAACCTAACTGAAATGGGGATAGGTAGGTAACTCATTTGAATGTTTACCACACGTTTTTAAATGCTTCTTCTGAATCTTTAACATTATTTATTTCCTTTCAGAATACACGTGCGATACATGTGGTCAACGTTATTTTTCAGCATACCAGCATTTTTGCCCAAAAAGAAACAACTCGGCATCATGAACGCTGCGGCTGTGGGGTGAAAACATTTTATTACTGACATGAAACATTTATCATTTACATGAATAACATTTATAGACACTTGACAGAGTAATAACAGTAATAACACTTGACATGAATTTATTATAATTATATTGCACATAAAATGAGCATTTCAAACACATTAATCGAAATATTATAAAGCGTTGACAAAGAATTTTGTTATTTTCATTTTTCTTCAAGTGAAGGATCCTTTGTACTTTTAACTAGGGTAGATCAATTAGCGGTTTACAATTTCTCAATTACAAGGAAGGTCTTAAAATCATTTCAATTTCATGAATTAGAAATTCAAAATCATGAGTAACAAATTCAAAATCATGAGTAACAAATTCAAAATCATGAGTAACAAATTCAAAAATCATGAGTAACAAATTCAAAATCATGCAAATATCCCACGTTTATCTGTCAGTAAACGACGAGCAGTAGAAGTTATTAAAGCTTCAAGTTATGAAGGAAAAAAAAGTTTGAAATTGAGCTTAGCAAATTAAGCTGATAATAATAATAATATTAAGGTACTGTCAAACAAATGTTTTCGCTAACTAAATTTTGCACTAGAAACAATTAGTTTTAATTAGATATAAAACAAAATTCATTTTCACTATAGTTTATTAACTCCAATCCTCAAATTTCATGAGTAACAAATTCAAAATCATGCAAACACACCACGTTTATCTTACAGTAAACAACGAGCAGTAGAAGTTATTAAAGTTTCAAGTTATGAAAGTAAAAAGTTTGAAATTGAGCATAACAAATTTCGCTGATAATAATAATAATATTATGGTACTGACAAAACAAATGTTTTCACTAACTTTTTGCGCTAGAAACAATTAGGTTTAGTTAGATATGAAACTAAATTCATTTACACTATAGTGTATTAACTCCAATCCTCATGTAATATTTCACTATTTGTAACAGCTTTCATATTATTATTACCCAGAATATTTTACTACAGCCATTTATTTTCAGCAGGAGAAAGTTTAGTTGAGTTTAGAATCAAATAAAAGAAACACTATGATGTTGTAAACGCTTACATGAATTTTTAAATGTGAGCTTGTTCGTTACAAAAAAAATCACAGAGGAATCCTATACGGATAAAATCGTGTAGATTTCCATAAATGTGAAACTTTTCTCTTGAATGTGAAACTTTTCTCTTGAATGTGAATATTATTTCATCTGTAGCTTATATTAAAAAGTTAATTAAACATATCTGTGCATACTGTAAACTCTGTAAACTTATCGGTTTTCAAACATTAACCTAACCTTTAGCATTTCTATTTGATAGACTACACATTTATTCCATATTCTGTCAGAACAAAATATATCGAATAACTTTTACAGATTATTAGTGACAGCATACATTTAATACAAGAAGTTACTTAATAATTTTGTTAAATTTTCAGTTGAAAGTAAATACCTTTTATGCAAAGAACAAGAAAAAGGAAAACGACTGCATTTCAAAGGAAAAATATATTTTTCCTTTGAAATGTTTTATAACTTTCTTTTCCTTTTTCTTGTTCTTTGTCTAAAAGGTATTTCGGTAGCTGTATTATTTCAATTGCAGGAATAAATACTAAAACTATTTCTAAAACGCTGTTCCTGTCTACTCGCAATTCTCATATGACATATACATATAGATCCTACATTAAACACTTCCATTTAAATATTCTTATATAAGTGCTGGATAGAAGAGCCGTTGCATATGAAAATCTTGGCAATGCAGCCACTGTGAAAAGTATAAGGATATACTTACAAAAATATTATGAAATGCCTACACCCTTAAAATAAGGCAGGCGTAATAATCCTATAAGGCAGAAGATTCATTTTACTATAGTTTGTGAACTCTAAAAAGCTAACATAAACCCTCATGTTTAATAGGGGAAAGTAGTGTGTAATCGAGACATTTAGCTACGACATTATCGACGAAATTTCAGTTAATTAAATTAAAGCAAGTTGAAAAATGTAAAATCAGCTCAGCTTCTACATCAGATCAACTTTCTAGTCAACTAGCCAATTTCTTTTAAAACTTCTCTACGCCTTTGCACTTCTTCCAGGCGTCTCTCATAAATTACTTGTGCATCCTCTTCCATTTTCTCTGCCTTATCAATATCCCCGTCCATGCGGCAAAGCAAAACTTCTTTGTCGGCTTTCTCTTTGTGATACAACGAAAGGTCTCTCATCGCATCGCACAAACTATCTATCATAACAGGCAGCGCTAATTGAAACTCCTTTACGGAGAAGTTGACACAATGTGCCCTAAAGGCATTGACAAATTTCACCAAATTTATGGTTGCAAATCCCTCGCCAAAAACTGAATGAGAAATGCCTACAGTTTTTACCATCTTTAAATTTTCATCTTTCTTAAATTTCCATGCATTTTGTTTCAGCTTATCCTCATCGGGTTCATCTGGAACCTCATCTACATTTATCTTGTGTGTTTTGTCAAAACGTACATCGAAAAATTCTTCATCAAACAACTCAAAATCTACTTTTATCGCTTTCTTGGCTTTTCTAACAGGTCTATCCTTATTTTTCTTTCCTTCCGTACGCCCAATTGGAGGAAACTCCTCCTCACTATCTAGTGCAACAACCTCTCTGTCAGGCTGGGAAAACTCTAACTTCCTTCTAACATTAAGGCTTGGCTTTTCATTTTCTTTCCCTCTAAGGACTTCAGCAAAAGTGCGTTTTCGCATTGGTGCCCGTGAACTAGACGGTAATGCCGAAGGACCTGGCAGAGGGGTGCTCCTATCATCTACTAAATCTGCCAAATTCTGAGAATCCGAATCTACCTCCATACGCTCTAGCTTGTTCTGAATTTCTTTCATAGCCTCGCGGCTCTTTTTAATCTTTTTTGGAGGAGTGCTATAGTTTTCAAAAACAACATGAGGGTCTATCCTCTGTTGATAGAGTTTTACCTTGGGTATGTCCTCAGGCTTCGCGAATAGAATGACTGCCTTTGATGGAGAATACAACATGTTCCTGACCAAATCCACATACACAGGGTACGTCTTCCTGATTTCCCGACGGAAGGCCGCCTGCTGCTCATCACCTTGAAGTTCGTAGATCCTCCGTTGTTCGGTGACATCCAAAGCTCGCAGATTCATCATGGAGTAGCCCTCATACTCCTGGAAGTCCATGTAGTCCAGGTAACAGGGATTGAGCCGAAAACGTTTGGGACTTGTTCCACTGTAGAAGGTCTTGTCGGTGACATCCTTGTACTGCTGGTTCCATCGCCGATCCAAGGAGAAAGGAATCTTGACAATCTCCGTGTTCTCGCTCCCCACCAATTGTTCATCAAATGTAGGATTTGCTGAAATAAAAATCATTGCGATCGATTGTTTAGTACAAAATATTTTTTTCTTTGCACACCGCCGCAACATCACACAAGCACAACATTCAAATTACTACTACTGCAATATTAACAGAAACTTTATTGTTCAACTTACCTTTTGAAGACATTTTTTTTTCTCAAATCGTTAAAATATCAGAAAACTGAATAGTATTTAAATTTTAACTTTTTCTTTGAAACGCGAAACGTTTGAAGTTGGGAAGAGCAGAAAGAATTTTTAAAAAATCAAACAATCTGAATCTTGACAGTGTTAAAAATTTTAGGTTTTTTGTTTGAAACAACTTTGTCCAAAATTTTTTGAGTAAGAGTTTACAGCAAGAGCTTCCAAAACGGAATGAAGTGGACAAATAATTCCAACCTCATTTTTATAACCTCGTGAATTGAATGAATGTAAAAACGGTATTAAAAATGCTTTAATTTCCGGCAGGTTTAATTCACAACATCAATTTCATCCGAGGAATTTTCATTTTGGTGATTAAGTTCTTCCCTAATATTGTCATGAACTTCCTCGTCCCCTTCAGTCAAATTGTCCACATTTGATTGATTCTCTTCTGCTACATTTATCATTTCTCTACCTACCAGTTCATAATTCCCAAAAGCCGTCGACTCGAGCCCAAGAGGAGCATGAAGCCATCCAGATTTTGATCCAGCCACCATTTGATTTAACCTCCTAAACATTTTCATTTTTATTCGCTTTGGCCTAGCTGAAAATAAAGCCTCTTTATATGACTCATGATTAAAATGCTTCTGCAGCAATCTATTAGGTATGCCTTTCCCCTTCAGTTTTTCCTCGTCCCCTTCCAAAAGCAACGAATAACATTTTTTCTTTATGCATACATACTCCAAAATCTGCTTGTAGCCTACTTCGCTTTTGAATGTCCCCTCCTTATTTTTTAGATCATTAGAAAACTGTGAATGATCATGAGGAAGCCATGACATGTCAACCAGCTTTCTCCCGTCAACCTGGATGTTGGAAAGATGATTAATGACATCAGAATAAGCTGCATTTGTACTAAACAGAATCGCATCCGTATCAAAATACGATAAATTAAAATTTAGATTATTATCAGTGAAATATTTTTTGAAACCAAGGTATACACTCGAGTAGAACATATGTTTACTTCTTTCAAGGATGCATGATGATACTAGCATATGATTCCTAACCACTACCCGTTCAGGAGCCATGTCACACAAGGCAAGCCCAGGTGCAATTATGTTAAAACTTTTAAATAGGGGAGAGGCAACATATTTTAATGCATCCTCTCTAGTCTTAACGAGCTTAATACTACTAAATGATTCTACTCTTAAACCAGAAAAGCCAAACACACTATTTGCTATCAGCTTAAAATACGCTCGCAGTGCTTCATCGGTTGTGCTTTTGAATTGAATTGAATTGCATCTTTATTTAAAAGTCTAGCCGCATTCAGTACAATAAATTGTTCTGTTATCCTTTAGGTGACTTTGTAACAATAAATAATCTGCTATTCTAATGACAATAAAGTTAGTACCTATACAATTAACATTCCTTTAACAATCTTTAGGAATTTCCCAAGACTAATATTATCTAAACATGTATCTCTTGGAAGCTTATTCCATAGAATAGATGATCTATATTTTAGACTATTCTTAAAACAAACAGAGTTAAAATTAGGTAAAATAACAAGTCCGGCGTCTCTTGCCGATTCACGAGCAGACAAAACTACATTTATATTATTCTTATCCGTTCTCATTTTCATAAACATATTTTTAAGAATGGTAACATCTCTTCGTTGTTGAATCGTTAAAAACCCATACCTTGTTCGCAGTTTTGAAATTTCATCTGCGTTATACTTCACTCTTTTTTTGAAATTAGGATACTCATACTCTAATAAAAATCTATCTATTTTACTCTGTAGCTTATTCAACTGGTCATCCGCCTGCACTGCCCATATATCAAGAGCGTAGTCAGTCACTGAGTGTAAATGACAGTTAACCATCACCTTAAAGATGCTTTTCCTCCGCTCAATTAAATTTAACACGAACGGCTTCATCCACCGTGACTGTTTATAGCGGATTATTTGGTGAATTTTATCTACTACAATACCACCGATTCTTTGGTATAATTTCAGTAGGAACAAATGAATTGGGTACTTTTCTTTTTTGTATAAATTAAGTGATAACTGCGGTTGGTTGAATTGTGGCATAAAGCTGCTGCCGTCGTCATCAGTAAATTCCTGCTGGAATGATGATGCTGCCTGTGGATTGATAATCACTTTTTGTGGAAAGGGAGGTAAACTATCCCAGAAAGCATGCCACTCATCCAATACCCGGACGTCTGCGGTAATTAGAAACCCATATTCATCATCGTCACCGTAGTCCTCCATTCGAAATGTCAACGTTTCCTCTTCACTCAGTACTTCATAGGAAGAATGTGCTATCGGTGAACACATTGCCGCCGCGTACATTGAGGTAATATCTAAATACATTATCGTATTTAGGGGAGCAGATGCATCATAATTTGGATGCCCAGGTTGATTGCTTTTCTGGAAGGTGAATATGGAAATTCTAAAAATAGATTCTTATTTACAATAAAGTAATTAACATACCTGATAACGGGACACGTAGCCAACTAGCCCGCCTTTCTGGTTTATCTTGGCAGCTGTGTAAATCCGAGGATCAGAAATATATTCAAGAGGCATGCCAGAATTTGCAATACAGAGCCGGAAAGCGAGACTTGGACTGCTCAAAAAACTCAGCACTTCAGTATTATATAGCTGGAATGTGATGCGACGATGATTGTTAAAACAATCGGCGAGTGCAAGTGAATCAATGAGGCAGTAAGCTTGCAAATATTCAGCTAAATTTTTGCACTTTAGGAGGTGGTACACGAAATTCGCATGTCCCCATTCACTTTCACTGATGCACGTTTCATTCATACTGTCATAAAAATGCTCGCGGTCTGGTAGGTCTGGAGATTCTACATACATGTTATCTTTGTTGATAAACTCGTAACAGAAATACTGTTTTGAGATTAATAGCGGTAAATGCTCTTCATAGTTTGAAAATACTTGGCAAAGGTATTTAAAATTATGCATTCCACTACTTCGTAATATTTCAACACATTTTCTTAGAGGCATAGTCATGTGTAGATACGTGTCATAAAACATAACGTTATTCATGCGAATTGTAATGAAGTCATTTGCTGACCTAGCTACAGTTGACACTTTTTTAACTTTTGCATCAGCCAGTCCACGGATCAACTGAATTGAATCATACCTACTGAACAGGTGAGAAGCCGCAGGTAGAAATTTGCTTGTTTTTGCAAGTAAGTTACATGTTGCATGACTTTTTGCAAATATTTCACCTGGCCTAATTCCTGCAACCGTAAAACTTGAGTGGTTATGGTGTATTGCTGTTTCTTCTGTTGGAAGTATTGCTTTTTTGCAACAATAGCAAATCCTACTATTTGCACGCTGTAAACCCTCAGGCGTTCTAATTATTACGTCTTTAAATGTCTGAAGCAAAGGAAGGTATCGCTCTGAAAGTTGCAGCAATTTATGCACAAAAACGTTTTCACAATTGTCACCTAAATACCCACCGTACTCTAACACTTTTTCTTCGCATACAAGCGCATATGTGAAACTGATTGGTCTCATTATAGCTTCAACGCTTCCAGTGCATTGGCGTTTATCTTGCAAGCTTTCAAAATCGAAAAAGCAACAAATCGGTATTTGATTTGACATAGTAGCTAGATTAGGAGTTTCACATGTCCCCGGTCTAAAGAATTCAAGCTTTCTATAGCCCAGAGTACTACACTGTTCCAGATGCTCATTTCTAACACGTTCTTCTCTAAATTTACTCATGCAATAGTAGCAAAAATACCATACACCACGGAAAACATTGAGAAATGCACTAATGTCAAACAAATACAAAAAGTGACCCACCTCCTCGTTCGGATTATAGTAAAGAAGAATATCAGCGTGGTTGTCTTTCTTGAGAGTTGTCAGTTTAAGTGGAAATGTATTTCCGTCATGATAGCCAAACACATTAACAGAAAATGTGGGATTGTTGCGGAGAAAAATGTCTACGTCGTGAACTGTACACGTACTGCCAATTCTATCAAAATTTATAACACGTTCATCTTGCAAAAATCTTGCATAGCTGGATCGTCTCTCTATTTCTCGCTTTGTTCTAAGTTTAAGATAACATGCCATCATACAATATGAAAAGCATTGCGTGGACGGGGGTGAGGCGATACCCCTGCGTCGCCTGAGCGGGGCAGGAAGAGGGGTATTGCGATAACCACCACGAAACGGCTGATAAGCGCCAATATTCACAACAACCTTCTGCATCCTACGAATAACCCACGAGGAGCCCATAAGAACAAAATTGTTTATTTGAGATATAATGATATTACCACACGAAATAATCATACTTTCACTCGATGCCTCGTTTAGAAGAACGTGCATGGTACTATTGAACCATTTTTCTCCTTCTCCTCTTGAGAACACCTCCATCATAATAATCCTCAAATTAATTTGAAATTTTATATTTCGATGAACGCTTAAACAATTAGCTAATAACCTCTTAATATCATTCATGTTTGCACGAAGGAAACTTTCCACAGTAATAAAATCACTTTCAATGTCCATGTCAAAAGTTTGCAAAATTCCAAAAGCTGCGTTAACTTGACGGAACGGTGCTGGGTCGAAGTTGTCCTCCAGCGCTTGACCCCGACCTTCCAAGTTGTCACAGCGATGCAAAATTAGATCGGAGCAGCAGGTTTGACAATTGAAACACGTGTGCTCCAGGGAAATATGGCGCATGAGGGCAGTATTTTTAACATATGACGCACGACAGAAGACACAGTAAAGAGCTCTTGTTCCTCGGGAAGGCATTTTGATATTAAAGGCTTTTTCTTGGGGACAGACAAAACAGAATGGGCTAAAATATAAAGCCACACCCATGCCTTGACGATCTCCAACACCCTTTCGGGTGTACCTTTATTTACAACTGTACAAAGTTTATAGTATTTATGTATTGCGGGAAGATCTTTCATTCTGCTTATTTTTAGGAAGTAATTTGTATGCATCATCCAGGAAGTTGTTGTACGCAAAGTCACGGATGTCACCATTAATCACTCCCCTACACAAAGGGCAGGTGTTGTGTTGTTGTCTCCATGACGTCAAGCACGGACCACAGAAAGTATGAAAACATTTCAGAGTCTTTCCCTACGCGAAAAAGGTTAATGGTGTAATAAATCATTCTCATATGAACACTCCCCTTCATACAAATATGAATACAAAAATAGTACTTACCTTAAATAAAGTTAGCAAGCAAATTGTGCATTGAAAGTGCTCCTCCAGAAGCTCCAAAAGCTTATCGTTTTGAGTTCTTGGTTTCGCTCGCCTTCTTTCTCCACTTATAATTTTTAAAACATTTTGAGAGCAAATATACTCATCGTTGAAGGGAGATCTCAATTTGTAGTTCCCATTACAGGCTCTATTTACAACTCGGTACCAACTAGCCACAACCCTGTCTAATGCAAATCTTATCACCTCAAAAATAACGCTCGACTGTTTCTCAATTTCTGGCAATAGATTCTCAAGCTTCATTTCCTTTCTCGTCCTACGTCTGTAAGTTTTTATAAAACGCACTAACTTGTTGCACTTGAGTTTTTCATAATCACTTAACAAATTAATGATATCCACATTTAACAACACTTCAATTAAAGCATACACCACTTCGTGATCACCGTATGCCTCATTTGAAAAAAACTGGAAACGCAATTCTGGAGGCATGGATAATAATTGACTTTTAAAAAAGTAAAGTTTCTTTTCTACAAGTGATTTAGACATCTTGACGACTTGCTTGAAAAGTAAAAGTGTTTAATCTTGCGAGCTGAAACTCAAGAGTCCTTCTCAAAACATCCAATTCATTAGCACTATTTCCTCTTTCGTAGAAGGTAACCAAAGACTGAATGAGACGAGGAGCTTCACGATATAAATCTATAACCATTGACTGCCCTTCTTCACGTGAAGGGTAGCCGAAATATGTATGCAAGTAGACATACGGGTTTTCTGTTCCCATACTCTCAAGAATTAGATTGGGAGGTCTGTCGGTTGCCAACGGACATTCTGACACACCGTGGAGGGTAGCAGGATCAAATAGAATACTTCTGTTCAATCCAAAACGGGATGCGGGGTGGTGGCTGTCATTCAGAAACACCTCCTGCCAGGTGTTAGCTTCTAACTGCGTTGGGTTATTAAGTGCCCATCGAAATCCACGGTTCACGATAATGTACCACGGATCTTTAAAGAAAAAGAAATAAATTAACTTTAGAGATGAAATGATATATTAGCTGAACTAACTGAGTACATTCTGCGTATTACTATCTTTCTTCTTATATTTCTTCTTACCTTTCATTGGTTCATCTTCGTATTTCAAGTCAAAAGCTTCTTCAAGTAAACCGGCAGCAAATAGGCGAGTCAACGCGTAGAGGTATGGAGTTATTGTTTTACATGGGGAATGGGTACATACATCAGTGTAAGGAGCTAACGTAAGTGCGTTGACATCTCGTCCACTTTCTAAAGTATCTTTGTGAATTCCTGCAACAGGGCCTGGTACTATTTGAAAACCTGGACAGTAGCAGTTAATGCGACGCCCGATCTCAGGGGCTCCTTTGTAAAAGTTTGAAAATCTGGTCGGCCAAATGTATGTCCATTGATTATCGCTGATGCAGCCTTTAAGGTAAGCACTAATCAGAAGATAACCAATTTCACTGAACCTCTGGCAACTATTATGCTCATGTTTGCAAATCATGGTCACTGGTTTACGTCTACTCTTGTCATAGTGAATGTTTGGGACTGGTGGTTGCTGCGACAGAGGTTGAATTGTAAACCCAGCACAATGACTTGGACGGTCTGGTATTTTTGCAATTGTATCAGTAATTTCTTTTGCGGTTAAATAGTTTATTTTTGCTGAAACTATTTGTGAAGAACGGTCAGTTTCTCTGGTGTCCATGGTGAAAGATTTAGATGTAAATTGGGGAGCTGTTCAGATAGAGACAAAGTCTGGCAAGGTAATAAGCCGACAGCGCTACCGTTTCAGTAATGTATTTGCTCGTTTCCACTTGATCTTTTTCTCCACCCTCTCTCTGCTTGTTTTATTTAGAAGAGAGTAAGGGCAGTTCCTCTGCTTTAGCTTTTCCAGTATAAGTTCTAAACCTTTAAGGTTTGTACGCTTTGTATTCATAGTAGATGTTAGATGGTTTATTATATCAACCATATTTGTGCCAGCTATCTGTTTATTATGATGTAGGATTTCAAAGGTAGGTGTCCATGCAATGTTGGCACCCTGTAGAATCTATATAATAAATATAAAGAAGTAGGATACACACGCACGCATAGATATATATATAACAAAGACGATTTACCTTTAGTATTTTCTCTCCCTTCTTCCTCTGCCGTTTTGGTATATATTCAAGGATGTCTTTTTCATCAGTATATGAAGTATTTACTCCATCGGAATTTGATACGTACCTATTATACACCTCAAGTGGTACAGCTTTGTAAATAAGAAATTTAGACATTTTGTGACAGCACAGAACACAATGCTCCCTCGGCCAACTTTGTAAGGAAAGTAATTATTATTAAAATCAATAACTTGTAGTTCTTTACAAAAAACTTTTTCAACTCCTTAACGCTCCACTTTTTACTAATAAACCTTTTGATGATGTTTCGGTACCGCTTGAATAATGTCTGCTCTTTTTTAGTACTGGAGAAAGAGCTCAGGTTCAAAAATAATTCCGAAAGAAATAGCAGTTCCTTCTCTGTTGAATTTTCAATTAGGGTTTTCACTTTCTTGGCTTTTGCTTTGGGAAATTGTTCGAGGTACGGTCGGTGTTCCTCTACCTCCATGACTTTACATTCCACTTCACTATTCTGTGTTTGTATTTCTTCACATAATATCTGCTACTTAATGTTGACCATGTACAGTACCAACAATACTTGTAATGTTCAAGAAGACAACAAGACACTTTTCTCAAAACTCGCTCTCTAGTTTTTCGAATGTCGTTAAGGACGAATCTGCTTTTATTGCAACGTTCACAGTGAAAATGTCCCTTTGCTAATTCCACACAATCTTCCCAGCGGTACCCCATGTTGCCTCGGCAAACACTTTAATCAGAGTGGTGCGAATATCTTGGTGTCTTCAGTTATAATCATACTGTCTCGTATTCTAAACTTTTCTAGTTGGTAGTAAGACAAGTCGCAAAATATTTTACCTCTATTCGTTTTAGATATTATATAGTCGAATACGTCCACAAGGAATGCTGCTTTCTTTGGATATATCTGATACGACAATTTCGATATTGTAGACCTGTCCTTTGGGTTGTCAAAAACGTAACAATATTCCATTTGCAAAGTTATAGTGCGAACGCATGGGGAGGGGAACATATTATGTAAGGTAATTATAATGCTAATTCTAGCATGGCGGACGGTACGTATACAAAAGTCAGTGATTTTCTTTCCCAATGATGAGTTTGTTAGCAAAGTTTGCAAGTCATCAAGCACTAAACAACACTCACTTGAGAGCAACCCTTCGTCAAATTCAGGAGTGAACGTGACGTATGGGTGACGTTTCTGGAAGGAATGGTATTCCGGGGAATCGATTCCGTAAACGTAAACCTCTTTCTTGAAACTATTCACGATTAGTTCATCCTTCCTACTAAGAAGGTTTAGTATCTCTGTGGTCTTCCCCGCACCGCTCCTACCCTAATTATATATTAATGCTATTATTTTAAATTAATTAAAAATTAAACTACAATGACAAATATACTTACAACGATTAAGAAATGAAACGGATGTACAAGGCTACCATTTACTTCAAATGGCTTTAGATCCATGCTGATCACTGTCAGGTGAGATACTAAGAAGTAATTTTTACTTTCGTGTAATTAAATAATTTCTTGGTGTGCATCCAATGCATTCACCTTGCTTATTAACCATCAAATAAGGCTTTATGTGTTTATTGTAGAAATTTAGCACTAATCTTTCGTTATATAGCTTATCACTTTTAAACTTACACATTATTCGTCGGAATGGTATTTCACGTACCAAATGATAAACAACAAAGAGTGCAAAATGCCCGCAGAAAGCACTTGTGTCTGTCTGATGCGATAAACAGTTTTCTAACGTCACTTTAATTATATTAAATTTACTGGAGTAACTTTGTGATGACTCACCATAGGAATCATAATATACATAGTTGTCTTTATTTTTGAAGAAGGTTATCCAATGCCTACCGGGATACTCCGTTACGTTAGAAATAATAATATCATAACTGTTATCAATACTATTCGGTGTACACACTGTATACGTTAGCCTCCTTCTACTTACTATATATTTTAAAGCAGCTTCAATTTCGTTACTGTTCATGTTAATGTAAAAATTCCACTTTTTCCTGACTTCATCGTAGCCGACGTTTGTCCAAGAAGCAAGGCAGTGACGTTATACGTGCATCCACTTGAGAAATTTAAATTTATGGTCAGATTTCCAGTTTTGCTGAAAGATGTTGCATCATTTCCAAAAATTCTAAATGCGAATACAGCATATCCCTTCATATAATTTGCTCTTTGTATTCCCAAAGACTCGTATCCCATTCCTAGCTCCTGGATTAAATTGTGGTAGGCCACCAAGTATTCCTTGTCGCTTATATTGTGGTTCATGAAATCTGATGAAACTTGATCAATTTGGATGTTAACGTTTGTTAGGCCGAATCGCTCAAACGAGAAAGGGTTCTTTGTCAACTTATTATTGTATGCGTCTGTGCTCATAAGAGCTACTAATAAAAGAGATGGGAGCTGGTTAGTGCTAAAAACGTTATCAATTACAACATTTATGGCATTTTGAGCTATATTGCGAGTCCGTAGTAAAGTTTTTGAGTAGGGTGACTCTGCGGCATCGCTCTCGTAAAGCTTTTCACTCATGCGTAAGATGCTCTCATCAGCACGAACTTTGTACACATTCAAAACACATTCGGAGAGAACAATTTTGTAGGTTGTGTTGTCCGATGACACTAAGCTGAAACTGTCTGGCGCCCGTCGCAACTTTAACTTAATATCCAGTTTAGGTTGTACAGATTTCTGACTGATCCAGATATCGTCGTAAATCTTGGAAATTACTTCAACCACAGAGCTCCCTTTAATGTACTCCTTTCTTTTTGCATATGAAGTATTATTTGTAGTTGTGTTTGGCGATTCGTCAGGAAAAAATAAATCGTTTGCCAGTTCATTACTTTTATATTGAACTGGATACGTGAGTAGAGCTTTTAGATAACTTTCAATGTGGTATATGTTACTTGAAGAAACTAAGGAGTTATTAATGTAAAACTGTAACTGCTCAAATAGAGATGTTCCGAAAAGGTTAACAACGGCTACATCCGCCGTTTCGGCTAAATTTGACGAATCACTGTTTACCACTTTAAATTTAATATACAGAAAGGAACGAGTCAAGTCCAAAAACTGTCCCGGAACACCTGCAAGCTGCAAAAATTATGTTATCTCATGGACACATTTGTTTTCATATTTATATATTATTTGTGATTTATCATACCGAATACTCTAGATCAGCCGATGTATCTTGTAAATTAACTGAGGTATGCACTTGGGTATAAAATCCCTGCTTTGTTCCGACGTCCAGAATTCCAGGTGAACTTAGGTTTAAACTACTAGAATAAACCGGAATTGCCTCCATGTTTACCTCCTTTTCTTTTTGCAACGTTTCTTCACACAGCGCCTCTTCTTTGTCCTTCCTTCTCCCACCAAGTCAATTTTGGTTCTAACCTTCCTTTTCTTACTCCTTCCCTTTTTCTTTCCTCTACCCTTCAAGGGTCGCCTTCGTTTCTCAGTATGGGATATGTTGGACATAGGGATGTAGCTGGAAGGCATCTGGTTCATTAACCCCTTCATTGTGGCTTTATTTGCAGAACGACAGTTAAGTTTTTCTTAAACGGAATATATTCCCCACTTTCGTTGAAAGCTTCGATGTGAATACTGTCTATATGTTGCTTCTCCAAAGTTCCAAAGTACACTGAATCAAAACGTTCCGTAATAACTTTATTTGTGCCTTCCGAAGGACGAGCATGCGCGAGCAATCTTAGTATCCTATGTCGTTCACCATTGAGAACTTGAGGGGATATTATATTGGTTTTAATAATGATCATTCTATTTCCCCGAAAGACGTCTACATCTTTACTCTGAAAATTCAAGTCTATATAGTCACCTTTCACATCTAAAATTCTTTTTAACGTTTGACTTGGAAATATTTTATAGCGTGAGTTCCCATTAGTTATGCTGACAGCTTCGTCATCGTCAGCAACAAATAGAAAGTCGGTGGTTCCTGAAGACAAAATGCTAGCGTTAATGCTAGACACCAAGCCACCTACAGATGCTTCTTCTGGTTCTTGAACTTGTAATAATTTCACAGTAGCTAGTCTGACTATAGCAAACGTGAACGGTCCTTTGCTTAACGCGTCATAAGCGGCAGGGTCGTAAGGATCTTCGGCAATCATTTCCTGCTTGTTATAATAGTGTCTTCGGAAGCCCATTACCTTCCTGAAGCTTTCAGTGAGACGTAAACCGGTGAAGGACCCGTACCATGTTTTAATTCCATAGTGTATCTTTCTTGCAATAACGAACTGCCCAATCTCTGCTTTGACTCCATTCTTTTTGCAAGTGTTATTAAATTGGGTGATATCCAGTGAAATTGCGCGTTCTTTGATAACATTTAGAGTAATATGCTCCTCCTCATCCGTTTGTAATTTCATTTGGGCTTCTTTCTTGGAATTAAAGATATTGCGGATGGGGTAGTAAAAGATTTCTGCCAAGCCGACCAAATGTGTAGTTTCAAAAGTTAGAGGTGTAAGGATCGACGTAGTATAGTTTGAGTGTGGGTTGTTTTTATCGCGGTCGCCGGACGTTGAGGAAGACAGGGTTATGTAGGTTGAATCATCCATCACGCAAGTTGAATTTCTGGCTCATAGAACCTACCTATAAATTAATAAGATGGGGTGAGACTTTATCTGTATCGGTATTTTATTTAAATTACCTTTAATTTCGTCTCCGTCTGCTCCCAATATTATATAGGTTGGCGGGTTTGTTTTCTTTACTTCCTTAATGGTGAAGACCTCAGTGGACCATTTTCTGGAGTATCCTTTTGAGAAATGGGGACGGTTTATTGATATTCGTATTTTTTGCCCGACAGCGAACCTTGGTTTCGCTGGATTTTCTTGCAAGTATTTCCCGTAGAGGCGCTGCCAAACTTTTTCGTGGTTTTCTCCTTTGTGTGCCAGATTAGGACTAGTACCAATAGCGCGGTTGTACCTTCCATTATAGCTAGCCACGAGGTACTTCAACTGGTCTTTATATTTATTCTTTTTCCGGTTGGTAAAGAGTCTCAGCATTGACTGCATTAACGTCGAGATGGATCTTTCACAAAGGCTAGTCTTAATTTCACTGAAGGTGTTGTACCATGTTATGTTTTTTTCTTTCAGAAATTTCTGTGTTATTTTATTAGTGTACTCTGTACCTGTTGATGTTAAAATTGAATTATAGTAGTTGATTGTTATATTATCTATGCTTTAGTGGTAAATATAGCATCCTAAAGCGTAATACCTAAGTCAGTTTGAAGGTAGCGAATCTTTGTTTCCTTTAGCAGCTTCTTGAGTGCACCGACAATCATTTCTGGTTTCTTCCTTGCCAGAGGATATACGTACATCTAAATGAAATATATATAATTAATATTTCGGTTTCAGTTAACTTAATAGATTGTAAATTACCTTTCTAGAGAACATATCTATAAACAGACATAGGTAGCGGTATGGTTTATTTTCTTTTGCGTATCGCTGCACGTCCACAAGATCGCTACAAAGAAAAAACTGCGGAAAATGTACTATATATTTCAGGCGTTTAAATTTCCGAGGGGCTTTTACGAAAGCCCAGTAACTTTCTATTTTTCTAAGTTGCTCTGCGATATCGTGATAAGATATTTTCGACTTTTGTGATAGCAAGAACGTCTTTGCACCGCTAAATGACCCGTGAATTCGGGGGTTGGGCCACTTCTTTTTAATATGTGCCATGGTTGCGGTGTTAAGTTCAAATGTCATTTATTGATGTAAGTATTTACTTTATATTTTGTTTTATAAGCTAGTGTAACAGCTCAAGTGTAACAATGATTTACATTCGATAACAGAAATAGAATATTGTAATTTATTACCATAATATGATAAATGGATTGTACTCTAGTTTATTGCAATTTTGACATCAAATAATAGTACTTCAAGTATGTTATAGTTTGGTATTAAGGTTTAAAAATGCAGGGGTAAACTAAGAAAGACTATTTGTAACCGTCTGTTATTGTATTTTATATCCGTTAATTTCTACTGCTATTTCAGTTTTTCTTTTTATTTTTTATTTTATATATTTATATTTGTTTTAAATTTGAGTGAGCATTGCGAAAGGAATTGTAAAAATATAGAAATAGGTTTTATAAAGTAATTTTTATTTCACAATAAATTGATTTAATTATAATAATGATAATAATGATAATAATCGTAATAATAACAATAATAATGATAATAATCGTAATAATAACAGTAATAATGATAATGTTAATTATCGTAATAATAATAGTTATAATTTTAAAAAATTATTCTCCACCACCGCCACTACCACCTATCTCCTCCCCTTGTTCCTCCGTAGAAGCCGCGACAGATGTTTGAAGGTCAACCGCCACCACTGTCCGGGAAAACAACTCCACCTCTTCTTCTCCTTCCTCTTCTCCCTCACGGTATCCCGGATTTTCAAAGGATAGTGGTGGACGGTTGACGGGTCGCTGGCTTCCATGGGGAACGCAGATTCTCTGCTCCTCTTGAGCTTGGTGGAGGTGCTCGAAGGGGGAGTGCTCCTCCACATCCACCGGACTTTCCTGGAGGGTGCCATCAACAGGGCGGTACTCCTGCTGGCGGTTGCAACTGAGTTTTGGGTACACGTAATGATACAAAAGGTATGCCAGCAGGAGTACCGCCATTCCTCCAACTAGCCCCCAGAACACCCAAAAAACGACCCACACGAAGGAGGAAATTGGACGTGGAGGGGCTGGAGTGGTGGTAGCCGTGGTGGTGGGGCATTCCTCTGGGTGATGCGGGGGGAGGACGGAGGAGGTTCCGTTAGGGCACTCGAGCTGCTCAGTGGCGCACACTTGGCCGTATGTGCCACCACACCACCAACAGCCATCCTGGAGGCATGCGCCACAGTTGTTAGTGCTGTAGGCACCTGCAAAAACACACACACACATCACAAACTGTACACACACACACACATTACAACAAAAATATATTTTAAATAATTTATTTTAAAAAAACTTACCAAATACCGCGGTAACTGCGGTCAGAAGAAGGAGAAGCTGGATCCTAGCCATGGTGAACGGGATGGTGATGATGTTTTTTTTTAATTTTAAATATTTTAATAATAATAATAATAATGACGATATGTTGATGATGATGACGACGCTGATAACGATGATGATCACGGCGATAATGACGGTCGGTGATGTTCGGATGACGACGATGATGATAATATATTATGACGATGATGGTGGTAGGTTGCTTTAAGCGAGCAGCAGCAGAAGCAAGAAAAGACTAGAAGGCTCGAGCCTTGCAAAGCAGCGTGCACGCCGCCACGCACGCAGAGAAAGAGAGAGAGAAACACAAACGTTTCGGCGTCGAGTGGTCACAAGACCCATGAGAAAGTCCTCATGGGTCTGTCGGAATATTTAAATAGGAAGGCGTCGGGGGATTAAAAAGCCTTCTCTCTACTACTAACAGTCATATCTGCTTTTTTGCTTCAACCAGTGCCGCCTAGAAATTATAACATGCCGTTGTAGCGTAGCACATCCCAAAATATTCTTTCGGCATGCAGTATTTGCAATTATAGTATATAATAATATATTCTTTCCCGCACAATATCAATGTAAGTGAAGTCATGTTGACCAACGCTGTTCTGTTCAACGCTGGAATGTAATATGATGAAAATTGTTTAAATACATTGGATTTGGTACTGCCAATGTTAGTCAAGGACAACTCAAATCCTTATACTGTCTTACAATTTAAGTTTAAGTGCATTGCATTTGGTTTAATGTCATAATACAACAGCGATTTTAATTATTGCCATGTCAGCAGGTTGGCAGAATTTTTTTGTGACTGCAGAGGCGTACGCTACCTGCGCATATATTGATTATCACAGTTTTACAAATACTTTGCCTCTGCGTCAAAGCTCCCAAATGTATTTTAAAATAGTTTTTGCCTTCCCCGGAACATATAATTCGCGTTATTCTATCTCGTGAATTCGGTTTGCTTCAACCATCCATTTTCATGTTTTCTGTAATTTCATATTATCGACATCTGTGCTGCAGTTAAATATAACATCAAGGTAGTCAATTTTAGGTTTCGATTGAAAGCGGACATGGAGAATCTAAAATAATGCAACTCGACATTAATTACCAGACTAGTGATGTTCACGTTTTCGAATATAATAAATCCCATTGGTTTAAATATTTCTTTTAATGTTTCCAACAGAGAATCAAAAATGCCTTGCTTAGCAGTTCTTGAGTTTCTGGTCGTCAACCTAAAGATAGCCAGCCAAGTAATTCGACGTCTCCCAATGTATATCCATTCTTCCGGAAATAATCACCGTGTCTCAGTAGATTTCCATCTGCAACGCAAATTCAAAGCGGGCTGGTTAACATTTGATTGTTTCTCAATGTTTCTCACAATGCTGGAAATCCGCAAAGCTGTCACCCAAAGAGACCTGAATCTGATCGTGACGCTGTTTCACTGTCACATGTTTGTATCCAAATTGGCTGTAGCTAGTATGCACTACTGGCTAACTGAATACACTCTAGAAATCTGCCAATTTTTAAACTGTATCTTTGAGAAACCAAGAGGCCTCTTTGACGCAATCGGCACATTGGAACAGCGGGCGATCGTAATTTTCAAATTTGGCAGCAATAAATTGTTGTGTTATCTCGTGATATGTTCAGCTTCGCTCCCAATCTTCTACTGTGTCACTACTCCCATCATCTGCTTCCTATTTCCGAAATTACACTCACATGAGCACCTTATAGAGAGGCTTGGATGGCAATATAAATGGCAGTATGCACCAAGAGTGGAGGCAGCATTAACACAACTTATTTGCATGTTACCAGTTGCAGTCACAGGGTCAGTCATCACGACAATCACACTTGTCTCCGTCAACGAAATCAGAAGCAATTTAGTGCACTTGAGACGTCTCGTCAAATCAGACAGACTTGTGGCCAACACGGATGAGCAATTATCAATAGCTTTACTTTACCGGCAAATTCAAGTTTTTGTCATCGCCAGCAATCAGTGCTTTCAGTATTGTGTATGGCCCATTTTCCAGGTTCTCGGCGCCGTCCTAGCAATTCTGTTGCTTTCCCCTGTGATAGCATATCACGCCGCCATGTCGAAACCGCTTGTACTGTTGCTACTGTTTTCTGCATTTGGGACAATGTCTGTTGTTTGCATCACTGCACATTTGGGAAGCAAGAGTATTCTGCTATCCAAAGATATATTGACGAGCATCCGCATATGGAAGCATTGTCGTTGGACAAGGAGATATTTGCGAAGCTGTCCGCTGAGTGCGATGCGCATTGGCGAATTTCACATGATGGACCGGGACAGAGTCTCCGCTTTTATACGATTTGTACTGCAGCGAACGGCATTTCTTGTTTTTAAAACAAGAACGGATGTGGTGTCTTCTCAAATGACAACGTCTTTTGCTATTGCTGACCGACGGTAACGGATGTGGTTCTTTGCCACAACTGAATCTGATAGAAGGCGTTCGGATTTATCGGATTTTGTTCCTTCAACTTTGAGCCAAGGTCACTTCAATAATTTATATTTTCGTTGCTTCTGGGTTTAATTATTGTCATGCTAGAAGGTTGAATAAAAGATTGTTATCCTAGCTGAGAACGAAATTAACAGCGCAAATGCGGTTCATTGCGCCTTGTGATATACCTTTTTCTTGCTGTGTTGTAACAAAGCTTTAAAATATACTCCAGAATAACTCATGCCCTTCCCAAATGTACATTATTTATTCATTAAATCCACCAATCACTATGCTCATTCGTGACATCGATGAAACTGAAGGTTTATAATGGCGACTTTGTAGTCATGCACTACGACCTTCCGGCAGTAGTGGAAGTAGAACTTCCGTGTTTCTTATTCTCACCAACCCGTAACGGAGCTTTACTAATTTATTTTTTCGAAGTCATTACTCTTGCAGTGGGAGTCGTTCGTAGATGCATACATTTTGTTGTCAGTTTAAAACAACAAAAACGGTATTTCATTTTGTTCACATTAACCTTCATACGTCCGACTAGTATCGCCTATGTATTTCGCATCACATTAAAAACCAGTTTCTCGGAACGTTGTTGCGTAGAATAAAGTCAGGTGTCGTTAAGCCGCCACAAATGATATTCTGTGTTAATTTTTCGGATGTGTTTTTTATCGATGCTTTCTGTGGTTTCGTTTTGTGGTTAAATCTAAATCTCCTTTGTAATTTAACTGTTATCACAAAGACGATGAGCATGGATACAAATATCATGCTTACAATAGATTTAAAAATTTACCCCAAACGAATTTTGGTGCTATTGTTTGTGCGTAATAAGTTCGAAAATGATTCTTATTATTATCATATCAGTTGATATTGCCCGATAAATTTATGTAACCGAAAATTAGTAGTTAATCTTTATATGCGTTCATGAGAAACCCGGGAACCTTTGTAATCGCAATGCTACATTAGAAGGGTCGCACATTTACGTTGCCTACCAGTCGGAACATCCAAAGTAATGTTTTTGTGATTAAATTCTGTTGACAAAGAAGCACTCTATTTCAATCAAGGCCAAAATTTGCGACAAAGTATTAAATTAGAATCACTTTTGGCACTTTAGTCCAACACATCTACCCAGACGTAGCAGTAATAGTAGAATATATAACAAGGACAGGACAATAGTAACCTAGATTCATTTACACTTTAAATACCTAAAACCTATGCAGCATTTGTCAACTGTAAATAGTTGCTGTATATTTCTACAGACATTTTGTCAGCCGCTAGGAACCCCAAAATGCCAAACTTGGCTGTGCTTCAACTTCTAACCTGCAGTTTGAAACTTGCAAGCCAAGTGTTTCCTTTCGTCCCAATTCACATCCACTCAATCGGAAATTATCACCATTGCTCCGTCAACTGGCATACAAAAATAAAATGCAAAGGATTTTGTATCCTCTTTGGGCATTTGACAATATTTCTCACGCTGAATGAAATTCGTCACATCCATCGGACAAACCTCATCCTGATGCTTTTTCACGGACACATTCTCGGCGCCCAAATAGCTAGCTTCCTTATCCTTTACTTGCTAACTGAAAATACATTGGAAGTTTGCCAGTTTCTGAACTGTATTTTTCGACAGCCTAATGGACTTTTCTTTTCATGGCTTCCAAGGAAGCGGACTAGGAAAGGGGCTTCCACAACGGGCGCCAACTTATTCCTTGTTGGTATCATGACCTGCTCATCTGCCACATTAACTATATACGGCATTGTTTTTCCCATCCTGGCTTTTGCCGCGCCAAACCTGTACTCCAACTTCCCGTTGTACCATCAGATCGAATGTATGACAAATGGGAACTATACGAAAAACCTCTACACGGCAATATCTCAATTCATCATTATGCTGCCAGTTGCAGTTGTAAGTTCGACCATCACGACATTAACGTTTGTATCCTTGAACGAAATAAGAAGCGGTTTGGAACAATTACAAGTTCTTTCCAAATCCGTCAGATATATTGCATACCATCAGCGACAGATAAGAGTAGCACTGCTTTACAGACAACTTCAGATTTTGGTAACGTTAAGCAACCAGTGTTTCCAGTATTACGTGTGGCCAGCAATACAATCCATGGGTGCTCTTTGCACCATAGCGGTGCTGTATCCTGTAATAGCATTTCAGAGTAAAATTTCCCAAAAACTACAATGTTTCTTACTGGTATTTGTCCTGGTGATTGTATGTATTGTTTGCACTACTGCTAATTTGGGGAGCCAGACCATGGTAATATCGCGAAATATATTGAGAAATATTAGGGCATGGAATCCATGTCTTTGGACTAGAAAATATTTGAAAAGTTGTCCCTTGATCGTAATGAGTATTGGGGAGTTTCATAAAATGGACAGGGAACGAGTCGCAGCTTTCATTCGATTCGTGTTACAACGAACGGCATTTATCGTTTTTAAAACGAAGACAGATGTATGTATGTATATTTGAAAGGGAGTTAATTACATTGAAAGTAAATACTCACGCCGCTCAAGCACAATTAAAAAAATAGCTTATTGCGGTCTCTTTCAGAAAGCTACACTGGTGTTTTGCTTTAAACCTAAACCTCCAACCTTCACTCCTCAAGGGTTACAGGAGGTCGGTTGGAGGGGGTTAGTTGAATGAATGTCTTGTGCCGATGAGCTGACTCACCAGCACGTCCTCACCACTCGTCCAGAATCCGTCCCACCTCCTATGAAGTGAGATGGACTCTTCCTCACTTTTGTCCTCAAATATGCTAATTAGCTGTACTGAGGACAATATCCTTCTCTGTGTGCTTATACGGCTTTGAATGGTGATGATCACTGATCACACAACCAAAACCACAGGCACGACAGAATGTTTTTTAATCTTTTTTTTCAGCAAATATGCGTAGATGGCATAGTTACTGAAAAAGAATCTGTATATCGTACAGTGATAACGGTAATGATGACGCGTAATGTTGACGCAATGGCGTTATGGGATCGCCGTCGAACGCCAAAACATCACACTAATCACCGAAACATCACAATCGCTGTTTATGAATGTGGGCGGCGTTTTATTGATACGCTGCTCACAATCACTAAAAAACCATCACTGGCTGTCAATGTGAGCAGGTACACAAATTTTCCTGCTCACAATACTCACATGTACACTTCTATAACCGTGAGCTCATCAGCTGAGACAGCGTTTAAGTCATAAACACCGCACTGCAAAGCCGATGCTCAACAGTACCGTCAAGCAGTAACTAAACTGCGATCTTTTGTCAGTGATCAGTGCTTAATAGGTTAGAGTTCAACTGTGCGAACTCAATAACCTAAAGCACTGATCAGATCCACTGAGAAAATTTATTTTTAAAAATTCTCTGATCAGAGAGAAGAGCAAGCATGTGTGCTTGCCTCTCCTCCTATCCACCTTTTCACGAAGACAGATACTGTGATTTATATATAAATTAATATAAGATTAGGTTTATAGAAATTCTACCACAAAAGGTACAAAGAATCCGCAGATTATATTATAGTGTTTCGCATATTTTGTTTACTTGAGTCATCCATTCCATGTTTTGTAAATACATTTCTATTTTATTCACGCAAAAAAAAATGTTCTTGTATATCAATTCGCTCCATAGTAAAATCAATGTCGTCGAATTTCGGTTTCGATTGAAAATATATTCGAAAAAGTAATAACCTAAGTGGAAATTTGTGTCCACATTATACATCATTTCTATCATTCCTAAGCTTTCAGAAAGTATATGCAGATATATTTTGACCAACCGATTTGTATCGCAAATCCACAATGCCGATTCGGGCAGTCGCCGCGCTTTTAACGCCAATTTTAAACTTGGGAGCAGAGTGAATTTCCACTCTGGAGGAATTTCCAATCCACGTCCAACGTGGAGGAACTATAATTTCTCGGAAAATCAAACCGATTTATCGCCATAAATGAAGAGCGAATGAGAATAGTCATGATGTAACGGTCAACTCAAATTTTTAATCCTAAGCAACCAGTGCTTTCAGTATTGTGCGTGGCCCAGCTCCCAGGTAATAGGAGTCATCCTGCAAATTCTGCTGCTATATAAGGTGGTCCGATTTTTCAATAACATGTCGACTCGCTTCTAGTTTTGTTACTAGTCTCTGCGCCTGTTTGCGCCAATGTCTACTGTTTGAGTCACTGGGCATTTGGGAAGCCATACTACATACATGTCTGGTTCGACACGGCGCCACTCCAATGTTACACATTCTTTACGGAATCATTAAACTCCTATGAAAACGTATTGCATATTATGGAAAGTAGTGAGGGATTTCTTCGTCAGTAGAATTATTTCCATGGAACCGAAATTTTCATGAGTCAATTCAGGAGAGCCTGAACGACGCATATATTGATCGTCGCATTTTGTAGCTTTATACTCCTTATTGTTTTTCTACAAGCATTAAATTTCAGAATAACATTCACCCCATCGACACGTTCGTTATTTATTCATTACTCGTGTTATAACATCATTTCCAAGGCATGTTTTCGTTTGACAAATGTAAATTGAGTATGTACCAAATTTCCTGTCTTCATGGCATGTCATTGAGTCATTACGTATTTTTGCAAAGAAGATATGTCGGTACATTTTGATATGTTTCGAATAAATGAAAAGTTACCTAGATTAGAACTTTTATGGAACCGCCGGTGTTTACTAAGTACTACAAGCATGCTAATTTATATCATGATAGGTATTGCGGCCAAAAATAAATATAACCAAAAATCAATATATTAATAAATTAAATAATTTATTTCTCCGCTCGATCCTAGCGTTGACTCAATTCGATCTCATGATAATAAGTAATAAAATCGTCACGAGGTTAACTGTTGGCTGGAAGTTGGGCGTATCATCTTGTGTGGGCGTAACATTTATTAATTCTCCTCCCTTATAACTACAACTTGTCTCTCGTGACAATTAATTACAGTTCCAAACCTTAGTACATTTGCTAACAGGTAAAATTTGTTAGCATTGTATGCGTTTGGTACCGCCTGGATTTATTGAAGGATTATGGGGAGAAGGCTATTATTTCCCGACATGGAATTTATACAATCAACAAGAACCAAATTACGTCTATAATTTTCATGATTAGGATATATGTTTATGTTAACTAGATTAGAAATTGGCAGCTATCACTTGATCTTCAACAAAAACTAACAAACATGTTGATTTCCGCCATGTTGGCTGATATTAATCGATAAGTTATTAGGACCGAAAATTAATAATTACTAGCAACGAAGTTACACGAGAATTGTCAAAACTTTAGTAATTTTCCAAATTTACATCTTTTACTTCGTGGTGCATCATGTAATATGTCAGTATTGACACACCAGCACTCTATTATAATTCAACTTCCAACAAAGCATTAGCATTTGTAGGGCCGGTGGGCAATTAGTTATTACACAACTAATCGTGAGCAAACTTTCAATATTGGTGCGGTTTTGAAAAAAAACAAGAGCTATCAAATCTCATTTAACCTTCAAACACCTTTGAAGTATTTACAAAAAATTCAGGCAAATATAATTTCCATAAATTTCCTCTGAAATGTTTCTGCCATGAGTAAGCCGACAATGCCACGCTGAGATTTGCTTTAACTTCTTACTGGCAGTTTGAAACTGCCAAGCCAGCTGTTTCCTAACCAGTTACAGCTAACCTAATCACGAAGAGTACACCGGCATTGCATCTGCGTATCGAATTAAATCCACTTACGGCCGGAGTAACTATAAAAAGCGTCCAACCAAAGTTCCAAAAGAAAATCATACGAATTTCATTTGAGAAATCGAGACTTACAATTAGTTGAAATTCATGTTCAGCATTGTCGCAATATTAACGCTGTTGCGAATTATTGGATACATTTTATCAGCCCACAAATGGGAGTACATTTTCAAGCAAAAAACAAGTAGACTTATAACGATAAGCAATACTAACAAATCATCATGCACATTATGTATATCTGCAGACTTAATGGTCCGTCCTAATATATTTAGATAGAACCGCATGTTTTATGCGTACGCCGCACCTACAAGCCAGAAAAGGCGTATCTGTCGTATGATATTTACGTCTGCCATATATGAATGTAAGTTCGGAGACGCAAATAGATTCAGTGGCATATGTTCTTGCTCACGGTAATCAAAATGATGGACGTCATGTCTTTGGGATTTCAGGAAAAGCGTAGGATAATGTTTTCGAGCGAGAAACTATTAACATCGTTTTTACCGTCCGTTGTCACCATCAAGGTTAAATTAATAGGTTGATTCAAGCAGATTTAATGAAGAGTAAAATTATAGGCTATGCTATGCACTCCGTGAATTCGGATTTGCACAGTTGTATCCATTGTAGTTTGAGCATAACTGATGAATTATTGATATGTGTAGCTTGCTGGGACTACGTAATTTACATGACTGTGGAGGCGTGCCTGTAATACATATTCGCTATCGCAATAAGCCCATTATTTACAAGTTGTTTTGCTCCATCAAAATAAATTCTTTAAAATAACAAACTAAGTAATTATTGGTTAAATCCTTCAACTGCGTAAACATTATTTATTTATACAATCCATCGTGAAGCTTCTTGTGATTCCATTTGATTCGAGCAAGGCTCATTCTGTCGTCCCCGTACTGACGTCCACATATTGGAAGTTAGGCACGGCTGAAAGTACACTTAAAAATCCATACTAAATAGTATGATTTAACGTATTTGATTCTTTGTTTCCAAATAATGCCTTCCATAGCAGTTCTTGGGCTTCTTGTTGCCAACTTGAAGCTAGCGAGTCGCGTATTTTGCTTTCTCCCACTCCACGTCCACTCATCCGGAAATCGTCACCAACTCTCCACAAACGTTCATATGAAACGAAAATCAAAAGCATTTTGGTTATCCTTTCTCTGCTTTTCAATTTTTCTCACAGTACTGGAAATCTACAATCATTTGTCCAAAGGCGACGTGAATCTAGTCGTGCTTATGTTTCATGGACACATGCTTGTAACAAAATTGACTGTTGCTATTATGCAATACTGGCTAACAGAATACACCCACGAAATATGCCAACTCCTCAATTGCATTTGTCGAAAACCAAGTGGACTATTCACGACTCAAGCCACAAACCAAGACCGTATGAATACAACCACTTCAAGAGCTTTCAACACATTTATGATTTGTCTTGTGATCTGTTCGGGTGCGGTCATATCAATTTACTGCGTGGCAATTCCCATCATCGTATTCGTATTTCCAAACTTGCACTCAAATTTCCACATCTGTGATACGCTCGGTTGGCAGTCAAGTTGGACATGCACAAAACGTGTTCACGTAGCACTGACTCAATTCTTTCTCATGCTACCATTGGGAGCCATGGGTTCAGTCATCACGGCAATTACATTCGTATCCGTTAACGAAATCAGGAGTAACTTGGAACATTTAAACTTTCTCGCAAAATCGTATCGATTCATCGCAACACATAGACCGTGCGTTAGAATTGCCTTATATTACAGGCAACTACAAATTTTTGTCATCTTGAGCAATCTGTGTTTTCAGAATTGGATATGGCCGACTTTCCAGGTAGTAGGTGGGACCTTGTCAATTCTGTTGCTGTACGCTGTGATCGCATTTCACAACGACATGACAAATTATCTTATAATTTTGTTACTGCTTTCTGCGTTTGGGACCACGTCTATCGTTTGCGTCACTGGGCATTTGGGAAGCAAGACTATTATTCTATCCAGAGATATTCTAAGGAATATGCGATTATGGAAACAGTGCCCATGGACAAGAAAATACTTGCGAAGTTGTCGGTTGATTGAGATGGGCATTGGGGAATTTCATAAAATGGATAGGGCAAGAATCTCAGCTTATATTCGATTCGTTCTACAGCGGACGGCATTTCTTGTTTTTAAAACGAGAACGGATGTGGTGCATTCGCAAATTACAATGGCGTTTCCTATCGATGACCAACGATAGCGCCGCTTATGATTACATGTATGTACGCATAAGCGTTGTGTTATCAACCTGTACAAATCCCATACACCAATTCCAGAGGTCAAAATATTAATGAAAATCAATTTTGTGTTTTAGAAAACAATCGCAACTGCTTTTATGATGCCTCCATTCCCATCTTGAAGTTAAGACTCGGCGTTGTAGCTTCGTAAATTTAAAAAAACGTTCCATGGTGCTGGTATTATGAGAGGAATTTTTTAAGTTTAGCAAATGGGGCCTTAATTGCTAATTTAGAAATGCAATGCAGAGTTTATAGTTTCAAGCCAAAGCCAAAAGAATTGAAGTTTTTGTAGCTGAGAGAACCTTTAAACCAATGTTCAATGAGTTTAAATGGTATTGTCGTGAAAATGAAACAAATATTTTAGACATTTGCAAGTGCATTTTATGCAAGTGCATTTGTATTTTCGACGATTATGTAAATTAGAATATGGACTTTTGACAAATTCTGTACTTCCTATATCTTAGCGAGTCATCCGATCGGACGCGAAATATATAATCTCAACGTCGCAAATAATTTCGTTTAGCTTGACGCAGCGTTTCAGTAACGAAGTTTTCTTGTTGTTCCACATGTTATTTGGAATTACAATTATGGTTTGTATAACAAACTTTGTAATGTGATTAGTCGTAAGGTATTGGACTTTCGGTAACACCAAATCTACACTAGCTTCTCGAGTTTAAGCTTTTCTGTATTATTAAATGTTAGGAAATGCGCAGCAGTGTTCTCATCCAAGTGCCATTCGGACGTCATATGACAACTTGTTTCATGCAAATTTTTTACAGTCGACTACAGATCCGAACCACGATTCTTTCAGCAGTGTTCAGATGCTTAAAGTTGTAAAAGTTTACAGTTTACTTCAATTCAATATTGACTAGAATACTTAATCCTTTTAAACAAAGATTACCACTCTTGTAACTTTAATTTTGGAGATAAAATTTAAGGATCGCAAAGACCAGGAATTTTTCAAGTGAATATCGGATGTTATGCAGCAAATTATTTTCAGTAGACCTGCTTTCGTCATAAATGTACTTGAAGACCGCTTTCCGGTAATTACGAAAGCGTTTGGCAAATCATTTCCATATAACGCACTCATTACTGCACTAGCAAAAGCATCGATTGAAATACAAATCGGCCCCGTGGCTGTAGGGGAGTCATAAAATGTAGTACGGTGTCAAATCGCCGTCTTCATTGCCGCATTCTTAGATTTCAAATTCGATTATTTATCCTATAGCCTTTTGTTGCTGCCTGTTGGTTCCATGTGCAAATCATCAGCAACCTCGCACTGAGATACGTTATTAATAATAACAAAGTGGGTGGTGACTTTGTAAAGAAGGCACATATAAAATCAATAAATAAAAACAATCAATAATCCACAACCTGAAAGCAAGAAAGTGTGTAGTGAATTGATGTAGCCATGGAATAATATCGACCGCGGATTCCGAGAAAGGTTTACGATCTTCCAGAGCCTCGTATAGAAGTGACTAGGATCCATGTCTGAATTTACTTTTTGGTTTTTGTAAATAATGCAAGATGGCTTCGAACAAGTTAATTACTGCACTGCAAATGATATTTACCATCTTTAAATAAATATAAAACACAATTTCCAAAAAATTCGCCTGTTTGATAAACACAATGAAGCAGAAGGAATTTCGACCTTTTAAGAAATTAACTCCGCCGCTGCAAGGAAACAGAGTGCGTCGTCTATATGAATCAAATGGTTTCATCTTCACATACTCAATTGACTTCATTTATTCTAACGTTTCACATAATAATATAATTCGTCATGTACACAGCACTAGCTCTCTATTAAAGAATATTATAATAAATCATAGTCTCCGAAATATTCTTAGGATTGGGGAACATTGCATTAAATAAAATGCTTACAATCTCGACTACGGTAAACGGTTGATCTATGTTCTCTTTGATGCCAGTGCATGAAATTATAAATATTTGTCGTCGAACTGAAGGTGTTGTTGGCAGATGTACATGTCAATTGACTCGCCTTTTCTCCGTTGTTACAGGAGTGATGAAAGGAGGAAATATTTTCCTGGGAAATTTTGTAGATGGGAAAACGGATTGTTCTATGGACCTTTTCTTTACTCAAATAACTCAAATATTCCAGCCTTGAGATCCGTACTTGTGATTTAATCGACAGCTGTAGCGATAATGTAACTAAGCTGGTCATACGTGAACTGTGTGTACATATGGAAGTTAGTTTGTATATCTCAAACGTTTGTGCTAGCATGTCGATCATATATACTTAAATATAAATGTACGTCATGTATTAAATTGTTTTCTCATTTGAGAAACACATCGGTTCAAAAATAACCATTACAACGTTGTGGTATTCCCATGCGTTCATTGTACCCACGCACGTAAACGTTTCAACTAGTTTATCTTTGTTGGTCATTGGCAACCCCTACTGATGCCGTTATTGTACCATTTGAATATAAAATAATAAGTGCAATATCATCACAGTTGACGTCATTCGTGTTATTAAATAAATAATGTTACCTCCCCTTTAGTGTAATTGGGAGTTCTATCTACCAGTCCTCACCATACATAGTTCACATACTCTGTGTTCGATGATGAAGTGTGCAAACCCTATTTCCAGTTTTAGCAACGTCAAGCATATGGATGCAAACAGTTTCAACGACGGATAAGATTAATATTGAACTAATTTAATAAACCAAAATTAGAACCTCCATTTTCAATATTTAAATTAACACACGTGTATTGGCACACCTTTGATGTCGTCGACTTGCAATTTGTCCGACCAGTATATTTGTCGAATACAAGCGGTTATTTCGCAGCGTATCGTTCCTGACTTTCGTTCCCGACTTCTAGCTGAATCTACACAATGTTTTTCAGTGAAAGTGTATTGCAGCTGGTGAAGCTTCATCTGACGTTTCAAGGAAAACTTGGGACAGCTCCATTTCAACTGACCCACCAGAAGGGACGGTACGTCTTCCAATGTCTCCCTTCCAAGCAAGTGCGATACCAAAAATTCAAATTATTCCAGTATACCATTTTCGTGGTTGTCTTGTGGTTTCAAACACTACATGGTTGGAGCATACGAACACAGTTGATTAATTTGGAATGCCTAATATACTGCATTGGATTTAGCGTAGTCGTTTTGCTAAGAAGCGTTGCAACCACGAGGAGCCGTTGGATCGTCGAGAGTTTCAATTTATTATTACAGTTCGAGCGGAATCATTTGCGATGTAAGCGTCACTGACAACTCCACATATGTTTACAATTAACTTCAGATTGAAAATTTAATTTTTAATCATATTTAAAACAAATTTAAATTTGTCTGTCAATTGCAGTTTCTCCAATTCAAAAAGATATTGCGCTGACCTCATTTCAAAAACAGCAGATTCATTTCCCGCAACTTGCAGTCCTTCCAATGTGCATTTTGGGACCTGCGGCGTATCTAATTCAACGCTGGTTTGAGAGTTGCTCTCCCGTCACCTTTCTGTACTTCACCTTGCCGCATTGTATATTCCCGAGCACTGATAACGGAAATCTGAACCTTTCAGTCGAAACATTTTGGAAACTGGCGTCCATTTCAGTCTGGTTGTCATGGACCATGTTTGATTTTGTTTCGTTTGTGACGGTCGTTATATTCAAAATGACCGTAATTCCGACATACTGCTTCATTTACTACCTGAAATATATGAAAGTGTTAGCGACGTACCGGTGTAGCATCGATCGGCAACGGATTGGAGGGAAGAGGGTTTTACTTTCCAGCAAATCCATTTTTGTTGTACACAAAGAAATCCAATTGCTTACTACATTCTACAATTTCATTCAGCAGGATATCATAATTTTGACGATATTGAATTGGGCAGTCTTCGGTTTTATCGTCAGTTTTTACGTTTTAGTTTCATTTGGTTCCAGCATTTCCCCCATGCGTTTGATAATATTTCTAGAGATATCTGTATTGGGATGCTTTGTAATTTTGATTGGCTTTGGAATGTTGGGAAAGGTGCATGGCGACTCCTGCAAATTACTCAAGTATTTCAGATCGGAGATATTAATATGGGTATTTGGGAAAGAGCAAAAATGCATTGTTCGGGACTTGGCGTCATTGCGCCCCATAAAGATTTATTTGGGGAATATAAATTTTGTTGACGGAAAAACTCCAATTGTTCTTCTCGACTTTTGTGTTAATCAAATAGTGAACGTATTCCTCCTTTGAGAAGTTAATATGAGACGCCACCATTTGGCAAGATTTTGGCTACTAATTATCAGCTTCATTTTGGAAAGCAGGAACAACTTGGTTATCCATTCACTGTCAGCTCATTACAAAATTAAAATTATTGTGCCATGTATTTTAAGCTACCTGTGATTGGATGTTGCTATACAAAGTAGTAAATAATGTTATGTAGGAGTGCTTATAAGCAGTAGTAGAAGAATGTATGTATGCCTCAGTAAACAATGATCAAATAGAAAGATTGGCACGTCATAATTTATTGAACTTCTGCCACCTGAGCATATTACATGGTTATTCAATTCATTTTGATTTTCACAATACAGATGCGTAACAATTGTAATTCTAGTAGTATTAACGCTAATGCCAAATTCATCCTCAAGAGCAAATTCATCAGGAAATTCACAACATTAACTGTCAGGTCAATTCGTTTATCTGTTCAATACAAATTTTACAATTAAACATGTTGTGAAATTGCATCTATTCAACGAAACCGCCTGAACGACAAAATGCCACATGAGTAGGATATAAAATTTGTTTCTAGCTGATTCGTGTACTTTTCACCGCCTTCCATTGAGGCACACAAAATTGAGGTTTATTTTCCTCCGGAAATGCTACATGATGGTAGCTCATTTCTGATTCATTTCGTACCGCCCGAATCCGGAAACTTTAATGCTTCAAGCAATGTTCGTCCAACAAAATGATATACTGTGATGGCTGGGCAGACAAGAAATGATGGGTAGTAATGAAATTACTTCACGAATTAGCCAACAACAATAAACTTAAATTATTTGAGGAAATAAAGGAAAGGAAGCTAAAAAAAATTACATTTTGCAACGTTTAAGTAGGGTTATTTTATTATATGTTTCAAGGCCATACACATTACCGAATTGGTACTTCCAGCTACATTTCAATGTATCGCGCATAATACTCACAACAAGTTAATATGAAAGTTGGCGGATGATCACACTGACAGTAATGGTTTTGTGTAGGTAACACATTTATAGCTAATACGCGAAAGGAAGGAAATAGGTGAATCCATATTGGCAAATTGGCTGCATAATTTCGTCAAATACCTGTAATGGTAATGGATACGTAATACGTGCACATTATACATTACGGAAAATCTGAAAGCCTTTTGCATGCCCAGTTGAGGACACATCATCGAATTGTCAGTTGTGTCACTATGTCACTAATCGAAGTATTTTTGAATATCCATCGATCCTGTCAAAAATATGTGGCGTTGCCGTTCTTCGCGCATAAATCGGAGCCCATGCTAACAGATAATCCATTTTATGACAAGCGTGTACACCGCTTGTTCCGAATCCATTCAGAGCTGGCAATGGTTATCAACTTCATGGCTGTTCTGATCCGTACCATTTGGCTTTTTTCTCATTGGGAGTCATATACAAGGCTACACGTTGACGAAGCGTTTACACATATAACGGTACTGTGTAGTATTCAGATACTCATGTCAAGCTGCCTCGCGGTCATCGTCCATAAGAAACACTGGCAGTTCTTGTTCAACCAGATGCACACTTTGCTGCCGCCAAGCTTGCGTGTAACTAAGTATTCTTCCAAGCTGCGCCTCTTGATGTATGGACTTTCAGTCGGCATTTTTCTGTCTCTGTTAGCACCACTGTTTGCACCTATCGCGTTTGCAAATTTCCCATTGCAGTTATTAATCGGGACTCATGTGGCGGTACAGTTTTTCGAGAGTGTTTTATGGGCGTCTTTTTTTGCATATAGACTCGCACATTTCTTGTCAATCCTCAACCTTTCTCTGGTATCTTTGGAATGTTTCATAATTTATTCAAGTGGACTGTATTTCGACAAGACAATGCGTAAACTGGGAGGCAATATGAGTCCCCGCAAGTCGTCCAAGGTTTTTCGTAAATGTTTCGAGCGGTTTGTAATTTTTCGGATTCTCGTCGGGTATGCAATAGAGTGTACTGACGTATTCCTTACACGCCTAATCTTTTTCGGTGTTCTTTGCACGTCCGGTTGTGGCTACGCTATTTTGAAAATGCACAGCACTTTACCGTTCATGATATCTTTCGGAATGGGAGTGGTGGTTGGCGTGTTCTTCATCATCGCAATTGTGTTTACGTTCATGGCAAGCATCCCTCTTCAGCATTCTATTCGTTTCAAAGAGTATTGGAATAGATATGCAAGAACTGCTCCGACAAAGCAAATGCTTAAGGCCGTCCCTAAAACAGGATTCCATCTTGGACCTTATGGACTGGTTACTGCTAAATTAGGATTACTCATTTTTGACGATATGATAGATAATACCGTAACGCTGGCTTTAATAAAGCCATTGTAGATATTAACAAATATTCCTTAATAGTTTTAGTGGTTTAACATAGGCATACATTAAAGCATAAGTTGCTGGGGAAAACGAACACTACATATATATTTAAACCTTCAACGGACGGAAATGGTAGGACGAATGACGGAAGGAAGAATTCACAAGAAGAAGAAGAAGGAAGAACAATTCATGATTCAACTGCCGTAAATACGTCTTTCAAGATTAAAGACATCAATCAGTGGTTTGTGTACTGGAAACAACGTGTTTACTCCCATTTTTTGTATAACCTAGGTATCCATTTATTTGGAATCATTATTTATTTACACCCCAGTAAGATAATTAAGTGCTAATATTTTGTTAATCGATATTACTGATGTCGATCCTGCATACATAATAAGGTGAAATGTATGACGATTTGCTTGGCCACAATTTAATTCATTTATTCAAAAATATTACTTAAGATAGAACTCTTATCGCAAATTAGCCATTTAGAATGCAATCCATTGTTTGATAATGTGATTTGTGTACTAGCTACTAGCTGACACAAGTGTGATTATCGTTTAATATGGAACTACTAAGCCAATGAGAATAATGCAACATCGTTGTCGATCAGAAGAAACTGTAACTGTGTGAAGCCGTCCGCCTGCACTTACAGACAAGTCGGTAGCGTGATACCTAGAGATTAGAAGGAATGATATTGGTGGAAAACTTGCACATGTGGCTGCATTGACAATAATTTCCTTTGAATGTCAGATTCAATTTTTTATTTCTTTCTTCAATTCAAGGTCAACTCCCCAGAATTCAGTAAATGAGACTCCTCTACGCAATAGTTTCTCCTGAACCGCAAATTTCGATTCGAAACTCGTGTTCCGAGCAATTCGTATTTAGGACCGTCAAAAATATTATGTTGGGTATTGTTTCATTTCTATAGTGAACCTGGCAGCCCTTCCGGTTTGTTTGGTTGAATACATTTGGTGCATTTCGAAACACTGCACGTCATATTTAAGACTATTTTTTCAAACATATATATGTAGGTATGTCTTATTAATGCTGTCATCATTTTCAATCTGATTTCCGGTGGCCGCCTTTCCCACTTTGTAATTGCAAGTCGACGTGTTAGTTCATCAAACTTTACAGACACGCTCGCACCGCATTTATGAAGCATTGAAATATATAGTTCAGCTACACGTGAAAATTTAAGAAATGTCATCAACTTTCTTTCGCACTTGAAGAAGCAATGCTTTAATCTTTTAACATATCTGGGCTCCTGTTTATGCTCTTCATTGTCATTTACACTCAAGAATGCATACCGGGAAGCTGCACAACAATTTCCGGCTTGTCTGTATGACACACATACAATGCAAAAGTGAAGGAAAACACGAGCAGTGATTCGCTTACTGTTGTAAGTAATGCGTTCTCTAGAAATACATTCGGAAATGGTACTCGCGTGACGTAAGTTGCGTCTCTCGTATCATAATTTTTTGCAGTGCTTGTACACTTTCACGGTATAAGTTGGAATGTCATTAACCACAGAAATGTAATATTGTCCACTTCAGTTTCTTTCATACTTATGCCAACACATTAAACCTCACGTCCATTTTAAAACAAACTTTTTTCTGACTTCTGCAATTTGACGTTTCTAACGAAATTTTCAGCTACTAGAATAATTCTACCTTGAATTACTCCAACGTTCATCGATTAGAATTTTTAATTAATGATATCGTAAGAATTAAGAGTTATTACATTCTAAGTAATTTTTATTGTATAAAAATGTAGACCTGTAGAAGCGAAAAAACGTCGACAGTTCATTATATTATTACACTGAAAGATGTCGTGTTATATGAAATTCTGCGAAGGCGAAATATGTCTTCTCTGTTTCACCGCCATAAATAACTTCCGTAAGCTAGATGAAGATTTCCTGTAACAAGGGTAGATGTCATCCCCGCAAGATCTGTGCAGTTTGGACTAAAATGAATAATGTAGTTTGATGTTATATGCTACCAGACTAATCAGAATATTTGAAATTTGTTAGCACCACAGCTGTTGGAACTGTTCGTCCTTAACCATATTTGCATCATCAAATGTGTCCGAGTTAAGTCATTTAATCGATTAGGCAGGTAAACAAGACGATGTAATTTTTACCTTGTTCTGCTCCGTTTAAAATATAAGAAAAACTAGCAAATCGTGTTATTAATTAGAAAATACTGATTCCAAATAAATACATAAATCGTAGTGATTCTATTATTGACTGCGCCATGGATGGCAACGTTTTGTCGGAATGTTGCGTAAGTTCAAATTATTTTTTACCGCAAATACCTGGGATGCGGACCCACTCCAACATTTACGGATGCCGCGACATGGATATGATTGGAAAGTTGTTTCACTGTTCAGTTTTACTGCATGATTGCTTTGGCGGACGGAAAGTCATAATTGTAGATTTATTTAAATCTATAGCGTAATCTATAGAATGTAATTACAACATTGAAGCATTCGGCGGAAGCCCTTTTTGCAATTTCACTTTTAATTATTTTGCTTAAAGTCTCAAAGGGAGTATGTATTCTCGAGCTTTACGATGACGCCGACACAGCATGTTGTGGTGATATGGAGAAAGTGTAACAACCAATTTGAGATGCATATTCCGGTTTCTTCCATTAAAAGCCCACACATTTTGTATTTAGTACGAATGATTTAATTTTACACTCAGTTCCTCACAGTTTCCATTCTTTTTGGTTTATTAATTTATCTTCGATATCAAGATTCGTGATTACTGTGCAATATTATCCTCTCCAATATTATATAAATTCTTCATAACTCAATGAACACTACTCTATTCAATTATTTACAAACCATTCAACAAAATATGTTCTTCAGTTTATCTCTGGGTTTCAGTTTGAAGTTCTCTCTAACTCTCATCTCTCTAGTTTGCTCGTGTTGATTATCGCTCGCTTTGTTCACGAAAGAATGTCTCTCTTAGCTCGAGGTTATGTAAGAGGTGAAAACGAAGAATTAGTATCACGATAAGCCTATTAAAAAGGCGTGAATGGGTTCGCTGTCTGCAACAGTCAAAATATGTATGGCTGTGCAGAGAGGCTCCTACACTTCTATTTATATAGGGGCGAACGGTTGAATAAATGCTCACCCATTCAAATTCTTTCTTGGAACACATAAACAAAACAATAAAGTATTGTATTTGCAACTATTATGGATTCTGGAGTTATATTACTTTTTAATGTAATCGATCTAGTTATGAGTGATAGTGTGAATACATTTAAAATATACAAGTACAATGGCAGCAGTATTGACCCAAACTCAATATTTAAAAACTCAAACAGATATAAAAATGTACTCATTTCGCCTAAACTATTTTTTTCAACTTATCGTAAAGCACAAGTATTAATAAAATTATATTAATATCGTATCGTCCTCATATTCACAAAAGTGTCTTGTTCACAGTGTATTATGAAATTCACTTATGTAGAATTATTATTAATATCCTAGGATAATAATTTACAGCACATATGCTGTTTGTCGTAATAAGTAACATCGATTAGACAATTGTAAGAGGAATCATTGCGTACCACCCAATCAGATCAGGTGATGTTTATGATTGTTCGTGTTGTGCTACCATTACGTTTCGACAATACATGCTAAATCCGGCTTTAGTTTTCCCACACGTATTAAGAAGCCAAGTGATGTAGCAGCCCATCATTTCCGTCAATTATTATTTACCCCATCAGATACATCCTCCTCCAAGATACCGATCCTCAGTCTGTAATCAATAACATGAAGTCTCCATGACATCTTTAATTGTAAATTGAATGGTCATTAAGGCTTATTAATTTTCAAAAGCCTGAGGCAAATTAGTGTCATCAATTGTGGTAGCCGAAGTATAAATAAATAAATACCGGCGAACCCAGTGCTATTACCTTACATTCCAATAGAACATCTTGTGGTTTTCTTACGAATAAAATTTGCAACAATCGCAACAAAATGAGAATTGCTTCCGTCTTTTGTTTCTTGGTGGGTATGGCTGCATTTTGTCAGTGCCGGTGCCAACACTGATCAAACGATCAGGTAAAGAACTTATTCCATACAACAACAAATCAATGATTTCAGTAGCAACAATAAATTTTAATTTTATTTCAGGCGGAAACTTGATCGTTGCCAAATTACCGGAAAGCAAAGTTGTCGGACGTACAATTTGCTGGAATCCAAATTGCCGGACAGACAACTTACATACACTAAGGAATCGACTGCTTGTAACTTATGTTATACATATCAAATTGTAATTCCGGCAATTTGGCTTTAGAGTAATTTGAGCCACCCCACGCATGATTAGCCTGCGATCACGTGTGGTGTAATAGCTTGGAAATGTTCATCATGAAGAATTACTCGTTGTTGTTTTCATCTTGGCAACCTTCCGCTTGTTACGTCGTGTTAACTGCCATGGAAGTTTTAATTGGCGTCGTGTTCTCACAATTACCCGTACAATGTTCATGATATTTTATGTTGAGACGCACAAGTAGCACACCTTCTAAATATGATGCGTTAATTCTGAAGATTCTATTTGCCATTCTCCTCCAAATTGATGTCCGCAATCAAAAAAATAAGCTTATTCAAGTTCATAAGTGTGTACTCCAAAAATTCTTATATCTGCCGTATCTACGTCCACCAATTAAATAGGTAATTAAATCATGTTGCCACTTCAAGCATCACTATAAAATGGTTTGCGTATCACTTTGTCTGGCCAGTGTTTTAATTAATCAGCGGAAGCAGTCAGAGGTGTGCATAATAGTTTATACTGCACGCTCGGTCAGCGTCGCTGGCACAAACGGATTTTGACATGCATTGCATATTAACTGCGAGGATACGTAAACGAGGCGCCTGCACTTTTTCTAAATTTCCGACTTGTGCTATCTCAAAAACATTTGCAAAAATAATTTGATATAGTTATTTTTCCATTCGTTCAATAGTTTTACAACGCCACTTTTAGCCGTTCTATAAATTCTTATTACCAGCTTGAAACTAGCCAGCAAGATATATTGCTGTCTTCAAATTCACATACGCTCCACCGGCCATTGTCGCCGACGATCTGCCCTTTGTCATTTTGAAAGAAAGTACAATGCATTATGGCTATCGTTCAACCGTTTATCAATTATTCTTACAATGCAAGAAATCCACCATACTTTAATGACGACACCCGCGCAAATGAACCTTATCGTATACTGTTTCGCGGACATTTATTTGATTCCAAATTGGGCGCCAATGTTGTTCCTTTTCCACGATTTTATAAAATCCGACAACCGGAATACTGTGATAACCAATTAAAACCCACTTAGGTAATACGTACACTGGCATACCAATTTGGTTCTCGAATTCGTAATGAGCACATAAAATTACTTACAAAACGAATTTTCATGAACATCTGCGATGAACAAGACTGAGTATACTTGTAAGTGTAACATAACTACTTTTGTAATTATTGCTAAAAATTGTTACGAACAGAGTTTATTTTCTGGGGAATTTCCCGTTGCCAACTGACAGTACTTTGAGGACTTTCTTTTGCGACTTTCATTTTGTGTCTTAAATAGCGTGCTGAGCTTGTGTCAAAGTAGATACTAATTTACTACGGCCATGTAAACCTGTATTAAACGAATTTACAGTTTTGGAGACCAACTAATTACTCTTTCTTGACATTTTTCATCGGAACAACCATGTCACCATTCCATTACAGGCAACGAATTGCCAGTAAATTTCATTTTTTGTTCAAGTTCTATATTGGCGTTACGCTTACTGAAGTCGCAGATAAAGAATTCTCCAGTCATCAGTACTGACAGTTTTGACGTTTAATAAACTCACAACTGCAAATAGACGGAATACCTGTTTTTCATAAATTTATTTCGTGCCGGCAACATTAAAATGATGTCGCAGAAATTACCCAAACCGTAACCAATTCAATTTTCGTATTCTAAGATTTACACAACAAACATAATATTCCATGCACAGCTCAGCAGCCGTCTTCTACAGAATCTAATTGATCGCATTTTCAGATATAGGAATATATGCCCCAGGCGTATATCTAGCCGATATTTTTTATCTGCACCATAGTATCGTAGTGACCATTTACTATAGTACTATCCTTGAATTGGAATGCCAGACAGCTTAATGCATTAGGTCATGGGAAAATAGCATTGCTGAGATATGGAACTGGACTACATTAATAAAGCATTAGCCTTGCCTTCTGGAGATCTATCACAAATGCTAATTTGTGTTACATAATAACATAAATTGTTTGAAGCTAATGATGTAAATGAATGATGAATGAAATAGTTTTCAAAGTATGTGGTTGAAAGCTAATCTCAAAACTGTTCTATTATTCAGTGTAATGAATTATTTAGCATTACATGCTGAATGATCCAAAAACGTTTTTCCAAATTTTAAAGTTTTTTTAAGAATGGTTCATTTAAATTTTGTCGAGCGATTACATGTCCTAAAATTCCAAAATGCAGATTAAATTCTCTCAAAATTTTTATTTCGTATGTTTTAGAGACCTTCATGAACTTAAACCAATATAAGTATTTAGTAAGCGATTTACAACGTCAAAAGCCTGCCTTCGTAGTCCAATTTGTATTACAGAATAGCTTGCGTAATCTATAGTGTTTGAAAGTTAATGCTATATATGAAAGCCGAATGAAATATCTTTTAAGTTATGCGTTTGCAATCTACTCTAGAAGCTGTTCTTCTACCCGGTAAAATGATATATGCAATGTGTTTGGGGATCTGACAAATCTTAATCTGCTTTAAGTCGTTTATCTAATTATATAAACCAATTAACGCCTCATTAGCTGAAGACTATACGGCGAACTACAAATAAGAAATCTGTATAAATAGCCATGTTGAAAGTAAAGTTGATCCTTTCCGGTGTTTCTGATTGAAAAATTGATACATATTGATAAAGTGCACTTCATCGTTAAGATTGCTTACTCATCTTGCTATTTTTTGTGATATTATTTTTATCTTACGTCAGCGTTTTTCAACTTTGCTGCATGGAAATTTTAAGCTGCCGTGGTAGTTAGAAGTCCAAGTTCGGAGTCTCATCCAAACCGCTTTTATGAAACAATGAAATATCTGGTTTAGCTATCGATACTTACACTGAAGTCCTTTTTTCCTCCCGATCTTGAAGAAAAAATGCACTTCGTTTTCAGCAATTCCCAGAATCCTTCTTATGCTCCACCATTGTTGTTCAAGTGGCTCTGGCTGTGGCTCATCATGTTGCACGTACGTGTATACTTCCTCGCACCATAAGTAAATCATCGTCGACAACAATTTCCGAGTTGAAACAATGTAATAAGATAATTTTGCGAAAGTTGGAAAATGATTTCTTTTCAGATTTCAGTAATTTCTCTTAGGCTAACGTATGACACGTTGCTATAGTAACTCAACTGTGTACGATTCAACGGGAAACGTTTTGCTATTCTCGCGCAAGATTTTGTTCGACGATTAGTTGCTATTTATGACGTTATACCGTGTAGAATTTACAAATTGCTAACAACAATGAAGTGTAGGTATTTGCATACTCGGAAGGCTATATCAGAATTTTTTGGAATTCCAATATCTGTGTGCAGGATTGTAGTGTAATGAAGTAGAAACTCAATGGTACTAACATTTGACCCCAGGGCCCTCGTTGACCGGAGCCGCGGGTCAAAACGTACCCAAAAGTGCTTTCACGGTGCACGTTCTACAGCAGAGAGTTTTTAAGATATTGCAAAAGTCTTTTTTGCATTACCATCAGAAATAGATTATCTAGGTAGTACTTTGATCACTTTATCCAATTTCATCTTTAAAATTATTAAAAATTATAATTTCTCACACTGCCCCACTCATGTGAATCATCCGTCATGTCGAAGTGACCTTATCAATTGGGGCATTGTGAGAAATTCTAATTTTTAATAATTTTTAAGATGAAATTGGATAAAATGAAGAAAGCACTACCTAGATAATCTATTTCTGATGGTAATGCAAAAAAGATTTTTGCAATATCTTAAAAACTCTCTGCTGTAGAGCGTGCACAGTGAAAGCACTTTTGGGTACGTTTTGACCCGCGGCTCCGGTCAACGAGGGCCCTGGGGTCAAATGTTAGTACCATTGAGTTTCTACTTCATTACACTAAAATCCTACATACAGATATTGGAATTTCCAAAAAATTCTGATATAGCCTTCCGAGTATGCAAATACCTACACTAAAGAAATACAAAATTATCATCAATTTACCTTGCAGTTATGTTTTATCATATTACATGACATTACATGGTCTTCCGCGTTTCTATTCGCTACCGCAAGGCACGTTTTATATTATAGAAACAAATGTAGGCTGTTAGTTTGTTTGTCAACGTGACTATCACTTTTTATCACTTTGCATAATTTAGAAATGATTTATTTTCTAATAATGAACAACTTACCGAATCACGTTTCTGTTTCAACTTGTGTGATATAAAAATGAGTATTTCACGGATTGACCAAAAGTCGGCTATATAAACCATATCAGTGAACTTTGTTTCAACGTCGTAAATTATGGCGCGTATTTTTATAACCTAGATATCCATCCAACTGTTGTATGACACCAAAACTGTATTAGCTGTTTAATGTTATATGATTTGCATTATCCGAATATTTGACCATCGGTACCAAGAAAACTAAACAAATTTACGTCGTAAGTTTAATTGTATAGGAATGTAGGATCGAACGTCTCCATGAAGTACATTAGGAAGTATGACAATAATTCAAGGTAATTTATATCCTGCGTCGTTGGAAATGTTGAGAAAGCGCTTAAGAAGATATAAAATGCGGAATGTACTAACCTCAGTGACATCATTTTTGTCTGCGATATTAACGGCAATGTGTCGAAGACCGGCCAGAATCAAATTAGTTAACCGCAAATACTTTGAAGGCAAACCCGGTCCCAATTTGAAGCACTTTAGCGTCAACAGTATAACCCGGACCCAAAAACAATGTATTATCCAGCAGGTTAGCGTTATCCTTGACTCTTAGATTTAGTCTTAAAGTGTTCATTGTCTTGACTGGAGAAATATGTATCATAAGCTAAAATAAAATTATTTGTTTGATGCTTGTGTGTGGCAATATATGTAACAGAAGGTTCATTTCGGTGCTTGTAATAGCTTGTAAGCTGAGATAAGGATATTATGTCATGTAATACCAATTCCGTAATGTAATACCATATAATACCAATTCATTTGGATTATGATTCTTTTTATTAATGGATAGATAGGAAAATACTGGATTCATTAGTATGTGGTCAAAAAGCAAATAGAATTCGTCGTCAAACTGCTACAATTTGTTTGTACGATTTGTACTCATAAGGCAGGTGTTTAATTATATTTGTTACGAAATTGTAAATTGTTACGTAATTGAATTGAGTTTTTTCTTGAGAATTTTCCGTCGGAAACGAACAGAACTAAACTATTTCAAGCGCTTGCGGCAAAGTAGGTTTCATTTGACATTGATATGCAAACCGGGATTAAACGAATTCACAATTTTGGCGACCAACTCGCAGATCTGTTGGTATATTTTTCACTGTGACAATCAATTTGAAACCATTACAAGGATGGCAGCGAATAAATTACAGTAATGTTTTTTTTTCATAATCTGGAGTGAAGTCGCAGATAAAATCTGTCCAGTCCATCATTGAAAATTTCGATGTTTAATAAACTCAACGGTCCCTGTAGAAGTTATACCTGTTTTATAAATTTATTCTATGGCTGACAACATTAAAACGAGTCGCAGAAATGCCCCGAACGTGCTGATCGTCACGAACGCAACTCAATCCTCGTATTCAAAGAGTTTGTCACGAAATATAATTTCGTATGCATAGCTTTGTAGCTGTCGTTTACGGAATCTGATTAATGCACTTTCAGATATAAACAAATATTTGTCAGGTATAATGTAGCATGATTGTTGATCTAAATAATGTGAAACTACTTAAAGTCGTTAATCTACTTGCTCCAGCAATTTGACAACTGTCTGAATATACGAATCGAGACTACCAATATGGAATTTTATGGAAGTAAATTGAACAATTTCTGTAGCGAAAATGTGAGCTTTTCCATTACCTTAACACTGAACATGCAAGGGAGAAGATATATATAACAAGAAGCCCATCATAATGGCTTGGAACGGTATGATGTCTGTAGTATTCTACAAGAATCTGATTTCTGACGTTTCCAATGGCGTCTCTAAATGTTTCTGCTGCCAAAATAATTCAACTTAGAATGATTGCAGCGTAGATCGATTAATGATTTTCAATCACTGATATCGTAAGAATTTGTTATTACATTTTAAGTAATTTGCATTGTATATAAACGCAGCCCTTTAAAAACGAAAAAACGTCGACGTGCATCTTATTATTGCATTGCAAAATGTCTCGTTGTATGAAATTCTGCGAAGGCGAAATGTGTTCCGTTTCACCGCCATTAAAAACTTCTGTAAGCCTGATGGACTTTTCCCGTAACATAGGTATCGGGCGTTGCTCCAGTGTTGTGCAATTTGGACTAAATATTAATATTAATAAATTATGTAATTTGATGTGACATGGTACCATACCAACCAGACGCTAATGCTTGAACGTCGTCAGGTGATTATTTACTCCGAGTAATTGATGATGATAAGTGATTCTATTATTGACTCCGAGATGGATGGTACTGTTTTATGGGAATTCTGCCCTAATTAAAATTAGTTTTTACGGAAAATACATGGAATGCAGCCCACTCAAGTCGACACAGCTTGCATATGCTTGGAAAGTTTCTCTGTTCAGTATGACTGTATGAAAGCTTTTGTTGATGGTAACGTACATTTATAAATTTATTTCTTAAGTATTTATATATCCTTTAAATATAGTTTATCGAAATCAATGTGCATATTTTAACAGTGGCATGTCCAATAATAATATTTATTTCTATGTATATAGAAATTAGTCAGTTTAAATTTAAAGTATAGGTCAAATCTATTGGCCATGCGGAGGTTTCCATTTCTCTAATAGTAAGGTCATAAACGGCCGTTTGGTTACACGTAGAAGGCAAAACCGGGTTCCGCAGTATACCGCGCGTTCGGTCTGTTGTAAAATGAAGCCCAATAGCACAGGTGTGTACATCCATATTGTCTTGGGAATAATTTGTCCTACCTTAATCTCAATAATTACGTAATAGCAATGTGTGTTGGCAAAAGTGTGCGTCGTAACGCTGTCGTTAAATCCATTTTTAAATACCCCATCACTATCAGACAAAGTTGCTTTTTGCTTGAGCTCACGCTTGACGAGTTGGCAATTTCAAAATGCTAGACAACTTTGGTTGAGGTACTAAAATGCCAACATAAATTCTTGGTCCGGGTTGTAGCAAAATACAAAGCAGGTTTAACCTTTCTACAGGGATCGTATGTTTGTAATATTCCAAATCGATACAATCGTATTCAAATTACAACCATTGTATGTCGCAAGTAGTTTGCATTGCCATAACGGCGGAAAAACGTGTTGCCATTTCATTATCTATATTATTAATACACAAATTGAAATTCGTTTGTCCAGCCAAAAACTTTTTTATTTCTCAACCCACACGGGTCATCAATACGTCATTCGACTCCAACTGGAATGGCGGAGTGCATTGAGTGGTTGACATTGTGAAATACACAAGAGCGAAATAAATAATTGAGGTCAAAAGTCAACAACTTAAATGTTTACTTTTTCTGTGTCAAAGTTATAAATTTAAAGATGATTTCTATACTATTTTTATGCCGGCAAATATGTCATGTCAAACTTTGAAATATGTTTGATATTTGAGTTTCAAAGGTCGAGTTTGGAAATTTTGTGACAATCAAAGAATATGATGATATTGCATTCCGCCATTGTTGCACCATGATAACTAAACGCAGTTTAGAAGTTGAATACAAATATTAAATGCCTCTGACATGGTAATTGGGGTAAAGGTCACGCATTTCACCTATTACTACAAACGTTTCGTTCCAATGTAACTGTAAAAAGTGTATGCTACGGTGACTGACATTAATTTATTGAAATGATTTCCATATCGGGATTTTGATAAAAGATATTATAATTGTCGAGTTTCAGCGTCCTTTTTAAGGACGGGATTTTCTAGTTAATTATATTGCTTATAGTCACAAACAACGTATTAAAGAAATGAACGGAGTAAGAATTCTCGAGCGTTGCGGTGATACCGACACAGCATGGGATAAGAAAATGAAGACAATTTGATATGCATGATCCGATTTCTTCAGGGAATCCACCTTTGTTTTTTGCTTCTCTATAGAGCTCACAAATTTTATATTTAAAACGAATGATTTATATTGTGCACTCAGTTTCTAAAAGTTTCCATTCGTATTTGTTTATTTTTTGTGCTTCCTGCGCCTTTGGAGTCGAATTAGTAGATATATTTTACAGCCAAACACGTCCTATATGGCCTGGTAGGGTGCGGTAACCGGGCTTCTTGATCCGGTAACTTAACGCCGAGTATGGCCTATTCAACAATATTGTAAATACACGTTACGCTAGATATCCATAGCGTGAGTTTCTTATGTTTAATTAGAATCAGGAAAGTCAAGCTGGTACTTGCAAGAAGTACATGGTGTAAAATGTGAAATAAATCATTTAGCCGCTTCCGGTATCAGTATTATGTATACGGTTAAATGTAAATTTGTACGTTCGATGCATGTCAAAATGTGATATTCGATACAAACAACCAAATGAAACGAATAAGGATACAGTGCTCGTATCTAAAATTATGATGAATTGGCACACCATACACATTTCCATCGCCATTTTGACATCTGGTACATGCAAAGGTCAAATATCCACGTTCGTATCCATTTATATATTTCAATGTTTCCAAAGGTTTTTAATGGATGCAATGTATGAATTAAGGTGATAATTATATTGATATAATTTATCTGTTGCGTTCATGTTGCTGGAAATGTGCAGAAAAATGTATTCAAGTTAGAGAGATGTTTTCTGCAATGAGAACAAAAATAAATTATCTAATCATATTTGCTTTGATATTGTTAGTTCAATTATGTAAATATGCCCATAGAAGTCAGTACAAATCCAACTTTACGCATCCCCGTATATGTATAATTGGATTATTAATCACCATAAAAGCACCATACTGCGTCGCCAGTCCTGAGTGACTCGTGGAATTTCAGTTTTCATATAAGAGCACAAACTTTATTTCATGCACTAAACCAATCGACTATGGAGACTTCATTGTCACGTTATTTCAATTCGACCTGATATGTGGTCTATCCTTAAGCAATCATATTCTTGCGCACAAACACCAGAATGATTCAGACGCACGTATGCTTATTTGAAATTGACGTACCCTCAAACTTTCCTCAAAAAGAATTTAACATTTCCAACATCTTTAGCATACATTGTGTAATGATTTAGGTGGACATGTTTGATACGATTATGAGCACGTTTACAAAACTGCCAACATATATCATGATTTGGTATATTCTCACCTGACGGAATGGTTGGACGAGTGAAAAAATTTAATTAGCAGACAACCGGATACTTTAAACCAAACTTATTGGTTTGACGACTCGACACCAGACCTTGAGACATCAATTACTGCTTTTTAGTTCGATATGATGTCATGAGATAGATTTGAAGAATTGTACACCGGAACACAGATTTCTCTGGCAGCTGCCGCTAACTATATTCCCAGGTGCGTCTTGAGTTTGGTGATATATGATAATTAGTTGCGAATAATACGATCAAAAGATGCGACGATGTGGTTTGTACCGCAAAGCATATTTAGGTTTAACCTCCATAATACGTGTTTGTATTGAATTACAATTTGTGCAATATTGAATATCTGCAAAGTAAAGTTAAAGTTGGAGAAGAAACTGAAATGGTTTAAAACCACACACAGCGACATTTACTAACGACCAGACAAATGGCGAATTGAAGATTAGATTGACAAATTGGAATTGAGGTTGTTAATGTGGCGAGTTTTTAAGTTGTGCACGTGCCGTGGCGACAACCTTATATTTTATTCAGTTCACTGTTTCCACCAAATGATACAACCAAGAACGACACCATGTAGATAACATCAATAATAAAATGTCGGTGAGATTTACTTACCGTCTGCCGTAGTTTAACGACTTATTTGGCCGCTTGCTAGCCACCGGCAGATTTGGTTAATAGGTTATGTCTTCCTGGGCAGTCGAATGATTTCTAATTTAATAAAACAATCTTATCGTGAATAAAAACGGTGTGTTCAAGAAGGCGTGCGTTCCTTTTTTTCTTCGTTTTCTTATGTGGTTATACGTGTTCAGTTCCACATACTAAGCATCGATTAGAACAGATGGAAGGTTTGAATATGTAATACGGGAGCTGTGTGGAAGAAAGTCGAGAAGGGTGATCTGCAATGTATTCTTCATAAGTTGGATTCACAGCTCAAGTAAGTATCAACTGTGTCGAGATAAAATTAACAAAACTGTAATTGAAACGGAATAATAGTATTTTAAATTTATTACGTTCTATTACAGAACGACATTTTTGCTCTGCGGATCACGCATTCACTGCGTGAGCCATCACATTTCTAATTGCATCGTACTCATGGAACGATGTGATTACACAGAGTTGTAGGATTATTTGACAACATACGCGCCACTCCTAAATTATGCAACTGATATTCAGAATAGATTGACAGCTTTAGAAATAATATGTCGAGACATTGGTGATTAGGATCCAAAAAGCACATTGTTCACATGAGCTGAAAATAGGCTTCATGACACATTTCACCAGTCTTTTAAGCAACTGGTCTGTTTTTCATTCCTTGATGAACGCTGGTGCCGATTTGTCCGTCTCCGGATTCTATGTTTATATTTTGTTCAGAGATACACTGCTGATTTGAGGTGGCGCTGTGATCTGTGACCCTTCGTCAGTTTCTAGAATTTAATATTTCATTAATCCCAAGAATCCTCTAATCAATTCCCATCTTCTGACTCTCATCATACCGAGTTTACCATACTACATCATGCGCCGCTGTTGCTACATTGTTTATCCAAGCATTTAAAACTATAATATCTTTTGACAATATTAAATAGAATTTTCTCTTGCGTCTTGGATACTATATGTTTTTATAAACTTATCATGTGTGAACGTGGCTATAAATATTGTATCTATCGTTCCTATATCTGAAATCACATACGAATAATTGTCTTGATTGATTAATAATTATGTTCCTGAATAAACATACCGTTCCTACACGGCTGAAATCTATTTAAAAGTTGACACAGTGGCTGGAGACATTAAAAAGCTGGCGTAAAAGTCAGGCAAATCTGCTCTTCGTCACATATTCAATACAATTTGCTTATTCCCAGATTTTATTAACAAATATAATTATGCTTGTATTGCGGTTGTATACAGAATTCAATTAGGTACTCACATTTGCCGGTATATGTACACGCAGCTGTCGTACAATCACTCGACAAAACATATATTTACTAAGCCGTATCATATTGAGTAAAATGTGTAGGAAAAGGAATGTTACATAACCGCAAACACTATGTCCTGAAGGAACTGATGACCTGTGTATTAGTGCATAATTTTTGGGATCGGAAAAAACTGGTTGGCGCTGAAGTGCATGGCACTGGGACCGGGTCTGCTTTCCAAGTATTTGCGGTAAAAATATTGTACTTGGCTCGTCTCGTTTACAGCCTAATTATTTCTTGGATTGACAGAAAATTGTCTTTACACGCGATAACGTTGAGCTCTACTTCATCATCGGAAGTAATTTCATTGAGTAAGTAATTAACTGCGATAAGTAATTGTGGAGAAAACGAGCCAAATACAATATTTTAACCGCAAATAATTGGAAAGCAGACCCGGTCCCAGTGCCATGCACTTCAGCGCCAACCATCTTTTCCCTATCCCAAAAATTATGTAGTAATACACAGGTAAGCAGTTCCGTCAGATCATATTGCTTGCGGTTTTGTATTAAAGTTTATATTGTTATGGCTTGCGAAAATGCATCGTATGTGCAAATATGGTTTTCCGGTTCATACATGTGTTTAGCAATATCTTTAACGGAAGATCCATTTCGGGGCCTATCGTATATGTATAACTGACATAAGAATATTTTGTCCTGTATGGATAAATCAAAAGCAATGCAAAGGCTTAAAACAATATTTCTTAACATTTTAATTATGATCAATAAAAACATGGTGCACACAGTTAATAACTAGTAAGGTGTAACCTTTAATACATAACTACCGGAAGAGTGGTCAATGCAAAATAGCAAATGTGGATGCAGATTTGACCAATACACAAAATTTTTGGGTCTCAAATTCATCTTCCGCATCGATTTATGGCTTAAAAATTTTTGACGACTGGGGACCCCCCAACTTCAACGGCCCACCCCACCGCCAGGTGACCGATTTGACCCATGGTCCCTTGACAAAAAATTATCGTCTTCTCATGACAAACTCCTCTATCGATTCATGCAATAAAACTTTTTTGACGACTTGGTCACCCCCACCACCTTAAAGACGTCAACCCCGGTACTTCCGGTCAGTGATGAGATACCTGGCTGAAAATCAATAGGGAACGTCCCCTTGGGCCAAGGTCCCTCTATGCCAAATTTGAGCTGAATCGGTCAACGTGGAGGGAAGTTAGAGTGTTTACAGACGGACAGACAGACAAACAAATCAATCGCTATAACTACCTTTCAAGCATTTCATGCTTCCGGTAGTTAATAATAATAAACATATTTGCTATGTGAAACGAAAATGCCAATATAGATTTGGCCGATAAAATAAATACGAAGGTGCCATCTAGGTGCTTTCTTGGAACGCATGATTATTGTCAGCAGATTTATATAAATTGCATTTCATTATTTCATTGCATGTCCGAATACAAAGGACAACGAATAATACCATTATATCAGTCCAGCACGTCCTTCAAAATTTCGGATGACACGGTATCCTCAGTGACGAATAGAAAGGTATCAAATATATTTAGTAGGCTTTAGCTATTTTTGTTGCTAATAATAAAGCAAAGAAATGACAAAAAGTAATATGAGTATGGTCGATGATACTATTGGAAAATCCGTACATAATTGATTTGGTTACATTTCATTTTTTATGCTTCAAATGTCTACCTTGCTTGTAGGGATACGATAAATATTAATGATAAATAAAAGTTAATATTAATTAATTAATTTTAGAATAATGTTCGTTTCACAGAATTGGATTTTGCAGCCATGGTTAGTGCGCCAAAATAGCAAGTCAGACAGGTCTAGAAATATCGATTAACGTTAAAATTTATTTACAAAATTGTCGAATCAAATAAAAAAAATGAAAAAAGTTCAAGTCATTTCCTACTCCGTAGTTTTGCATCGGCAATATTTTCCACAAGAATGAGAATAATTGGCGATGGCGGTCGCGCGAGAACATGTACTCGTCACATTTTTCTAGGTAGCCTAAATGGGTAAGTCGTAGGGCAACCACAGCGTTTCCAAATTCCACCAGCATGGGATTTTTAGTGCACTGTGACACCCCAGCACACCAGTAGCACATGATTTCGTGACACGTAGAATTGAGTAAAACATACTGTTTTGAATTGCTTAAGTGTTTATCCCCGACCGAAAATGACCTGAATCCTGATCATTCCGAGTCTCAAGTGATTTAGTGTATAAGGTAATTCAGTTTGGTACATTCCCAACGCTTATCTGCCGCCGAACGAGGAACGAAGTCGTGTTTGCTGGAAACTGATTCGGAAATTTTTGGTGTGTTTCGGTGCTCAATATTAATTCGTGACATCACGAAGTTAAATAAAGATTAGGAACACAGGCTTCACGAAGGAGTATGCGGTGGAGTTTAGCTTGCAGTATGTTAATTATATAAGTACATGGCGTTGGGCTTGGAACGTCATCTTGAAATCAACTGCGTATATCGAGAAAGACTACGTGTAGTTTGAAGATAAACAGTTCGATTGAGTTGGAATTATTACTGGAAAGGAACGAAAACCGGTGGAAATTAGTATGTCGGTAAATACGGATTTAGCTCACCATTAATCGGGCTCCAAACTACTTTATGTGCTCATCCTTATTTTAACTATGTCAACGCCAACAATGTTTTATCAGCCGGTTGGAAAAATTTTCTAACATTTAGATATTATGCGCTTTTTGATGTCAGGAGGTTGTAAGTTTGGTGTTGGTGTTCACCAACCTCTTTGTCATTAAATAATCAAGAACCCAAGTGATCAACTGAGTCCATGAAGCCGTCATTTCAATAATTGTAAAAAGCTTATGTAGATGCGATCAGTCAGGTAACGGTCAGTTAATGACAGTACATATTTTGACAAATCTGTAAAAGTGGTGCATAAATCTTCTATGCTGATGCTGCACACATATACCACCGCGAAATTATATTCGCCTCATGACAGAAACTCAAGTGAACATATGTTATCCTTTGTAATAAATTGCAGTCAACCCTACTAAACAAAAATAAGAGGAAGCCACTCTCTTTACTCCAGTCTGCATTAAACTATCAACATGTTGACAATTTCCGTTTATTCCATCCACGTCCGTTTCTTCATGGCAAAAATTGATGAAAATACAAGATGAATACACTCAACTTAAATTTCCGTCCGCCATGCATCAGCACAACTTAACCTACACGAACAATTTCGACAAATCCTCAACTAAAATGTTAATGGCGTAAGAATTAGCAATAAGTAAAACGATGAATTACTAATTTACATTGTGCATTTATGGGATTGCACCGAATTACCTTAAAAGCAAAATTAGCAAGAATATACATACATACAATTGGCACCGTGTCCGTATTGCAACCAGGATTCAACTTTTCAGTAAACTACCACCCTTGGAGGTGAATTCCGTTTCCAATTGTCGGTGAACAACGGGTACAAGTGTATATTGGGTTTCATTACAGTTAATATAACGAGTTAGTTCAGAATATAGAATTTTACGCCGTAAATCCGGACTTTGTGACACTCGTCGTTAATTGTTGTTTCAGGTTATACATGATCTTTTTGAGTCGGTGGTAATTTGTTGTTGAATACGACGTAAGTAATTGTAATGAGGCCGTTTATATCCCCAAACATGTATACGTGAAACCATCATCAGCTTTGCCAGTGAATACAAAGCGCTGGCTTAAATCCTTATCTGAATCAATCGATACGAATGCCGTCACCAAGGTACAACGGAAGTGGAAAGCTATAATTTGCATTAATGGTAAAAGAGAATCATCAGAAAACAGTAAATCTTTCCTCAAAACCTGAGCCAGCATTACTCTAGTTGAAATCAAGATTAGTTATAATGTTGGCTTCCAATTCCTAACAATGTTTAGCTACTCAGAACAGTTACCGGGCGTGACGGCTGTAAGTGACGGGCTTAAACCTATTCAGAAACACACTTCGTGATTGCAAAGAATCAAACTACGTCGTATAATTAGTCAAATATAATCCTTGTCCAGCGTTCAGTTGAATCAAATTATAGGTCGACTTCGCTTAAAATTAAAATTCTTTCTCAACATCTTGGCAACAGGTTTCGTTCTGCTGCTCAGTCAGTTTGCTTCTGATTCAATGGAAAATTCCAATCCTTATGCAAACGAGACGAGCAGACATGTATAACAATTTACATGAGTATGTGACAGATTTTGAATCGATATGAATTTAATTGCTTGCTGTGAGATTTCAATTGGTAATTATATCGATCCAAAAGCGCGATGTTATACAACCCACTAAGATTTCTATAATAATTCCTATATGGTAAAGTTGTCATAAATACATACGACCTTAGTCCGTCCGCTGTCCTTCCCACTCAATAATGGTAAGCGCTCCGTCGAATTTATTTCCAACATTCAGTACTGTAGTACGTCATGTTTGTACTCTTTCCGATGCCACCTTCAGCAATTCCGTGAGGGATTCCTGGTCTCTATTTCCAAGGCTTCATAACAAATCAATCATCCGCATCGTGTAATCCAATTCTACCAGTAGTACCAATTCGTTTAATAATTAATAATAAAACTCATTTATGGCGGATGAGGAGATACGCACCTATTCGATTCATGGATTCATGGGTAGAAAAAAAACAGAATTCGTCGCCAAATTGCTACAATATGTATTTGTCGACAAACATCTAATGGAATTGTTGTATCTTGAACTTTAAAACTCTTGCAATCATGTAACATCACTGTTGAAGGCAAATATGTAATACCTGTGATACGCCTTGTTCATGCTGGGAGGTCATAGTATTGTTGAGGTCTGTGACACATGTGCATTGGTTGGATATAATGGTTTATATAATCGTACATGTTTGGAATTAATTCTTACGATGAAAGATGATACGCATACAAACAATTTTTTAAATTATGTTCGTCAAGCCTATCATGAAAATTATTTTGACATCTAGTAAAATGAATATTGTAGCACTGTTGGCAATCGAAAGAATTTGAACCTACTTTAGCCGTTTAGCTGTATCCGTAGGATTACCGATAGCACACTAAGTGCAGAGATTTAAAAATTGCAACTAGATATCTGGAATCCGTGAATGTAATGGTGTTGGAAATAACTTGTTTCCTAACTCGTCTCCTAGAAATGTCAGAGCTCCTGTATCTGTGGTCAAATAAAATTTAACAGTGAAACAGTGACAACTGATGGCAAATCATTTGCTGAAATGTCGAGTTTTTGTGGAGTGCTGTTTTATGAGAGGAAGGTAATAAACGTTATCGCTGTTTCTCCGCTCCTGGTTCCTTCGTAAAAATTGATAAATCTTTCCGGAATTATGAAACGAAATCCCTCCGACAATAACAATGGAGCGCATTGTTAGAGAATACAGAGCGCATTTTGAATATGTACATCGTAAATATGATGACTAAATTATGTAAGGTTAGCTATAGTTATCAGCTAATTACGAACCTTGCATTGTAACATAGAATGTATTAGTATAAAGTTGCATTTTTATCTCTTAAGTTATCCAATTATTTGGGGTAAGCACTCTAGTAGAGGTGTGTACATCCGTCTTGTCCTGGGCACAATATTTTGTAACTTGAACTCAATAATTACGTAATAGGAATGGGTGCAAGTCAAAGTGTGAGGACAATCATGTACATCGTGAAGCCTTCTTTCAATTCATTTTTAAATTCCTAATCGGACAAACTTCTTGTTCGCTTGAGCTCTCGCTAGACCAATTGACAATTTTCAAATGTAACATAACTTTCCTTGAGTCAGTTGAATGCTAATATAAATTTTTAGTCCATGTTGCAGAACAAGACAAAGTAGGTTAAACTTTACAGAGGATGGAATGTATGTAACATCCTAAATCGATTCGATCATAATCAATTTACACACATCGTCTGTATGTCGCAAGAAGTTTGTAGTGTCCGCAAACGTACATGGCTGGTATATACTTAAGATAACGGAATGACAAATGCAGAATCAAACAAACGATGAAAGCCCCTGTTGACATTTCAATTGTAACTATTTGGCTTAGAGTTGCATACTAGTTATAAAATAAATGAATGGAGTAAGTGATCTCGAGCATTACGATGATGTGGACACAGCATGGGGTAAAGAAATGCAGAAAGAATAGCAGCCAATTTGACATGCATCTTCTATTCAAAGCTCAAAAATTTTCCATTTACAACGAATGATCTAAATTGTACATACAGTTTCTAAACGTTTCCACTCGTTTTGGTTTATTTATGTGTGCTTGCTATAAAGATTCGTGATTACTGTGCAAGTTTACACTTTCCAGCAATATATAAAATCTTTATATTCTAAACGAAGATGATCAATCATTTACAAACCATTCAACAGTCAGTCTTTTAACCTATCTTTGGGCCACGAAGACTGTCCTTAGACGAAATTGCGATTTGAGGCGCAAAAGTTATTCAAATAATCCCAATTGGGACACCACATATGACTCCTTCGTGATGAACATTTACGCTACATACAGTTAATATTCGTGGACAAGTTGGGTATCTGTAGATGAACATGCACCTATCGTGTATATGCAACCTTTGAACACCGCTTGTTAAATGCCAATCCATCGGATTCCAACTCGTCAGGGAGATGTAAACTTTCATTCTCTGCAGAGTCAAAGGCGTGAATGCAGATGCATTCTCTTTAAAATTGGTCATGGCAGAAGTATAACATAATTTGCGGTTTCAAAGTACGGCATTCCGTTTAAAATAAAAGTTATTTTTTTAAATAACACTGCCTGTTTTGTTGAATCCACTGTAGTAGATTTATTAAATAGCCAAAGAAAAAACATGTCCTACATGACAATGTTGGGTACGTTAACCGGACTTCTGGACGCGGTAAAGTAACGTCGATTATGGCTTATTGAACAGTTTTGTCAATTCACGTTACAAAAGATACAATCTGATTCACTTCCTTATGTGTGAGAACATCGGAAAAGTTAAGGTGGTACTTGCAAGACGTACATACTATGAAATGTAAATCGTTAAGCCCCTTCCGGTATGGGTAATATGTGTTAGATTAACGCCGAATTTGTACGATTGATATATATGCGGAATGTGATATTGATTTCAAAAGCAACTCATACTCATTATACTGATACTCATTTCATATTTTGAAAATTGAAAATCGAGCTAGGTAAATATTGTATATGTGAATCCTATATGTTCAGTTCAGGTCCGAAGAAATCGCATGTGTGGAAAGGCGTATTCAAGTTAGAGAGACATATCTTCTGCAATGAAAACGGAAGCAAATTATTGGACCAAGTTTTATTCTGATTCTGTTAGTTCAGTTTTGTAAATATGCCCATAGAAGTAAGTAAAAATCCAAATGTGCGTATCCCTGTGCATATTTGGGTTATAAGTCATCACAGAGACTCCGAACAGCGTTGCTTTCCAACATCCGGAGCATCCATAGTGTAACGATCCGGGGCCACATTTGTGGCCTTTATTATGAATGTGTTCACAAACCTGTCACAATAGATCTTTAAATATGGCATATCCTAACCTTAGGGAATAGTTATTTGAGTGAAAAAATACTGACAGACAATAGCATACTTTAAACAAAACATATTGAATTGACGGCACGCCTCTAGTCCCTGAGAAATGAATTACTGCTTTTCAGTTCCAATTGAAATTAATCTTGCTAAAAATAAAAATAAATTGCGACTGCAGCTTTTTACCAATTCATTTGCTTAAAAACATGTTAATGGCGGAAGAAGAGATAATAACCTATTCCATTCACTGGCACAGCGACATACAATAAAGACAAAATGTCGTCAAACTATTGAAAAACTCATTTAGTTTTACATTTATGGCATAGCATCCAAACTATTTACTTTAAATCGCAATTATGTACCATAGACACGGTATCCTTGCTGCCACAAGGATGCAACTTGTGACTAAATAAACTCCAAACCAGCGACAATATCAGTTCAATTACCTTTAGTTTACCCATCGCGTAGTCACATAACACTATCGTCCCATTCGTTATGTGTTCCCATCATAAGTCAGTTGTTCGAGGCAGTAGTTTACCGTAAGTTGAAAGTTGCTACATCCCCTTTTGACCATAGTATCTTGGTGAGGTATATTCTTTTCATTACACGTGATGTAGTGAAATCGTTCTGAGAATTCATGTCAAACAAGAATTGTACGCCGTGAATCAGATGTTTGTGACCCTTGTCGTCAATTATAGTTGTAGGTTTGTAGTGCTTCTTCAAATATGTGGTAACTAGTTGGTGAACCCTATGTTAAGCAGGGATGTTAGCCCTTTTTATGCCAATAAGATATTTACATTGAACCATCATAAACTGCACGAGTCAATAAACGGTGCAACCGTAAATACCTGTTTCAACTGGTGGATCCCATTCATGACACGAAAGCAGAAACCAAGTATACAGCTACATTTTGCATTAGAGGCACCAAACCACTAACATTTATCTTCAAACTCTGACTTGTCCATACTATAGTTGAAAGCAAAATAAAATAGACTGCTAGATTCCCGTTACTTGTTCTGTCTGTTCAAGAAACATACCAATACAAGCGGAGGATATTAACGTAAGAAATTTAATCTGTATAATCAAAGAATTAAGATATATAATTTAACTCCTGTTTACCACAGTTTCACGCCATTTTTTACCACTTCCTTGGAGGGAGAAAATTTTGGTAACAGGTTTGTCGAGCTGGTTACTCAATTGACTTCTGATTCATAAAAGAATTGATTCGTCCAGCATGCGCGACGAAAAAAACAGGTTGAACTCTGTACATATGCTTACGGGAAATTATGAATCGATACAAATTTCATCGCTTGTTGTGAGTTGTTAGAGGTAATGATGTGAACCGATCAGAGCCACTTATAAATATCGTATTGTATAATTCACTGCAATTTCTTTATTAAGTCTATCAAAATAATTTGGTGGTAAATGGGTATTAATTTTTAAATAGTCCGCTTAAAATTAAAATTTAAATAGTTTTTGTCCGCTCAATTGACGCTACAATAAGGCACGTTTAATGGAAGTTATGTAGTACAGTCTGCTAGCGTGCACTACATTTCTTTTCGACCGTTGGATGTGATTTCCAGCTGAACGACAATTTTCGCATGCTAGCGCCTATTGTACTGCGACTCTCAACTCCTCCATTCAAGTGATTCTACATTCAACTGTGGATGTACAATGTTCCACATTCAAGTAATGAAATATTTAGACTTAATCATTTTTTGGGATATCAAGTTTTTTACACACTTGTAATTAAAGCATAGGCAGTATAAGCACAGTTCGTTTTATTTTCCATTAGAATATCGACAACAACAAAGGATACCAATTGCAGATCAATGATTATCACCGCTACGCAATCTTTCAGTCACGCTCACCTAAACCGCCTTATTTTCTACATTCGCCACTGATGTGCCCATGCAACTTCCTGCAGCCTTAGAAAGTTCCGCAGCACTTATATAAGTCATGCTACTGAAGGTTACACAACGAATTAATTAGCTAATATGTACATGTATTCATAGTTTACACGTTGAATGATATATTATGTCCGGCCGCATGCTTGCGGTAAACGTGAAATTGTTTCCACGGATTGGTTTGATTGACAACTAACACATTTAAACTTGCCAGGTCCGTCCATCGATTGGCAATTTTCACTAATTATAAAATAAACTTGTGTATGGAATAACAGTCGGGTTTGAAACGTCGTTTGATGAGCAACACATGACGTTAATGCAGAAAAATAATTTAAATATATTTGCATACAATAACAACAATTAATAATGTTTTCACTACAAAATGATAAAGTTAAATATTAGATGGGCATACGCAGCAAATACATTACATACTTATCATGCCTGCGTGATATCGATTATAATAAACCCAGCAAAGCTAACACGTCGCAAAGTGTCGAAGCTGTTGTGTAATTTATAAACAAAACCAACAAAGTTTTTAGACGCTGTCAAGTTTCCCAGTAGTTTCAAATTGGGGAACATGATAAGCAGATTTGTCTCTGAGAGTACATCCATTTTGATACCCCACATGCCTTAAAATATCTTGCTAAAAATCAACAAATTTGAATTTCAAACGGCCATAACGGCAGTGAGGGCCGATACCCTCAAGGTAGCAAAGTCAGCAGTACACATAACATCATAACATACAAGTAGGTCAGCTCAGCTCGAGCCACCACTAATAAGAGCAAGCACATTCTTGCACTAGATAAGCCAAGCATGACATCATGCATTCCAATCATGTAACTCACGTAACCATCATACCAACTTATAACACTAGCTGTAAGTCTTCGTGCACACAAGCTTCAATAAACCAAGACACTCTTCTGCTAGCTCTTGCCGAGCTCACACCAAACTCATGTGTTACTCTGTCCCGTTCATTTCACATCTCACATACTAGTATTATAGACCACATATAACATAAGCAAGCGAGTTGCCGACACCATCTCCCCAAACTTCCCCAACAGCTACATCCCGTAACCTCTGGAAAGTCGCTGCACCCGCAGTGACCGGAGAAGTGCGATAGGCGTCAACCCCGCGCCCATCACAACCTTACTCGGCCAAATGGTATTTCGAAATTACAAATTGCGCATGTAAGAGAATCAGCATCAACAGACGAGTCGAATGACATGCTGCATTCTATAGGTTGTCATGTTAAGATTTCGAAACTTTAACGGTTTCAAACGGTTACCGTTAACCGATCATTTTCAAATTCAGTATTTAAGGTCCTTGGGTGATGGGCAATCGATTGCCGAAAACCGAATTCCAAAATTGCTTACCGTTCCCGAGATAATCCTGGGACGGACGGACGGACAGACAGACAGACATACAGACAGACAGACAAAGCATTCTTATAAAGTGACTTCGCCACTTAATAAAAACAAAGAATATTATTAATTCAGCGCCATATTTCTGATTGTGGCGTCAACGAAGTGTAAATTATTCAAAGATATGTATAACCTCGGGGATGAGATAAAGTCGTAAGCGAAAATTGGTGTTGGTGCAATAACACAAGTCGATAATATAATTATATTGATGGTTCCAGAAACCAACACCATTTGATAGAGTAATGCGAGGCTTCGTCCACATGTTGGTGCGCTGCTACAAAGCATTAAAGATTAAATTGGTTCGCTAAGTACGAGGAAATTTTGACATTAATCTAACTCTTTCTATAAATGTTCTTGTCATGAAATCAAAAAGTACTCATAAAATAAAATAAAAGCAAAAGCATAAACAAATATACTTCTTCCGCTTTTTCTGACTCATGTGCATATAAATTCATTTATGATGGATAAACACCTATCCAGTTCACCAGCACAATGGCAGGAAAATGAACACAGTACGTCGTCAAAATGCTGCAATATATTTTTGCAGCAGCTCATCAATTGAATATTTGTATCTTAAGTGTGCACTTTTAGATTAATCTTATCATACAGCACTGTTGCTGTCGTTGTTGTCGTTGAAGAATGTGGGTAGATATATCATACCTGTGATAACCCATGATACACAGTAGCCTTCTTCTCAGAAGCAAGTTAGTCATTTCACGACAAGATAATGGATGGCGAAAATGTATCTACCCACTGACTATTACCCTTCTTTCTATAAAACTATATTTCGCCGTTGTAAACTCTCAAGGATTGTCATTAAGTAATCTAAAGAATCCCGTTTCAAAGCTGACGTGACAACTATATAGTGGTTTTAATTGTGTTCCGTTACCAATTTGTAACATCTAGTTTATAACCACTTCACTTAAGATGAAACTTTCCAAACTTTTATCAAAAATAATCCCATCGCAGCCCACAAACAAAATGTACCGTTCAACTGTGGGAAAACATTTTCACCGTTACTTTAAAGTATATTGATGAGTCCCTGTTTGTTACTTCATTGGAAGTGAATACCTAGAATCTAGTAAAATATAGTATTTTCGATATACCTAAATGTTCATCACCGTACTAAAATATTCAGATTCCTAATCAATTCAGGTCTAAGGTAATTCGATTCTGTGGATGTAAACTGCGAATCTGTCACTGCAAATGTAACGAAATTGTGCGAAACCATGTTTTATAATCGCCAAATCCAAATGGGAAATATGTGATACCACTCGGGTGTCCGCTGCAAACTGATTCGGTAAAATGTTGGGAGTTTTCGGTCACCAAAATAAATAAAGAGGCAGTATTTATCAAACAGTTGCAATATATTTGAGAAGCAACGAAAACTCGTGGTGTTAATTATATTGGCAAGCAGGAATTTAGTTCAATATTAATCTTGCCCAAAACAGCGGTACACACTCGACTTTGTTTTAATGATATGAACGCCAACATATAAATATCTGCGGTTGATGGAAATTTGTTAAAGTTCAGATTCAGTTCGCCTAATGTGTTCATGATCAGCTCGGATTTCTAGTTTGTGTTCCCAAGTTCCTTGCGCTTATTGCAAATTCTAAACAGGAACCGATAAGATCAACTGAATAGGTGGAGTGTTGTTACTGTTATTGTGAAAAGTGTATTTGTTTAAAAGCTTCAACCAACAGCTAATGACGGAAAATATATTGCAAAGTCTATAAAATTGGTGCAGAAAGCCCTTCTGTGTGGATACATGTTGCACTGCCATGAAATAACATGTGCTCCATGACAGACATCTAATTGTAAGTGAATAAACGCTATAGTATATAGTAATATACTGCAGTGAGAACTACTCAGCAAAAATGTGGAAAGGCCAGTCGCTTTATTCAACTCCACCGTCAATAGGTATTTAACCTGTCAGTAAAAGTTCACCATACCATTTATGTATACATAATTGAAGATGATTGAAGATTGCAAGTGAATATTCTTTCATTACTTGAGAGACAATTTTGCATTTAGTTCTGAAATATCATGGCAGAATTCGATGGCGTAAAACTGTTTCTGTGTAGCTATGCCGGCAGTTTTAGTTTCAGGTCCCTATTCCTTTCCCAAGTATTGAGAAATTAACTGCTAAAATATTCATAGGCAGATGTAAAGAATCATTTCATTGATACAATGTGCATTCATGAAACTGCTATCATCAGTTTTGGCACTCGGTTTAAAGCTTAAGCTTAACGTTCTATTATAATGTGTCGATCAAAAGCACGGCTCGAGATGCTACAATTGCGATTAGAAGCACCAACGAACCAGCTAGACAGTACGTGTTTCTACAAATCTGCGCTGGGGTTACATTACCTGAAAGCAAAATTAACTGGACAGTCTACGAAGACCAAGATTGACTTTGAGTACGACGTTTCGTATCCTGGAAACCAACGCGGGATATACATATGGAAGCTATTCTGGAAACCAACGTCTACGGGACATCAGAACAAAAGGAAAAGTTCCAATTCAATATTACATATTCGATGTATAATTAAAACAGCAACGCTTTTATCCAATGGGTAAACCAAATCGTGTTGAATTCAGACAGGCATTCGTATTTCTATTTATATAGAATATCAGCGCTGTAGAATCTTCCAGAGCCGCGAGCCAGGCTTGCAGAAAATGGGGAGAAAAAATTGATTTCGCAGAACATGACGCAGGCCTGCGGCATGCTCTGCTGAATCAATTTTTCAGCAAAATGCTTAAGAGATTGCATGACAGAACAGTACGGCAGAACATTAATACAGAACATTACACCAGAACATTATGGCACCACTTTAAGGGAGAACATAAAGCCAGAACATTACGGTTGAACTGCGGTCAGTTCCATATTCTACGGAATAAATTTCTCGGTGCATGTTCTGCGAAATCAATTGTTAAGCTGCATGTTTTGCGAAATCATTTGTTGAGTTGCGTGTTCTGTGAAACTTAATTGTTGAGCTGAATGTTCTGCAAAATCAATTGTTTGGGTTGCATGTTCTGAGAAATCATGTCTTGAGCTGCATGTTCTGCAAAGCCATTTGTTCTCAGAGCTTAGCACTTTTCCTGTAATTTTTAAGTCGTGATATATGACGTAAAGACCGTTTCGAAAATTTCTCAATCAGAAAGTGAAATTCCTTTCGTATTACGTGCTGCTTAACCCTAAATATCGCTGGGAGCGCTCGGATGTCCCGAACATGAAATTGTTTTTAAATTAATATTTATAGGCCAGTTGGAATAGCGTCTGATTTAGTCGAAAACAGTTAGACCATCGATCGACGGGGGTAGGTTTTCAATGGCCCCATAGTCAGTTTATTAGATTTAGGAATTTAACGAAGATCTATCCAATCTTCTGGGGTAAAACAGAGCACTAGCAGTTAAGTTTACGGTCGATTCGCTAAGCGTAGGAAGTCGTGCGAGAATTTTTTTTAAAGATGCTACAAATATCTTGGAACACCAGTAGTGTATGTTTATATTATCTGCAGAATATAATTTCAAACCCAGTTTGCTGGCAAATCTAGTATCACGTAATGCATAATAACTGAACATGACGAGTAAAAATCACATTTCGAATCAAGAAATTGATTTTACTGTGCTGAAAATGAGACCGTTTTTCTCATGATACTGGATCGTCGGTATTACCAGATTAAGTTTCGCCAACGCTTCCTTCTGCGCCTTATGCGCGAATCTAAATCCCTAACCCTTATCTGTCAGATGGAAATGATCAGTGAAGCAGGTCAACATTGGTAGAGAAACTCAATTACAAAATCAATTGTCATTTATTACTAATATATGGTTCAATTACTTTTTGAGTATTTGTGTATTTTGTATTTTCAGTACTTTCCATTTCAAAAAATATTTTGCAGGAGTTTTTCAAAGCCTAATATTCAAATACGTATCGCAATGGCAGCAGCCGGATGTATTGCGCTGATTATGATTATGTTACAATGAGCCGAAATTGGCCTTCACCAGTTTAATTCGTTTCATGTTTCAATTCACACCCTTGTACTATATGATTTATATCTCCAGATACAACAACATGCAAGGGAGCATTGCAGGTGATAGATGACCATTGTTCGTATGCCGGAAATCGTATGGCGGTGACCATTTCGAATTTTCTGACACCAGCCTGTGTTCCACGAATAGAATGAACTGTTCACCATGCGCATAATGTATAAGGTGTCAAGAAGGTATTGCAGCTTAAAATGGTGCAAACGGTTGTCGTTGACCCGATTGAAAGATCCACTAGCTCAAAAATTTTCCATTATTCCTTGGAAGCGCTGTGTCAATTTACCGTCCACTCGTTTTTGTAGTTATCGCGTTATCAATAACACAGGCAAAACAATGACTGCATTAACTTCCACATATTCGTCTATAATGAGATTGGTAGCTAACATATAAGCATTTACTTATTGATAGGACAGCATGGCGGCGCCGATAGGCGCCGCCGCGCTGCAGAACATGGGACATCGGCTCGCAGAACATGTGGAAGATTCTGCAGCCGTGTAGAATATGCACAGTATTGAATATCTGCAAATTAACGTTCGGGTTATAAGTTTATATAGATATTTTTAACTTCCGTGCTTCAGTTTCTCTGAATCTGCTATCCAGTACACAGTGCCATCGCTGCTGATCTGACGAATCTGAAACTGTTTAAAGTCGCTCAGCTACACTTACAAGCTACTGGACAACTTGCTGATTGTAGATCAGATCTTGAACCTGAAAATTAGGTTGACAATGGGAATGGATTCAAAATAAAAAATAATTTCATGTCGTGGAATTTCATTTGTAAGATGCCATTTGACCAAGAGGCAATTCGTCATCTTATTTTATAAACATGCACCATTGGTATTAATAGATACAGATGCAGACAAGGACTCATGATTAAATATTCGTTGAAATTTATTTGCCGTAGTTCTGATGCATATTTTTTTCTACATCCCGGCCACGGAGACATTGAGGAAATTGGTTTCATCCTCATGGCTTTTTATATGATTTCTTAATAAATTGGAAAAAAAATTCATTCGTTTCGTAAAGTCGACGAACAACAAATTCCGTCAATAACTCCTCGTTCCTATTTTATAGTCTTACTAATATACATATCATTTGTTTCGTGCAATTGATTTTTATTAATTGCTGATCTAAAAGCTTACTAACATCAATTCGTTTGGTTATTCACAAAAGGCGTTTATTATGGAAGAGATCAGCACCTATTCATTTCACAAGCTTATAAACAGAACATAAACACAATAAGTCGCCAAAATGATACAACTGTTGATGTTCGTTGGAATCCACTGGAATCGTAGTGTCTTAAAGTTTCACCTGAAAATTATTCTAATCATATCGTATTGTTCCTGAATGAAGATAAATTTAAGATACCTGCGATAAGACTTGATACAATGCGATGTGTCCAAAAATATATTATTTGGTAACTTACTAGCTAGCTACAGATAAATTATGCAATGTATATTCAGAATATGTTGACTGTTGTAGAAGGAATTTGTTGACATCCGTGATTAGGATCCACATCGTCTATCTTGCACATGTGCTAAATAATATGTGACATGGCTGCAAGAAATGGAATGTTTGATTGGAAGGGGATTCTATCTTAACACATTACAATTACTACTGTGATGCTTGAAATGGGACATGAATAAATATCGATTGTGTTTCGGAATTATTTTTCACCATTCGTTTACGGTAGCGTCAAATAATAATACGGACAATCAATCCGGAGCATATGGAAACATGGGTAATGGTCCAGCATTATCTTTGACCCAATACCTAGCTATACTAATAAGCTATAATATCTTCTGAATATAACCCTATGATGATTACAAAAGTTGTTTTTCCATACGGATGTATATGTATACGCGCATGGGCTCGATGGCAGTTATGGTTATTTTAAAATTAACGATACCAGATCTTGTAGACACTTAAGACGCATGTCCCTGTAATTCAATTCGGTGAATGTCAAGTGCTAATCTGCCCACGAAAGTGAAACGAAGCTATGTCTGCTTGTTGGAAACTGAATCGTAAATTTCTGGGGGCTTCGGTGGTCAACATCAATATGTGGTACCCAGAAGTCAAATACCCTGACGACAACCGAACTGACAGCTTGTCTACGCCGACAGGTTACATAAAGGGGCATGGATTGAAATTTAGCTGGGTTGTTGTAAATAATTTATATTAATTGCATGACGTTGGACGTGGAACGGCATCTTGAAATCAACTGTGAATATCGAGGAAGACTGTATGTTGTTTGCAGATAAACTTTCGGAAAGGTTATGCATTCTAGCTGGGAAAGAATGAAAACATGTGGTAATGATTATTTCGGCAATTACGGATGTAGTTCCATATTAGTCCCGTCCCAAGCAACTTTATATACTCGTACATTTTTTAGCCATGGCAACGACGACCAGAAATTATCACCCAGCGGGAACAATTTGCTATTTTTCAGATAATGCAGAACCTTTGATTGCATATTTCCACACATAAGTACTTTATCTTTCCAAATCTTGCCATTGTAATTTGCCACTCTTGCTGGCTAATACCTTTTCCAATTGAAGATGAAAAAGGACGACAAGCGTATATTTAAATTAATCACGGGTAATAAAACGAGATAGTGTGCAATTGAATTTGACGCCGTAAAACCAGATTTCCTGACACTTGTCATTAACCGCAGTTGAGGGTATCTCGTAGGTCGTCGTCCTTCTAATCGGCGGTAATTAGCTGCTGAGTACCATGTAAACAGATATAATGAGACACGTTATATCCCAAAATATAATTACATGAATGGAGTGAAACCATAATTAGCTCTTCATTAGCTAAAGTATTTACACTTGGCAAGCATACCCTGTTCCAATTTTAAGCACCTCAGCGCCCATCAGTATTTCCCCGACCCAGAAATTGTTTGTTGAGAAGTTGATCCACATATCCTTTGTCTGTTCGCTGTTGAGCCTTAAAGTTTGTATTGTTATGGCCGGCGAAAATGTATCTTATGCTCAAATATAATTGTACGTTTCACGTAAGTGTTTTGCGATATCGGACGCGTAACGTCCATTTAAGTGCTAGATAGATAAGGCTATTATGTCCTATTTGGATTAGTCACAGGTAATGTAAGTAGCTCAACCAACATTTTTCAACATTTTATTCGTTAGGACCAATAAAGTACATGATTCACACACGTAATAATAAAAAACTTTCATGTTTTGAGTATGGAATGAATATTAGTGATAAGCCATTCAATTTTCACGGACTGGCAAACGGTGTTTGTAGTATGGAATTTTCAGTTCCGTTTCATACTCAATTAGTTATTGGCATGAATGCAATTTTAATTGAGATTTCAAACAAATGTCAATATTTCAACTGTGCAAATATATGTTGAATAGAATATATGATAATATTACGATGCGCCTAATATATGAAGATTAATGGAATTGAAAGCTGCCTGTGGAATTCAAAATGAATCTGACTGCGTGGAGAAGTTCCAACATTTACATTTATGCAGATTTGGCCGACTAAATCAGTACGAAGCCATCTAGGTGCTTTCTAGGATCACATTTCTGGAGAGCAGATTTTTATGTAAATTTCATTCGATTAAAATGTCAACATTTTCATTTACATTTATATTCCCGTCATACCCGTTATATCTGTCCATAACATCAGAAAACATAAAAAATATGAATTAAAGTTAATCCGTACGATATCATGCTTCTTTAAATCGTTACTAATGTATAAGTTAGCTATAAGTGTTTTACGTTTTAGCACCAAATACGCATGAACGTCAGCACAGCTACCAGCTTTATGTAACTAGAAGTTGTTTGCGGATCTTTCTTCATCTTGAAGAGTCATCTTTCTCCATTCCAACGTCATAAATTATTTCCGCGAGCGTGTAAATTTATTCGGCAATGTAGGTCACTCACGGCACGTTTTCTACTTGGAAGTTGAGTTACTATGGTTAGCCAATGCGATTTTACAATGCTCCTGTTTCGTTAGCACCAAAGATGTAAAGGCTTTTACATCTTAAGCTTTACATAATCGCATAACTAAAATAATGTGTTTGAATTTCTCGGCATTCAGTGCTTTAGGATAGTTGACAACTGCACGTATTTCCTACACTCTCAGATATTTATTTGCATTAGAATTTACGAGTTAGTTACTGATATGTGTACCATTGAAAGAAAACTAGCTGATTATTTGTTACCTGACAGAAACTGTTCACTTTCCATTCACGAAACGTGCTTACTACACGAATGGCAGCTCTTAATCGAACAGGATAATGCGCATCTATTGCTTATACGCCGACCATGATTTTGCGACGATATTAGACAACAATGACTCTGCAGGACACCAATTTTAACTAGACATATCTGTTTAAATTCAAGGTAGATGATTAATAACTTGGTTAATATTATTTCACTCTGTCTGTCTAATAAATTCTAAATATGATGGAGATCCCAAAAACATGTATATCCGTTTCAGTCTATGGTTTGGTATGGTATCATGCACGTCCGGATACAAATGCGCAAGAACCAATGGTAAAACGGAGCATGTTTCTGGTTGATGGAGTGAAACCAACGGAGATTTGTTAATTATAATTTTCAAATGGAAAGAAAGTTGTTCTTCGTGGCTACCTTCTTTTTTTTCTCGATACTCCTGAACTCCAGGGGGGACAATGTCCCCCCTGCTCCCCAGTAATTGCGTCCATGACACCTTCGGTTTATTCCAGCAACGTCCGTTTCGTCTTGGCAATAAGCGAAAATTATATTTTCGCATCCAGGCTAGCTCAAAATAACTTCCGTCAAGTATTTATCACGATTAAACCTAGCTCATTAATGTCGACAAATGCTCTCATATAGAATCAGGTGGAGTAATAAATAAGCAAAAATTAGAAGTATTATTTTGTATTGTAATTTATCAAATTGCGTCGAAAGAACTTCAAAGCATCCAGCATATAACGTACTTAGGGTATTCCTACTGCCACAAGGATTCAACTTTTCTGCAAATTAACTCTCTTATAGGTGAATACCGTTTCCAAATGAAGATGAAAGAATAATACATGCCCATATTTGAATTCATGACAGGTAATCTATCGACCTTGCTTTGACGCCGTAAAGTAGAATGTTGTGGCATTTGTCGTCGGTTACAATTCTAGGTCGACATCCTTACTCTCGGTGGTTACTGAATACAGAGGCACAGAGGTTCCATGGACGGATTTCAAACTATAACGAAATTCACTCCGTGACCACATGGAATCAAAATACGTCGTAGAATTTGGTGAAATATGTTCCTTGTTAAATGTTCAGTTGAATTAAATTATTGTATGATTTCACTTCAAAATAACATTGCTCCCCAATGTATTGGTAACGCTTGAAAACGCGACGAACAACAACGCAGAATACTTTGCATGAGTTTGTGATATATTATGAATCGATATGAAGGTAATTGCTTGCCATGAGATGTTAATTCATATCCTATGGACATATCAGGCACAGCCAAAAGCATCGTATTATATGGCGCACTAAAATGTCTATAAAAATTCCCTTCTGGCATCTTGGTAATAATTGCATACGACTTTTGTTCGTCCGGTGTCCGTCGAAAGGAAAAAATAACACGCGATTCATCAAAAATGTAGTGTTGTAGTACTTCAAGATTGTGTGAAACCGTTTTATGTGAAACTTGTGGACAATTATATTTTCTTGTCAATTGAGTTACTTTCAATATTGGTTAATATGCCATACGTATGAAATATCTAATAATATTTCAATATCCGGTCATTGATATCAAACGTGAACAAATTCCTAGAGTGCATATTATCAGACATGTTCGTATAATATTTATAATGGATCATTTCGTTAATTTAGGGTATATTAATATTTAGATACACACAACTGTGTATAAATGTGAAGCCACACACAAAACCGGTTTATGCAACAAAAAATTACTTGAGGATTATTTTTGGATCTTTCTGAATCCATTTGAGCCATGTGGACGGATTCGAAATCATTTTTACCAATTTCAACGACATATACCATTTGTGTACGCTTGTACAGTTATATCTGCGACGTAGGTTGCTCAGAATACTCATCACTACATCAAATTTGAGCTATAGTGGTTATACAGGTTGACGTTACAATACATTAAATATTTCCGCGCACTCGCACCACAGCAATACGAGTTTCTGTATCCTAAGATTATCTTATCGACGGCAAAGCTGCGTGTGAATTTCGTCATTGAATACATTAGCGTAGATGACAAAACCATAAATATTATTTTTGTTTTAAGATATTTGCGTCCGCCTGTTTTACGAATTAAGTACTTACATGTTCATGATAAGACGATGGAAGCTGATTGGATTACTTAAATTTCGTGAAAATTAATGAGAACATTAGTATGAACGTTATGGTGAGTTCTCCCACAATTTTCGTTTATCTCACTCCTATTTACCGTTAGAAAACATTTGAATGTGTGCGCCCCAGTATTACGCTGTCCAATATCAAGCGTATGTTCAGGATTTATTTTTATCGTACCATTTTTAAATGTGGGTATTACTTTTTGAAAATTCCAAACACTGTGATTGGAGAAACAGGGATGAAAAGATTAAATAAACTTTGTATGATTATAACTTAAGTTTGGGCAGATAAATGGGAGATATTAAGTTTCACTGCCGAGCGTCACATAAATCTAGACACTATCTTTAACAGGTCTGCAAAAGTGAGCAGTAATTTGAATAATAAATCCATCTTTTGTCGTCATTTAATTGCTTAGGACCATTCATGTACAGGAAAGCACACTAACAAATACATGCATGAGTGAAAAATGAGCAATACAAATGTTTTTAGAGTTTCAGATTACTCAAAAAAAACTGTACGTAATTGTGTACCATGGAAGAATTTTCGGTTCAGTGTCTCACTCTGTGAAATATTGGTAATATTGGTATGCACGCAACCTCAATTGCTATTTTGAATAGACGTCAATACAATACAGTAACAATGGATAGTATCAACCTAGTATCACAAGAAACCCATCCGAGGTACGCTGCCTATAGAAGTCGAAATGTATCTGATTGAGGAGTGAGTCGCTGGGATATCTATTTATATAGATACTGGGCGACGAAATATGTGCAAAGTCATTTCAAGTTATTCTTGGAACACGTAAACACAAAGAACACAATGTGCATTGTATTTTGCAACTGTTGCGTGTTCCGAAGCTTCATTACTTTGTGATGTAGCCGATCAATGAGTGGTAGTTATTGATGGGAGCATATAACGATATATTGCTTATGTTGTACTACTATTTTTATTGTCAGCATTAACGCGAAAATTCCAAACAAAGCGGTATGACAATATTGTGAATCATTTCAATTACAAAAAACATTTATTTGCATTTCAAGGTCAAAGTCACTAACCGATGATTCGTGAACTGAGCACTACGTGTTTAGCACATTTTATCACTCTGACACACCACTCTCTCATCTATTGAGTAGGGATTATAACATATACGTCATTGTTGGTGCTCTCAACGGAGATGTTTACTCTTTGACCCGATCAAAGCATGCTGTTCGTTAATTATACAGATTAAATATGAAATGATGACTATGTAATGAAGAAACATGAAATAACCCTGTAAAGTATTGCCTCCTGTTGGTCGTGTGCTGCAGAGTAGGTGATTTGCACACTTTTATTTATTTATTTGATTCGATCACTTTTACGCACTATCTTATCTATTGAGAGTTCTCATCACATCCAATATGTCGTAGTTGGTAGCTACAAGGAACAATGGTAATTAGTGATTGGACTAACACATTGCGTTTGTTGATAGTATATATAGGTTAGATATATAGTGAAGAAATATGAAAAAGTATTGCTTTATTGTGGTATATTGCAAAAGGTTGACTTGGTGAAAAAAACATTTCATAAAAGTGATTACGCTGAACATCTGTCAAAATACTTGCACCTTGCCTACTGAGTCTAAAATGCATATTGACATCAAGGCATTGCATTCCATAGCAAATATTTTAAACACCGGGTCAGTTGCATTATTCCATCATGCTCTCTAATATCATCACACAATTCAACTGATATTTCTGTTATTGCAAATTGAGCTTAATTTACTAGCCTGTGCATGGAATTGTACCCTATGTCAAATATTAGATTGTTTAATTATGTTTTACACATCATTACATCAGTCCATCCAGTGACTCAAAAAATTGTGAAATCATCGAGCATATCATTGGCCAATGCTTACATTGTTCATTTGGCTACATTTCCATTGAAGATGCTTCAAATGTTTACGTTGTTGAAAGCGATGCATTAGAAATTAATTTCACAGATGAGTACGCAGAACTTCTTGTTCTTGGTTTGGTCAGGCTCAACAATTATGTTATATTTTATATTTTAATACAGCGTCATCATCACGAAAAAAAACTACAGCCCACAGATGTCTGTGAAGTCGATAATCCACCTTCTGTGTGTTTGTTTCAAAATTAGCGGCACCATACTGCGGTATCTCTACGGAATACAATGTTTTTTACACACTTTATACATATGTATGTCTCCGTCCCTGACAGTCTGCCACTCCGAGTGGCCCACTCGGATTAAAGTCGTCAGTAAATTACAACACTTTGATGTGAATACCTTTTCCAGTGGAAGATGAAAAAATAGTGCAGGCGTAAACCAGAATGCCATATAGCAAGATTGTTCTGAAATATGATTGGACGCCCTAAAGGCGAATTTTGTGACCTATGTCGGAAGCTACAATTCCATGTCGTACGACGTTCTTTTTTCCGTGGTGGTTAGTTGATGAATTCAATATAGATATATGAATGAAGCAGTTGTTACCACAGAACATATACACAGCAATCCATTATCAGGTTCACCAGTCAATATTAAATGCTGGTTAGAAGCTTTATCTCAATTGGTCGATACGAAGGCAAAACGCAAGCGGAAAGCTACACATGTCATTAAAGGCACCAAACAGGTCGGCAAAAGACAGTACGGTCATCATCTAAAATGCCTGATATGGCCCTTGTCAAGTTGAAATCCAGGTTAAATTGACTGCTCGCTTCCCATTACTAACAATTATTTTTCTAAACAACATTCCGAAGTATAAAGAGGATGCAAATCTTGTCAATAAATTCAATTCATCACTGCAAATAATCAAAATGCGTCGTAAAAGTGAACAAATCTGACTCGTCACGTGTTCAGTTGAATTAAATAATTTTTGCTTTCAGTTCAAAACAAAATTCCTTACCTATATTTTGGGGGGCGTCTTTTAAATAATCCAAACTGGATATGCTGACATGTATATCCTAGACTCATGCTGTCAACTAGACAACGCGTAATATCTACCAATGATGTTTGCGAAAATTTGGACTGACCTAGACTAGAACGTTTAGTACTCTGGAAAGAATGCCGACGAGTTTAATTGAGCGGGTTATATGGAAACTATTTCGGAGCTTAGCATCACCATCACAAGAAAACGACAGGAAGCCGCTGTATTACATAATCGATATACAATATAAATTAAAAACAAATATGTCGAAGTTATAATCTGCAGTTACTCTTTGAAGTAACTGAATTTTCTTCAGTATGGTGTGGTTCCATTATTAACAATTTTCCTGTTTAATGATGGCATCGGGTATTATTGAAATCATGTATGCTTCATAAATTAACTACGTGGTTGGTGACATTAAAATCGTGTCGCAAAAATGAGTTATGTATGTTAGTCGTCACGAACTAGATTCCATTCTCTTCTTCTAGGATTTCTACACGAAATGGAATTTCACATGCTCTACTTGGCAGCCGTTGTTTACAGTATCTAATTAATTAAATATTCATATATTGATTTATATATTCAACCGGCATATATTTCGTCAATAATCTTTATATGTATCACAGTATGGTTTTGATTGTACAGGCTTAGGACATCCAAACAGTTTGTTGGAGTTGCTCGTTTTTTATATTCTCGTGCACATACCTATAAAAATGTAAACACACACATCTGTTTGCATAAGAATCTGTCACACAATATAATAAAAAACGAGCAATTTCGTCAAACTGTTTGGATGTCCTCAGCCAGTATATTATTTTGGTATCCTGGAAATTCAATGGCAAACAACTTAATAGAGAACGTCATGTGGAAACTGTTACGGTGATATGTGTCATCAGCACTGGATCACATCAGTTTGCACAGTTAATAGCACTCAAAGTGTGTTGAACCGATACATCTGGTGACGAACTTTGTTTTGCCGCTGGGTTGTGAAAAGAATACTGACGTAAAGATGTCGCAAATATTTTAAACAGCAACATAAGTGCACTTTTTAAATTCAATACGCTATTGTATACAATCTTATATTTTATCTAGGATCCCCAGTTTGCAAATTGAGCTTAATCTATAACCGTACGCTGTAGCATGAATTAATAAACGATTTTTTGGCTATATGTAGGTAAAATGTTGTTGCTCTTCCTGAATACATTTGAATCATGTCAACGGATGCGAAATCAGTTTCCTCTACTTCAACGTTTTTAATTTTTTTCGTAAGCTTAAAAAATTATTTCATCAAGGTAGGTGATTGGTGGAACTTCTGACTACTTGGAATTTGGGCTTTAATAATGGTGAAGCAATCCGATGTGACGGTACAAGACGCTAATCTTCGCCTTTCGCTAGCAACAAACTATGGAAGCTTCTCCATCATAAGTATATCTTATCTGCGTCAATAAATGCGTGAGTTTCCGCATGCAATGCATTAGCGTAAATGGCAAAAACGGAAATATTTATTTTAATTCTATCATCCACAGGTATTTGCAAAGTCGTCACTGATATGTTCGTGATAAGCCGAGTGATTTGAATTTACTTAGGTGTTAACTCCATCCGAATATGTATGGATTCATGACCAATTCGAGTCACAAGTGATGGAATAAGATAATTCAATTTGGTTAATGTCAAATGTTAACCTGCCGCCGAAAGAGTAATGAAGCCATGTCTGCGGGAAACTGGTCAGAAGATTTTGTTGTTTCGGTCATCAATATGAATATGTGGTGTCCAGATGTCAAATAAAAATACAATCCCTGAAGGCAACCGAACCGAATTAGCAGCTTGGCTACGTCGACAGGTTACATGTATGAGTATCAACTCAAGATGCAGTAAGTAAATTATTTCACATTCTTGGTTTTCGATTTGAAACCGCATCTTGAAACAAACTCTGTACAATAAGATAGACTTCGTTTTGCTTGCAGAGAAACTGCTGGGACAAATAGGACTTTTTATTTGAAAGGAACGATAACCTTTGGCAATCTTGCCAATTACGGATATAGTTGAAAATTAATCCCGGTGAAAACTACTTTCCATACTCGAATTTGTTGTAATTATGCCAACGCCAACAAGGAGTTATCAGCCCGATGGAAGAATTTACTAATCTTTAGGTGTATCAGCATCTATGTGTGCATGTTTATGACACGTTGGAACTTTGCGTTTCCAAATCCCTTGTGTATCGGAAAAATACCAAATATGAACCAAGTGAAGAACAGAACTGATTGTGCCGTCATTGCTATAGGTGTAATAAGTATACTTATTCAAAACGTCCAATGGTCACTGAATGAATGCATATATTTCAGACGAAGTTGTATGTGGTGTACATAGCTCTTTTGCGCAGATGTTGAATACAGATTGCACTACCGTTAAGTGACATTTGCGCCATGACACACCCAAGTGAATAAACGTTATCTATCGTAAATGCGGTTTCCGCTAGTAAACAAATATAAGTGATGACCACTCGCTTTTTTCCTGTTTCCGTGAAACTATCCATATGCTGACACTTGGCTTATTTCAGCAATGTCCGTTTTGAGGTGGCAACAAGTAAAAAATACAAGATGCCGAACACAGGTGAATTCAAGCTATTTCCGTAAAGGTCTTACCAGCACAAAGCTATATAGTGCGGTAATTTTTGCCAATACTCTCACTTAAAATTAGATGCCGTCTTAATTTGAAATATTCAAAAATTTGACTTACTAATTAATAGTGTACATGTATTGTGTGATTATGCAGAATGCACCGAGGCACCATCAAAGCATAATTAACCCGTATTTGACATATGCCTTTAACGACGCCACAACGCCGGCACAAACCTACACTTGTCATTAAAGGAAATAAAGATTCTTTAAAAAACATCCAGCAACAAACAGTGAATTTTTCCTTAAAACACGACGTAGCGTTACTCTACTTGAAATCAAAATTAAATACACTGTTAGCATTAGCATTCAACCACCAACAATTTTTAACTTTTTAGCACACACAGCGGCCATTGTATACGACATAACCCTATTACGAAATTCTCTCTGTGATTGAATAGAATCAAAACACGTCGTATAATTGGTCAAATATGTTCATAGTCAAATGTTCAGTTGAATCAAATTATGTTGTGATTTCTCTTCAAAATAAAATTGCATCTCAACATTTCGACAAAAGGCATCGTCTTACGGCTGAGTTAGTTTATTTCTGATTCAATGGGAAATTTTTATTCCAAATCCAACCGCGACGAACCACAAGGTCGAACACTTTGCAGCATGGGTTTTTGGGGAATTATAAGTTGTTACGAATTTAGTTACTTGTTGTGAGGTGCTAATGGGCATCCAATGGATCCAGAGCCAGCTGAAAGCGTCGTGTGATGTAGCCCACTGAAATTTCTATAATGATTACATTATAGTAATTTGATCATAAATGTATTCGCGTTTTATCCTTCTGTTGTCCATCCACCTCAATAACAATACGCGTTTCATCGAAAATGCAGTACTGTAGTACCTCCAGTCTGTAGTCGTTCCGGTTCCACTTTCAACAATTTATATAAATCCTGTCAGTAGTTCATCGTCCTTTTATTTCGTACGCCTCATTACATAACAATCATTCGCAGCATGTAATCCAATAATTAAGTAATTGCTGACCTTAAAGACTTTAATACCAATTCTTTTGATTATTAACCAAATTCGTTTATGATCGATGATGATATCAGGACCTATTTTGTGAATTTGTACATTGGCAGAGATAATCAGAATTCGTCGCCAAACTGCTACAATTTGTATGTGTCGACAGATAATCAATGGAATTGCTGTATCTTGAACGTTCATTTGAAAATTAATCTAACATTATATCATTGAAGGCGAGCACATAACAACTGTGTTATGCCTTTGTCAACAAAGTAGTATTGGAATCAACTGGTTCCTGGAATGAACCACAACTCTTATTGTAATACAAATACATTTATTATGTAGCTTCCCAACGGTAACCACCGCCTCTCTCTCTTTGAAGTAAAATGTCGTCGTAGTACTATCAGAATCTGCATTCTTAAATGGTAATTTCCAAGATGACCCACTCAGGTATTATTCAAGAAATTTACGTAATTTAATTTAAGCAATTTCATAAGCCTCGAAAATCGCGCGGGCACCTCTTGCACATCCCTTGTTACTTGTACTACGTACTGTGAATACGGATGATCAAGTAAAACAAAATATATTAATTCAATTCGGTAAAAGTCAACTGCTAATCTGGCACCAAATGGGTAACGAAATCTTTCGAAAATACTTTTTTAAATCTACTAACACAAATAGAAAGTAAGTAATATCATGTGCTAATCCTCTAGTAAATGATTCCTGTTTTCTGGCGGCTTTCCGGTAATCAGTATTAATGTCAGAGTTACTTGTAGATAAAATAGAAAGACTTTGAATGCAACGATTAACGGAAAGAGACTTAGCTTGGTTGTACAAGATGTACTAATTTTATAGTTGGGTTTGACTTGGAACGACACCGTGAAAAATTAACTGTCCTTGCGGAGAAAAGCTGATGGATGGATAATGGATTATAGGAAATGAAAAACTTTGGAAGGGATTATGCTGACAATTAAGGATTTTGTTGATATTAATCACGCTGACAATGTACTTCTAATACGTATCTTTGTTTTAAATATGTCTACGCCAACAACGAATTATCGGCTGCGGGGCAGTATTTTCCGTAGTTTAGATGAAAACTCCGTATCTTCTTTGTTGAGCTTACATGAGAAGTTTAGGTTACAAAGTAACATGTTCGTCTCGGGAATGCTGAAAAGGCAGACAAAGTGATTAGAGGAAGTTGTTTCGCTCATCAGTGTATAGCATTAATTTATTAACTACCGGAAGCATGAAATGCTTGAAAGGTAGTTATAGCGATTGATCTGTTTGTCTGTCTTTCCGTCTGTCTGTCTGTCTGTCTGTCTGTCTGTCTGTCTGTCTGTCTGTCTGTCTGTCTGTCTGTCTGTCTGTCTGTCTGTCTGTCTGTCTGTCTGTCTGTGAACACTCTAACTTCCGTCCACGTTGACCGATTTGGCTCAAATTTGGCATAGAGGTACCTTGGCCCAAGGGCACGAACCCTATTGATTTTCAGCCATGGACCTCGTCATTGACCGGAAGTACGGGGGTCGACGTCTTTGACGTGGTGGGGGTGACCAAGTCGTCAAAAAATGTTATTGTATGAATCGATACAGGAGTTAAAGAGGATCATTTTTTGCCAAGGCACCATGGGTCAAATCGGTCACCTGGCGGTTGGGTGGGCCGTCGAAGGTATTGGGGTCCCCAGTTGTCAAAAACTTTTAAGCCACAAATCGATGGGGAATATCAATTTGAGACCCAAAAACGTAGCGTAATGGTCAATTCTGTATCCACATTTGCTATTTTTGCTTTCATCACTCTTCCAGTAGTTATGTATTAAAGGTTGCACCTTACTAGTTTGAAAAGGCTGAAGGCTGGCCAATTTCTGTTATCACATAGTTGGAAAAATCGCTGGAATCGCACCCAGGATTACTCAAGTAATTGTCTCTAAGGGTTGTTCAAAAGGATTTGCCATTGCTTGCTAAGTTTGATAAGTGCTCTCAAATAACATCAAATGTGAGATAATTGCCAACAAGTTTAGAACGAAACAAAATATAAAATATCATAGCAAGGATTGGATGCCGTCATACCGTTTTGTGTGACATTGGCAGTCAATTACATTATCAGATAAACTGCTTCTATAAATATGTGATGATTAGCTGCTGAATTCTGCAATAGGTGGTTGTGATGAGATAATTTTAACCCAAAATCAATAATACTTGAAACAATCATCTACTGTTAAAGACAAGATAAAATGTAAGCATAAAATATTATCTGATTTTGTCTTATCGGAAATATCTTACTAATCCACACGACAAAATGACACGATGACTAACAGAAGCGCTGGTTTTGCAGAATAGTTGAATTAGATGTCACATTCTGTTTGAAACACTGTAATTATGTTGAGCAATCCAAGCTATTAAAGTAAAAACCAAAAGTTTCTGAAGCAGACGCTGAAGTCCAACAATTGCGGTTGTGTCAAGGTATCCTTTGATAAATGTCGGGGTTCCCTAATACGTATGATCCCATCACATTTACAAGTACGACGTTCCACGTAACAACTTTGATATTTATTTCTAAAAATTGTATTTAGCAACGAATTCAAATATTTTCATGGAGTCTTAGAATATCTTTATTGGAACAACCATTGTGTTACCATTACCTTGCAAGAAACGAACAACTTACAGAGCGGAAACGGATACCTATTAAAAAGTTCGTGTTTAGTAGAAAGGCTTGTCCCTATTTCAACGAGTGGATTTTATATAAAAATCAAGATGAATTACAAATGTTTGAGAAGAATTGCTGTTCCCACCTCTTTTACATCTTTGTATCACTAGTCAGTGAAATTGAACGGTACGAATGGGTTGAAAGAAGGCATTTACAAGCTTAAACCGTCTCTTGCACAATACAATGCGTATAGTAACATTTCTACGATAGGTTTTGTGAAGATAAGTTCAAGAAAAGTTTGTAGTTTAGAGGTGCACGCTTTACTAAATTTTATTATGACAAACGTGGAATAATAAACTTGGAGTTGAAGCTTTCTGGTGACACACATGTTGCAAAATGTTGTTAATAGTTTTTAGTTCTGAAAAGATCATAAGCCAAACACATGACTGTTAACTATAAATTACATTTCTGAATGAACGGTTGAAGGAGATGTATTTTCCGTTTCATAATCAGCTTGTTAACAACAGCACGTTACTACATGAATTTGTAAACACTTGTCGTCAAATTTACGCTTTTGTTGGCAGAAGAACACATAGTCTGACTCACCTATTCTCGATCGATACTGTAGTGAAGGAAATGAAAATGTGCAGGACAGTTTGTTTGAAAACAAATTTCCTTCCGCGTGCTGCTAACATCAAATGAATATTCAAAATATGCCAAATACTTTATTCAGGAAGGAATGGAAGAACTTACAACTTACTTTAGTATTAAAGCCCATGAAATGTCGTTCGATTTTTGACACAAATAATTCTCGAATGTTGGCTTCCCTTCAGATAACTGTACTTCACTGTACATGGACTAATTGCAAAAACGTTCTCTGTGTGTATATTATGTACAGAAAATATAATATTTTCGAATAAATCCAGTTAGTGTTGACGTTCTACACTTCGGACATTGATAGCATAATTAACTTGAAATAAAGCAGAAGCAAAGAAATGCTCCTTCTGTTGAAAAAAAGCTAGCAAATGATATAGTATTGGTCGAGTGAGTTTGACAGCTTTGATTTTGAATCCAGAGTAAAATTATTTTCCGCATACTTTAATTTTGCCGAGTTATATTCACATGCCGACAATCTTACTCTGTGCTGATTAATATATTTGAAATGCGCTGATGTTTGCCTGCCCGCACACTAACTTGAAACTTACGTATTCTTACTTATATTCAAGTCGACTACAGGTAAGTAAAATATCCTCCACTTAATCAATAGAATGTTTGCATTTTAATAAAGTTTGCATATATTGAATTTGTCAGTTGTCCATTTTGTCAATTTACAACGTGTAGTGAACTTTTATCAAGACATAATTTCTACTTGCGTAACTTAAGCTGACGCCACAGCCAAATAATTCATATTTTCCAATGGACACCAAATTATCTGTTTAACAATAAACACTACGAGTATTAACAAACCTTTGTGTTTGCAAACAATTACCTGAGTCAATGGACAGAGCCAACTGTGTCGCTAAAATGAGTCAAATGCATTCATTGTGCCGTAGTAAACTGTATTCATTAATTCTTAGTATTCACATAAAATAGAATTTATCGCTTACACTTAACTAGCATAGTCTACTACATTGTTCAAGTCCATTCTGTTATGTAATCTAATAGATCCCATTTTCCAACATTTATCTAGATATGGTTAGCCTAATTGTAGCACATACAAGAATATGCATTAAATACAATGTCTAAAATCGTGACTCTGTGCCAATGCCAATTGCTTCTAAACATATAAGGAACAGGTTTTGTACTGTCGCCGAGTTAAGTTATTTCTGATTCAATGGAAAATTTCAACTCCTTACGCAAACGCGAAGAACAACAAGGCAGAACAATTTGAATGGGTTTATGAAAAGTTATGAATCAATATAAATTTAATTGCGTGTTGTGAAATGCTACTGGGAATCCTTTGGACCAATGCCAGCTGCCGCCAGCTGAATGCGTAAATGCTCACTAAAATGTCTATAATAATTCCACAATGGTAAATCGGTAATAAATGCATCCGACGTTTTTTCGTCCATTGGCCTTCCATCTCAGTAATAATACGTGCTTCTGGGAATCAGCTTGTTCCTGTAATGGACCACAGTACTAATTTTTATACAAAAAATGCGTCATATACCTGCCTGCCAACATCCACCAACTTTCCCGCTTTGAAGTTGTCCGTCACCGTTGTAGAATTCTCAGGACCCACACTCTTCATTGACACTAGTCAAGGAAATTGGGGGGAAATTACTTTATCGGGTTAGTCCCTCTTTAAGTTCGAATGGATTGTTTACCATCTTGTTTATGATCATTTCACTGAGCATGAAGATAATCACCTCTTGTATTTAAAATGACCCTATGGTTGTGTACAAGTAAAATGCCCGGTACAACTGGGACAGATTATTGACGCCGTGACTTGAAGAGTATAGAAATCATGAGAAAACTTCGTAATCGCCTAGCCCAAAGTGTCTACAAGATGACGCACGCAGCACGCAACTCGGCAATTTAGACAAATGCTTTCAACTAGAATAAAATGGTGTTGGAATTGCAGACAACTTACGCATAATACCTGCGGTATTTGTGAAATGCCTTATCGGATGTGGTAAAATTGTGTTAATGTGAAACTTGCAGTCAATTATATATTCACGTCAATTGCGCTTCTTCAAATATGTGGTAATTTAGCTGTTGAATTCTGCGATAGGTGGTGGTAATAAATTATTTTGTAACCCAAAACAATTGTATATGAAAGCATCATCGACAAGAAAAGTTGCAATGCTAGCGAAAATGTGTATCGCATTTTCCATATTTCAAATTCCTAATAAAAGTCACACTAAAAACTGCCACAATGTGTTAAAAACGATGATGTTGCTGGATGGTTGAGTTATATAACTAATTATCTTTGCAATATTTTGCATCGGATAAGCAATAGAAGATATTAAAACTGGAAACAACCCTACAGTTGAACAACCTAAAATATTCATCATTAAAATAAACTTGAAGACGTTTCGAGAGCAGACGCTGAAATTCAACAATTTGGGCCGTACCTAAGTGCCAAAAAATAAATGTCGGTTTTCTCTGATACGTTTAATCACAACATAACAACTTTGGTATTTAATTTTAAAAACTGTTATAAACAGTGAATCTATTTTTTTGGGAATTTCCCGTTTCCAACGAACAGAACTTTGAGGAATGTCCCTTGTGGTTTTCTAGGTTGTCCTAGGTTTATATTGTCGGCAGTAATTAGCTGTTGCATTCCATGTAAGTATATATAATGAAGCAGGTTACAACCGTAAGCAAGAAACCATCATTAGATTTGCGAGACAATATAAAGCGCTAGCTTAAATCTGTATCTCAATTGGTGGATACTAAGCTCGGCGCGATGGAACACCGCACGTGAAAAGGAACACTTGCCATTAGAGGCACCAAAGAACCAGCCATAAATTAATTTTTCTACAAAACCTGAGTTATCGTCATGCTACTTTAAATCAAAACTAAAAACACTGTACGCTTTCAATTACAAAAAATGTAATGAGATATATCTCGTGCTTCACGTTGCTAACGCGTTTACCGTATCGTTCACAAAATGTTGACGACTTTTTACCTACAAGTTAAGAATTACGAATTGTCTCCATAAATAATTAACTTCCTCTTTAAATACGTAATTGGTAATTACTTTATTGGTCTCAACTACAATAGCTGATAACTTTCAGACGTCATTTTTAATTTGATACGTTGACAGTAGAGGAATATGGTACGAATGATGAGTTGATTGGGCTAGCCACATTGACGTATTGTAGCGTTGCACTAGTGTCATGATGCGGATATACTGGACATGAAATACATACCTAATTTCACCTGAACATTTCGTGCTTGGTTACAAATGCAATTAGTTGGCATTGGCAAGACTTCGTTACATGGTCAATTATGAAACGTATTATACATTGCTGATGCTGACCGAGGCGAGGAAGAAAGTGTATAAATGCTAACACGCAATGTTCTGTGCCACATAAATGAGTTTCTCATGGCAGTGAATATCAGGCAATTAAGTTGTTAATTACTTTTTGGATTATAGGCGGCTTACATTTCCGGCCCCTCATGCCTTTCGTCTGAAACTGGAACAACCCACCTGAAGTATGAAAATTTGCAGGAATATTCATGCCGTAGTTAAATCAATCAATAGTCAATCGATGAAAGCCAATGTAGCAATCCACAGCTTTTCCAATACTGTAATCCGGATTTGACAATGCTCTAAGCTACTGGGAATTTTACACTGTGGTTGAAACTTGTATAATGCTTTAGACCGCTAGTGATAAGCTGGCATCGATCCCGTCGAAACTGAAGTTTCCTGGCCAGTAGTGAATCAGTAGCATTCAACATTACTTAATATTTCTGTGATCTATTCTTGCAATAGAGACTCGGAAGGCTGACACTCTCAAACTCAAGTTTGCACAGATATACCAATTTAGTAGAACAGAACTAGAACAGAAAGTTGAACCGGGAATCATTAACCATCTTGTGTGGGAACCGCGTGCTGATTTGCTCCAACCGTTATTTAAAGTGTGATCGGAATCATATTAATTAAACTTGATAAGACATGTTCAACAGGGTCAAGGTGAATTTATTCAAAGTATGCCTCATGAGTTTAGGTATTGACATTAGCTGTTTAGTTGAACTGGCAGAATCGAAACATGCCCAGGACGCAATCATACCAATAGAAGAATTCCAGTTTCCCATTTATGACAAACGAAAGCAGGAGATGCTAACCGAGATTGTCGATTCAATGAGAACAGAGAGTGCAGCGCTAGACACGTTGCTCAATATATCGCTAATCATGAATGCATTCAACGACAGAAGATGCCATTTTGTAATTGATAACTTTCGGAATTTAAACATTGCGCCGTTCCACATCAGTGCAATTATTAGGCAGCCAAAACTGGCCGTCTATCATTGTATGTATTGCACGTGGGAATCGGAAAGGTACTGGTTATTTTGGATTGCCAGTGATTACGGGCATGTTAACAGCACCGTCGGGTTTGGAAATGAATATAATAATTGCAATTTATCCAAATATCTGGTGGGTAATTAACCTTATGCTGGTCAAACAGATTTGTGGCAAGTCAAGACATTCGTAGCCCCGGATAAGGACTTGTGTGTTAGATTGAAATTTCTGGAGTACTCCGTAAACACAAGACCATGGAATTGTCAAGTGCATCTGTCGCTCCAGATCCCGTATACGTTTATAATTTACCCCAGAGCATATCCACTGGCATTTTACACCAACTTTCATGTTATCAAGCCATTCTTTCAGTTTAGACTTGAACCCTCCATGATTCCAAAACTGCACATATTAGTAAGTTGTCAAGTTCCAAATTCGAAAGTGGACGAGTCATTGAAATTGATGACGTCCATGAGTCGCTCCCGTAAATGGGCTAAGCATCTTCTGAACGACGGTTACCCAACGCTGCAGACAGTAACAGTCTTAATACGTTTGACGGGGTATCACGCGCAGCATATCAGTGACATCTTCAGAATGTCAGTGTGCATGAACCCTGAAAAAGAGTTTGAAAGTGAGACAAAATTTTCACCAATTTGATTATCGGAAATTACGAATGCAGTAAACATATATCCAAGTGCAAGCGAAATAACTTCCAGTGTTAATTTGGGATATTTTGGTTTTTCTCGGGAAGATACGATTCAGCAAAAAGTGGAAGCAGGCTGTATCAAGCCCAAGCGACTGACGGGACACTCATTAATGGACAGCAAGGACGTATTTGAGACCGGAATCGTAACCATGATATTTGATATACTCTACAACACTACGTAAACATTTGGCGTGTGGGAGCATCGAAAAAGCTGCAAAAACGGGAAGCAGATTTCTATTGCAAAATTTGACTATGGTGCTCCGACGACCGGCATTCGTGCTAGTATCGTTAACATGAGTACATCGACTCGACTACGTCTTTCCTACCCCGAAACCATGAATCGGTTGACATTCGTAAGCTGTGGTGGAAGCAAAGGGAAACATTTACTCGGATTCCACGAGTTGCTTGGTGCGTACCATTGGAACATTTGGGCATGCATGTTGTTGGCTTTGCTGGTTGTGGCGTATGTACACTTCAAAGTATCCTCGCAGTTTGCACGCGGTCGCGGAATCGTATATCATTTTATGTGCTTACCCTCGAGTATATTTGGAGCAGGGTGACCCTTTCAGAGTTTCACTTTGTTCAAAACGGAACATGAGATTTACAATTGTTGCATTTCTACTTGCCGGAATAGTTCTGAGCAATGGGTGGAAAAATACAAACGTGTACAATCTTATATCACCCAGACAACTATTGCCTTACACAATGATCTCCGAATTACTGAGGGAAAACTCCACCATTGTTTCAAGGCCAATATTAGAGTATAATAATGAAGAGTGTCTGAAAATGAATGCCACCTAAAACTATATGGAATGTACCGGACTATTGGAACACATTTCGCCCCATTTCATACGTAGCAGCAAGGGTTTCGTATTTAGAGATTTTGCAGATGTGATATACTGGAGGGATCTCATGTTAATGTCTGACATGGGACTCCCAAACGTGGACGATATATTGGAGCATTCACCCCTTCATAGCAAAAGTTTGGATCTTTTCCAATCAACGATTCGCAATCACACCACGGAATGGGTTAATATCATACAAAATAGATTTGAAAGTTACAGAGAAGAAATCAGTCAAGAACTAATGAAGCCACAAATGGATTTGATATGGCAGCATCTAGAGCGGTTGGCATAAATCGACTTTGTTGCTACCGGAGAGGATGGCAAATGACTACGGGAAACGACTATTTCAAGCGCATTCTGAGTTTCGGATCAATGTGGGAAAGAAACCTCTTTTTAACTTCGACGTCGGTTTCACCATACATGGGACAATTCATCCCACGTTTATGTACCGAATTCAAGGATATACATCGTCTGGTATCTGGAACTGGTGGTCACGATTGTTTACAGAGAAAACTCGATTTACCCCTGTGTTACGGGATACTTCATTGAAGCGTCCGAACATGCAAGGGAATGTGTCGACGATTTTCCAACTGCTTTTGTATGGAGTTGGACTGGCTCTAAGCGTCTTTCTACTGGAAAATTCCAGCAAACTGTGGCAGTATATTTTAAATGTTTGCAAATTAGTTACAACATCTGCACTGATCATCTGGAGAATCAGAAAGAACTGTTGTCCATTTCCATTTCTAAAATTGCGGCTAATTGTTGGTAAGGTAATTTGGTAAATTTATATCCCTTAGTAAACATCAATACACCATGGAAATGTGTTACATTTTCCCCAAAACATCGCATCAAGCGTACCTCGTGATGCGGATGTTCCTACATAACTGTTTTATATTCTCTAGTGATCAAAATCGTATTACACGCTTGCGTCTCTTTGTGCAAAAAAATTGTGAACGAATAGAGTAACAACGCGGCATTATATTTCCCGCTTAAGTGCAAACTTCAACCTACCTGAAGCCATGTAATCGTCCTTTTCCTTTATTATGATGGTGCCACGTTTGTAGAAAATAGAGACATCATTTTCATTTATTAGCGCACAACAGCGAACCTTGCCAGTGAGCCAACATTAATATCATTGACAAGGGAGAATCTATTCACATTCATTTAATATAACAATATTACCACTGTTACATTATCAATAAACAATAACAAAAACAATAAACCACAAACTGGACAGTATGTTTATTCCAGCTAGCTGGGTTGGACCAGCTGCGTCGAAATTTTCCAGAAATTTTGGATACGAAATCAGCTTTCGCCATTACAACGTCATAAATTATTTCCGTGGCCTTGGTGGTGTTTTCATTACATATGTGCTGGCACTTTAATGTTCCAAGGCAATAAATTAATGATAAATGTTAGCTTAAGTCTTTAAATTACTAATGACGTACCCCAATATGACATAATATTCTTATCTCTTCTCATAAACTACGGCAGCAACTCAAGTGCACCTTCCAAGTAGTAAAGAATTGAAAAGTGACCTACTCTCCAGAAATACCGTTCCAAGGGCACGAAAATAATTTATGACGTTGTAATGGCGAAAGCTGATTTCGTATCCGAAATCGAAATACTGAAGATACTGATTGCGTGTCCCATGAATATTTTAATAAGCAAACGATACTCGTGTGTATCACAGTGATGAGTTTCCTCGCGTACACATTTCCATCCTAATTTTGGCATATCGTTGATGCAGAGTTCAGATGTCCACATTTGTTATATTTGAATTTCAATGTTTCCAATGGTTTTTTAATGGTAGTATGAGCTAGGCGGGTAGATTATATTGACAAAAACTTTATGCTGAATTAATGTCGCAGAAAATCGCCTGTGCAGAGTTTCGGACTGAGGGCAGAGAGACGTTGTCCTCCGCAAAAAAGAGAAGCAAATTATCGAACCACGTTTCCTTCGGATATCGTTAGTTCAATTATGTGAATATGACCATAGAGGTCAGTAAACATTCAACTTTACGCAGACTATAAAATTTCTGGTCATAAACGTAATTGTGACTCTATTTGATGTACGATTTATATCCGTAAACATGTACAATTCTTCCGAACAAAGACCACCAATAATAACACTCCTACTCTGCTTTGGTACGAGCGACCCCTCTAATGTTTCCAAGACAAAATATAACATTTCCAGCATCCTTGGCATCCAAAATGAAATCATTCCGGGGAAAATTTCTGGCTATGATTATGAACACGATTAAAAAACTGCAAAAATATCTCATTCATTTATATATTCTCACGTGATTAAATATTGTTTGAGTAAAAGTATTAACTGACCGCCATCGGAATACATTAATCAAAGCCTATTGGCTTGACGACACGACGCCATATCATGAGAAACGAATAACTGCTTTTCCGTCCACATTTTAATTAATCTTGTTGAAATAAATATACAACACGACTGTGGCTTTTCATCGTTTCACTTGCATAAAAACATGTTAAGGACGGTAGAAGAAATAAGAACATACTATATTCACTAGCACGTTGACATGAAATAAACACAATATGTCGTCAAACTGCGGAATAAGAGAATTGACTAATTGAACTGCTCAATCGTAAAGCAACGTTACACCCTCTCATTTTGTATGAGGAGAATTAAAAACCTCAATTTGAACCTACCGCTGCCGGCGAGGAGGGGCATGACACACTACCCGACACAATCTTTCCACAATTACCTCCTTAGCTGACTTCTGGTAAACTTTCAAGCTGTCTTCTAAAAACCTCTCCAGCCAACATCTTAGCTACTCTCAACTCACTATTCCTATTAAGGATGTGCGGCGTCGATGCTGTTAAGGTGACCCTCCCCACCCGAAACCCACAACACGCTCATTTGTAAAAGCGCCCTGAAACTTACATTAAATTCCCATCTCATTAATTTAGTGATATTAATGACGCCAATTGATATCCAACTTGTCAATAAAGGGCCACTGTATGAGGTGGATTTTTTTTTGTAGCCGGCGGTTCAGGTTTTTACCGCGAAACATGTATATATGAAACCATCATCCGATTTTCCAGTCAGCACAAGGCCCTGGTTTAAATCTTTATCTCAATTGGTCGATACGAATCGCGGCACGAAAATGCAACGCAAATGCAAAGCTGCACTTTTTATTAAAGGCACCAACGAACCAGCAACAAAACGAAAACGATTTTTCAAAACCTGTGCTGGCGTTACTATACATGATTAGTTCTTGAAATCAATATTAAATGCACTGTTCGCTTTCAGTTTTTAGCTATTAAACACACCTACAAAGTTTTCGTGGAGGACACCAACCTATTATCAAATTCATTCCGTGATTGTACAAATACAATATACGTCGTATAATTGGTCAAATATATTTCTCGTCAAATTTTAAGCTGAATTAAATTATTGTATGATTTCACGTCAAAATGAAATTCCATCTAAACATTTGGGCAACAAGTTTCGTCCTGCTGGTCATTTAATTTATTTCCGAACCGATGGAAAATTTCATTACTTATGCAAACGCGACGAAGAACAACGTAGAACACGTTGCAGTGATTTGTGGTACATTTAAAATCGATATGAACGTAATTGCTTGCTTTGTGATGCTAATGGGAATCCGATGAACCAACCAGGCCTGCTAAAAGGGTCTTGCTATATAGTCGACAAAAATTTCTAGAATAATTCCATAATGGTAAATTGGTAATAAAATACATACGACTTTCGTCAAAGTCCCTTGTCGATTCAGCTCAATAATGGTATGCGATCCATCGAAAATGTGGTACTGTAGTGCTTTAAGTTTGTGTTTTTTCCGGTGCTACTTTCAACAATTTATATAAATTCCGTCACTAGCTCCTCGTCCATATTTTCTAGGTTTCATAACATAGCAATCATTTGCAGCATGTATTAATTGCTGACCTTAATGACTAGTTACACCAATTCTTTTCACCATTAACTAGTCGCGTTTATTGTGGATGAAGATGTAAGCATCTATTCGATTCGTTAGTACATGGGCAGAAACTAAACAGAATTCGTCGCCGAACTGCTACAATTTGTATTTGTCCATAGATAACCAATTGAATTGTTGTATCTTGAACTTGTACTAATGTAGATTAATTATATAAGATTTAAGGTAGTTAGATATAGCTTAGATTAAAGTTATTCTAATCATATAAGATCGCTATTGAATGCACGCAAATAATACTTGTGATATGCCTTGTCAGCAAAGTAGTCTTGGAATCAGCTTGTACCTGAAATGAAGCACATTACTTGTTTCTATATAAAAACGGTTTCTGCGTAGTTGTCTATTGGCAACTACCACATTTCTTTCTTATATGTCACTGTTGTACATTGTCAGGATCCGCTTTCTTAAATGTCAATAGTAAGGGTTCACACTTGACGGGAGGACTATTTTGCCAGATTCGCGCATCTTCCAGTGCATACGAATTATTATAATTATGTTTACGCCCACTTTCACATCTCGAATCTAAAATATTCCTATGGCTGCGCACAAGCAAAATGTATCGCACAACTGCGACAAATCAATTTCGCGGTCACGTTGTCGGTTGCAGCTTAATAAAATCATGTGAATATCTATTTCATGATCATGTAGCCCAAATGGATAACAAGTGTTACCACCTTGCTGGCTGCAGGAAACTCTTGGGGCAAAGTTAGGGGTTTGTATGTTATCAATAGCAACGAAGTAGTACGCATAAATAAAATACAAAATCTCGTATCTGAATGCAACCATTGTAACTCCATGACAACCGGATTTTATTAAGGAGTATTTCTGAATTAATGTATCGGTGGCGTAGAACTTGGAATGATATCTTGAAATCAACTGTGTATATCGAAAGAGAAAATGGTTGCAGTGATTAGATAAACTGCTGGAATGAGTAGAAATTATTATTGAGCAGCAAAAAAACTTTGTAATTGTATTGGCACTGAGGGCTTAGTTAAATATTAATTGAAATTGTCCACAATTCAGATAGAGTTCCTTCGATTTGTTATGTTTATCTTACTCTTACATGTATAGCCTCTATTCACCAACCTCTCGTACTTCCTACAAACGCTGAGCAGTATCCCTAGCGATCAGGTGAACAGATTCGTCAGTGTCAAAAGTTGATTTGTCGCAAGACCTGTAATGACCAGTTAGTGATATTATATAGTTGAAAAAATGTCTGAAGGTGGTACACCGGAAGCTCTTATACTCTGAAACATGGTTAACATTTATATCACTTGAATATTTGAGCCGTCACAGAGCCAACGTTGTCCATTATACCTAAATTGCAATAACCACTACAAATTACAATGCTAATATAATCGCGTTATTCAGTTCTGAGCTCAACAATCCACACAATGTCACTTTTTATTTATTCTAGTAATGACCGTTCCTTCGTGACAAGAGAAAATCAGATTTAAACACACGAGGTAACCTAGCTTCATTGAAGCAATTTACCATAAGCAATGTTCTGCAAGACCTAACTAAGGTGAATAGATTGGTCAAGTCCTCCCAAATAAAATTAAATGGTGTTATAGTTACCAACTAGTTATGAATATCATTCGAAATAGTTGTATCTCATTTCAAGAATTGGATGAAGTAAAACTGTTTTTGTGAAATTGCAGTCAATTATATATTCATGTCAATGTCATTGAGTTTTTTCAAATCTGCGGCTTAATGATTTGTAGTTCTAATGAGACATAATGTAACCCCATGGAATTTTACATGATACCATCATCGGCTTTTAAAGGATAGATAAGCTGCTATCATAAATATTTGCCTGTATTTGTCATGTTTCAAATTTTGGGTAAAAGCCGCACTAAAAATGTCGATGTTTTAGCTCGCACTCTCATGTCGCTGGGTGATTAAGTTAGTTAACTGATGTTATTGGGAGTATTTTGCATGTGCTAATGAGCCCAAGAGATTAAACCTTGAAACAACAGCGATGGAAAACAACCTAAAATTATCATAACTAAAATCAATCGGAATACGACGACGGTTTCTGAACCAGACGCTGAAGTCCAACAATTTTGGCCGCATCAATGTACCGTTTGATAAGTGCCGGTTTTATCTTATACGTTTCATCCCATTATAATTACCAAGTAATAAGTCTAAAATAATAACTTTGGTACGTAATTCTAAAAATTATTATGAACAGCGAATTGAAATTTGGCTTGGGAATTTCCCGCGTGGCAACTAACAAAACTTGCAAGTAGTGGAATTTCTCTTGTATGTGCAAAAATAAAGTGTTGAACTACTAACTGCAAATGCTTTCACCACATTTATTTAATTAAAACTTCTACCCGGTAAATGCGACCGGTTTCTGTTATGACTTCTTCAGGCAAGCTGAAATTTACATAAAATGAATCATAAGATTATAAAATTAAATTCTTATAAGGTACCACTAATATAAGTATATTTCATATAAAAGGTACTATTTATAAGGGTATTACTTATGTAAACACATTTCATATAAAAGGTACTTGTTTTAATTTTGTGGAGATGGTAAGAATCAGAAGCATGAGATACATTTGGTAGGAATTATTTTATAAAAATGTTACAAATATTCTACAAATATATCAGATACATATTTTTATCATTATTATTTTAAAATTGCAATTTTTCTTCCTCAATCGGTTTAAAAAATATATTAAAATCATTTCCTATTATAATATTTAATATTTATGGCTGCTACACAGAAAAGAAAAGAAAGGAAACGAAACGACAAAAACATAGGTATATATTTTTACAATTATTGTACTGTTTTTTTACCTTACTGGCTGAAGTAAAGATTCGTCCGACTCCAAATGGTGAATGGCGGTGACATAGAAAACGGCTAGGTAAGTAATGCCATTAACATGAGATTGCTACATGATAACCAATTTACATAAAATTCTACGGTGATGGTAATGGTAACCAAGATATGCTATTATTTTACATAGTGTTTCCATTCTACAATCTAGCATCTTAGTCTATTCTCAAGTTTACTGGTATTACAATATACTACATTGAACTGCAACGAATTCACAGTACTCAAAATACCGTTGTCCATGCATCCATTCATGATTTCTTCATGGAGAGACTTTAGTATCACGTTACCTAAATCTTTTATGTTGCTTAGAAAAGGTACGACTATGTAAAACTTATTTGTATCTTGTAGGTTTCTGTCTTCGTTTTTAAGTGTGATAATATGCTGTTCTATTAAATTCGGACAATTAGCTTGGAAGTTCATAAATAAAAATGAACTTCGAGATTTTAGTAACTCATGTCTTTCCTTTTCTAATAATCGTTGTTTACACTTTTGTAAATATTCAATGGGATAACCCCGTGTTTTAAAATTTTCCATCATATTATTCATTTCTTCTAAGAAAATGTCATTTTGACTACATATTCTTTTTAATCGTATACCTTGGCTATAAGGCAATGCTCGTAAAAGATGTTTTGGGTGATTAGAATGATATGACAGATACAGGTTTTTGGACATTGGTTTTCTGTATATACTCGTCGTTATTTCGTTGGTTAGTTGTAATTGAACATTAACGTCTAAAAAATTGATCAATTTGAGATCATAAACAACGCTAAAAGTAAGGTATTCATGAGTAAACGTAGCTTTTATCCATGCGTCTAGGTTCATTATATCGGTTATATCAATGATCATAAAGCCGTCGTCAACGAACCTAACGTGAAATATGATTTCGTCTTTCACGAACAAATCCTTCAATTCAAAATATGCTGTTATATTGGCTATGCTGACTGAAGCTGCATTCCCCATTTGTATGCCCTTCTTTTGAATATAATAAGAGTTTTGGTACTGAAGAATCGAGTAATCTAAACATAAGTGTAGTAAACTATTCATATCGTTCTTTGAAATATTCATAATGTTCATATTTGTTTTGTTCTCGATGTAAATGCTATAAGCTTCACTACAGTATTTTTTACAATTTTGAACCTTAAGGTTCGTGTACATGCTGTCTATATCATATGTAAGTAGTAAATATTTCTTATCCTTATTGAGTTTAATTTTACTTAATAGAATTAAGAAATGGGTCGTGTCTAAAATGACGGTTGGAAGTGTGCACATTACCGGTTTAAGTAGAAAATCTGTAAACGAACTTATATTTCTGTTGATGGAATTACAGGTACTGCTTATTGGCCTACCCGGTGGGAAAATATTGTACGATTTATGAACTTTAGGCAAAAGATAAAACGTAGCTGGTTTATGGTTGTATGAAATTAGTTCATTTAGATACAAATTATGACTTAATTTCAGTTTCATGGCTTTGGTTTTATCAATAAATATATCCATCATCATATCATACTGTGACTTACAAGATGGGATATAAATTGTGTCATCGTGCAACTGTCTAGTTACCTCTCTATCGTACCATTCAACTTTCATTATGCACACGCCAGCATTTTTGTCTGCATTTTTTACAATTAGGTCATTGCTCTTTAGAAAGTTCTTGCATCTATTTATTAAATCCACAGGAGGAAAATTAAACTTATTATAATGTTTACACATATTATCATACATATTTGAAATTAGATCAGGATTTGGAAATAATATTTCATGAATTTTTGGTAACTTTGTAGAAATATTTGCTCTCTTTTTACACTGAATCATGAAACGATCAATATCATTTAATTCACATTTTTTATCCAATAGCTTAAAATGAATGTTCCACGAAAGCCTACGCAAATTATCTTTCATTCTTTTCTGAAACTCAGTAATCGATGGTTTGGTTACCGGTATAAAATTGAGACCTAGTGCGAGAATAAATGTGACATAAAATGGAATAGGTGTAATGTCTGACAGATTATGAATGATTGAATTCTCTCTTGTAACTTTAAATATATTATATGCAATATTATTTTGTCGCTTTGAAAGATTACAGTTTAGTAACTTACTCAAGTTGATAAACCTTCTGTTTCTTTTCTTCTTGGTCTTTGTAGCAGCCAGTTTTTCTCATGTAAACGTATTGACAATATCTTTATTCGGGACACGTGTTTCGGTTGGTGTTATTTTATGTTCTGTGGTTGTATTCAATGTTTGATGATTTCGTTGCTGAGAGTTAAATCTGGGCCAATTCTGAGATCTTCTGGTTCCTCGTAGTTGTTTTCTCTGGGACAAATTTTCGGCTGAAGGTGTCTCTTTTGTCGTTGCATCCTTGTTCCTGAAGTTGCTTCGGTTCATTCCTCTCCCACGTCCCCGCGAATGTTGGTAATTGTTCGGCTTCTTTTTATCCTGGATTGTTGTAGATTGTTCCATGAAAACTGTACTTTTCTCTGCTAACATTTTCCCGTCAAATGTACATTTGCCTTCATCTATTTTCTTCAAAATGGGTTTACTGTACACGGAAATGGAATTTTTATCCGGTTCTTCATCATTCTTCCTCCAACGTGGCATAGTTCTTGTGGTTTTGGATTCAAACGATGTCCAGTCGATTACTTTAGGAGCATAAACTTCCGGAAATTCCATGATAGCTGTTTGATAAGCAAGTGCCAAGATATATTCTAGATGTGTTTGTATTTCTTGCTTGTCAGTGATTTTCAGAGTTCCTTTTATGAATTGAATAGACCAGTCTGTGTTTCTTAGGATGAGATTTTGTAAGACAAAACCTGTTGCTCGTGTGCCACCATCCTGGACCATTTGTACATATGTGTTCTTTGCTTCATTTAAACTTGTAAGTTCTTTCAATGGAAACTCATTAAATCCAGGCATCCAGAAATTATTTTTTGGGTTGAACAAAAGTTTATTTTCTTCTTTGGCCTTAACCAAGTTATTGCGAAAATATTTGGTCTGGAAATATTTGATGAAGTTGTTTATAAGCATTTTCATCAAATCATTTGACACTTGCACTTTCAAATCATGTTTTAACCATGATTCGATGACATCTTGAGCAGGTAGGATTGGAAGTACTTGATGTTCCAGAATCATATCCACAAAACATTTCACTAGTACGTCCCTATTGTAAAAGTCCAAATAATCATAGATGGCTAAAACTTTACGTTTGTCAATTAGAGATAGCATTTCCTTTTTGTCATCGAATGTCATTATTGGAGGTGCTGGTGTGGTTGTTACAGGAGCATCTGTGGTAGTAGAAGGTCCAGCATCTTCGTCTGCGGATGAAATTTGCACGGATGATAGGTTTTCCTTGTCTTGTCCCTTCATCTTCTTTGACTTGTGTCGTTTTTCTGATCTTGAAATTGACCGTTTTCGGTTAGTGGGCTGATCAAATGGTTGACTATTGTCAAAAATTCCGTTATCCGAGAAATCGGTTGAGGAGTCTGATTCGACAGACATTTGAGTAGTAGGATCACGATGATACACAACACTTAAAGAGAACTTATATGTGCAAAAATAAAGTGTTGAACTACTAACTGCAAATGCTTTCACCACATTTATTTAATTAAAACTTCTACCCGGTAAATGCGACCGGTTTCTGTTATGACTTCTTCAGGCAAGCTGAAATTTACATAAAATGAATCATAAGATTATAAAATTAAATTCTTATAAGGTACCACTAATATAAGTATATTTCATATAAAAGGTACTATTTATAAGGGTATTACTTATGTAAACACATTTCATATAAAAGGTACTTGTTTTAATTTTGTGGAGATGGTAAGAATCAGAAGCATGAGATACATTTGGTAGGAATTATTTTATAAAAATGTTACAAATATTCTACAAATATATCAGATACATATTTTTATCATTATTATTTTAAAATTGCAATTTTTCTTCCTCAATCGGTTTAAAAAATATATTAAAATCATTTCCTATTATAATATTTAATATTTATGGCTGCTACACAGAAAAGAAAAGAAAGGAAACGAAACGACAAAAAACATAGGTATATATTTTTACAATTATTGTACTGTTTTTTTACCTTACTGGCTGAAGTAAAGATTCGTCCGACTCCAAATGGTGAATGGCGGTGACATAGAAAACGGCTAGGTAAGTAATGCCATTAACATGAGATTGCTACATGATAACCAATTTACATAAAATTCTACGGTGATGGTAATGGTAACCAAGATATGCTATTATTTTACATAGTGTTTCCATTCTACAATCTAGCATCTTAGTCTATTCTCAAGTTTACTGGTATTACAATATACTACATTGAACTGCAACGAATTCACAGTACTCAAAATACCGTTGTCCATGCATCCATTCATGATTTCTTCATGGAGAGACTTTAGTATCACGTTACCTAAATCTTTTATGTTGCTTAGAAAAGGTACGACTATGTAAAACTTATTTGTATCTTGTAGGTTTCTGTCTTCGTTTTTAAGTGTGATAATATGCTGTTCTATTAAATTCGGACAATTAGCTTGGAAGTTCATAAATAAAAATGAACTTCGAGATTTTAGTAACTCATGTCTTTCAGAAAGACATGAGACTTGAGACTTGAGACATGAGTCTTTCAGAAAGTGAGAGGAAAAGTAAATTATCGAGTACGTTCCTTTAGGATTTTGTTAGTTCAAGTATCTAAATATGCCATACGAGTCAGTAAAAATCCCGCTTTACGCTTCCGTGTGTATAATTGGGTTATTAGTGATTACACAGAAACCATTCAACGTCGCCAGGATTGAGTGACCCGTGTAATTCACAGAGTTCTAGTCAGCGCGTCGATCAAGTAAATCAACGGACATGAACGTGTAATTGTTTCAAAACATAAGACTGTAAACTTTGTTTCATGCACCAAACCAATCGACTAAGGAGCAGGCAGTGTCACACTCGTCTCCTTTACTTAAAACGAAACGTGACCGTGAAGAAGAAATACCTGATATTAGGTATTATAAACATACACACAGACAATGCTTACATACTTATGTATATTTAAGTATAACATAAGCTCTGTCTGATTAACTAACGTTCACCTAGACATAAGTCCGTATCTCTTATTGGTTTCATCCAATTGCCTTCCAGCTGGTACAACATATTGACCAACTAATGTCCATCATGCACGCATATTTTCACGAGATTCCAATTCGGTGTCTGCGAGAGCCACTGTTATTTCGATGCTCAGTTATGTTATGATCAGCGACTGAAGAGGGGGTGAATTTAATTAACTTTCAATTTACCACAATTAAAACTACAATTAAATCTGACGTAGTAAACAGGCTAGGGCAGGAGGTTTGGTAATTTGGTACAACAAACGCTTTTATTCCCAACAATAACAACAATTTACACGCTTTTACAGATAATTTAGGCTAACAATAATGACGGGCGCTACTCCGTCTACAGAGCACAATTCAGTGAATACAAATGACAAAGACGACGACTGGCGCAACTCCTTATATACTACCGAGATTTCTCCTAGGTCCGACGCGCAGCCGGCGGACCGTCAATAAACAATAAACAAAGACTTTCCTTGACGACTACGCTAGGCGACGATCATGACTGTACTATACTATAGCTTCACTACCTAACAACAGTTCAACTTTGACCCTTACTTTGACATGTGCGAATGTACCAATTTTGCTAATATTTCGTACACTGTTTAACTAAGTCTCAACTATCATTTTACCAATTTACAAGTATCGATCGCATAAACTACAATAATTACAGCTAATGATTAGATAGTTTTTACAAGTTAACATGCTTTGCTACATATGTACATATAAATTCTATTAACAATTTTCATAGTAGTTACAAAATGCTATCTACGACCATAACAGCTATCATGACATTACATACGACGCTCCAACATACCCCTCCTCGTGATTAAACTTGCTTGAATCACTGCTTCTTGGCGTCGTCCGCTCCATGACAAAGTCGTTTCGCTTCCATTCCAGGTTATCCGAGTAGGTTGATCCACGAGTTGTCTCGTTCCTGCCTCCTAGATCCTTCGCATCCGCCTCGAGTATTGTGAACATCCATGGTTTCAACCTCATGTAGTCAGGTCTTTCGTTTGGTCCGTGTACAACCCATCCAAGATACGTCCAAATAGCAATTGGTGTTGTCTTCGGTCCTTCGCGAAATTCCCGGGGTAGTAAGAGGTGGCTATGATCTGCTCCGATGACAATAGACGGTCGTACTGGTATGATGTCTGGAAAGGGTACTGATTCTAGGTGTTTCCACTTTTTCATGTTTTTGTAGTCGGCCATTGGTCTAACTGGTAGATTTAGGTTTTTCTTGGTTCGAATGTCAATCAGGTCATGTTCTTCCTTTTCATCAATGCCTCGAATGCGAAGTGACACAACTCTTGAATCTTCATAGTTATCCTGCCTACCTCCTAGCCAGTTCAGGTTTAACGGTTTGCGTTCTCCTTCCAGCTCCAGGGTCTTCGCGACTTCTTCTTCCAACAGAGTACATGACGCACCGTCATCCAGGAAAGCGTTGACCGTAACTTCTTTCCCCGAAGGTCCAATCAGTCTCACTGGTGCAATCTTCATCAGGACAGTTCCCCTCGGTTTTCTGGATTCGGAGACAACACAATTGGTTTCGTCTGCTGCTCCCACCGTCTTTCGGGATTCGGAGACAACACAATTAGCTTCGTCTGTATCTTCTTTCCGTTCCGCTTCCTTGTTGTCCTCGGTTTTCCTCCAGTTGGGGTCATGCAGAAGTGGATGATGTCTCGCTCGGCAGTCCCCTTGCTGGCACTCGGTCCATTTTCGGCATTTCCACTTGGCATGTCCTTCTTCCAGACAACAAGAGCATAGTCGAAGTTCCTTAACTCGATTCCATCTCTCTTGGACTTTCATTCTCTTGAATCTTGGACATCTTGACAAGGCGTGGTCTTCCTGACAGTTCAACCGACATCCACTTTCTGACACTACGAAGCACTGTTCTCGAACTCGATTTTTCTTCGACTGACTTAATCCCGTGTCACAAATGTGCGTTGCTGCTGAAGACAACTCATCCAGAAATGCCGCCATTTCCTTAAGATTGGAATCGTTTCCCCTTCTCTCCAGATGTCTTCCCCACTCCAGTTGTTGAGCAAAGGGCAATTTTCTTCTTATCTCTTCTAAGAGTTGAGGGTTATTGCAGTATTCCGGCCTCATGAGCGATTCCACGGTATATGTCAGGTTCTTGACCGCGATCGAGAATTCCATCAACGCTTGAAAATCTCCTTCTTGTGGTGTCGGCATGCTTCTTATTCGGTCCACATATTTCCTTATCACTTGTTCTGGGCGACCGAATCGTTTTGCCAGCGTGTTCAAAATGTCTTCTATTTCGCATGATCCACTTAACATGCATTGCACAGATTCCTTGGCTTTTCCTTTTAGACTCTTCTTCAGCCTGAGGATGTTTTCTTCGCTTGAGAATCCGCACATTTCGGTTGATTTTTCAAATTGATTTCTGAAGGCCGTCCATTCTTCAGGATTTCCGTGGAACTCCGGGAGGTCCTTCGCATTTGTCTGTCGTGCAGTAAATAATTTCATTTCTTCATTTGGCCGTACGGACTGAGCGATCCTTTCCAGAGCGTTGGTCAGACTTACTGCCACGTTTTCAAATCCAGAAGATGGGGTGTTGCCGTGATATTCATAAACTTGTTCGTCATGTCTTGATGTGGGATTAGCCTGTTCATGGCGTCCGTGTTCCCGACGACGTTCTTGATTATCTTGAAGGTGGGTTTCGAAGGTCACTGGATCCACTGTTCTTCCTGTTGTGTTGGCTACCCATCTATCTACATCCGGTTCACTAGATGTCGTACTGAGGATCACTGATGCGTTTTCTTCTTCATCATCTTCCTCTTCGACTAATGCTTGCAGTTCCAGAAATCGCATTTGATCCGCTATGCTGTCCATCTCCAGTCGTCGTTTCTTTTCTCTCAGGGCTAGCAATTTTTCTTCTTTCCCCAAAGTACGGTGTCTGGAGGATCTTGAGGATTTGGAGGACTTTGAAGATGCATAGGAACTGGAGGACCGTGAGGCGTTATTAGGCGGTAAGTTCGGGATGGTATCATCAGCGCTGGTTCTCCCCCCAGTGCGAGGTTCTGGCTGATTAGAGGCTCGCACGACTTCATTTGGCTGCTGATGATTCTCCATGGCTTGCTGTGCTGCTTCACCGGATTCCCTTCCTTGTCTCTGTCCAGACTCTCGACCTTGCTGATCCATTGGCCAATATAAGTTGCGCAACTCTCTGGATTCCGACTGTCGTAGATTTTGCTGCGTTGACTGAACTGCGGGTGTTCCCCTAGTGGTTACTGAACACTACATAACATAACACTACATTACATAACACTGAACAAAAATTATCACTGAACTGATTTCCGTAGTGCTGTTTCGGTGTTGACTCGAAGGACCATGTTATTTCGATGCTCAGTTATGTTATGATCAGCGACTGAAGAGGGGGTGAATTTAATTAACTTTCAATTTACCACAATTAAAACTACAATTAAATCTGACGTAGTAAACAGGCTAGGGCAGGAGGTTTGGTAATTTGGTACAACAAGCGCTTTTATTCCCAACAATAACAACAATTTACACGCGTTTACAGATAATTTAGGTTAACAATAATGACGGGCGCTACTCCGTCTACAGAGCACAATTCAGTGAATACAAATGACAAAGACGACGACTGGCGCAACTCCTTATATACTACCGAGATTTCTCCTAGGTCCGACGCGCAGCCGGCGGACCGTTCAATAAACAATAAACAAAGACTTTTCCTTGACGACTACGCTAGGCGACGATCATGACTTATACTATACTATAGCTTCACTACCTAACAACAGTTCAACTTTGACCCTTACTTTTGACATGTGCGAATGTACCAATTTTGCTAATATTTCGTACACTTGTTTAACTAAGTCTCAACTATCATTTTACCAATTTACAAGTATCGATCGCATAAACTACAATAATTACAGCTAATTGATTATGATAAGTTTTTACAAGTTAACAATGCTTTGCTTACATATGTTACATATAGAATTCTATTTAACAATTTTCATAGTAGTTACAAAATGCTATCTACGACCATAACAGCTACTCATGACATTACATACGACGCTCCAACAGCCACAACTTTGCCAAAATTTGTTAATTGGGGGTGTCTCATTAATAACGTTCATCATTGGTACGATTACAATTACAATTCTTGCGTACGACCACCAATAATGGTAACATAAATACCCTGATTTGATGCTATCGTGTCAACATATTTTCGCAGACGGAATAAAAAAAATTCCAACATCTTAAGCCCATGGAATTGTAAGCATACAGGAGGAAATGTTTGTTTTTATATTTAATTGACGAATTAATGTTTAATTTAATCATATTGACGAAATAGTATAGTTAATTGAGTGACAAATTTAACAGAATAATTAGTACAGAACATATTGTTTTGAAGAGACTACACAAGACCATTGGAAATAAATTACTGTTTTTCAGTTGTCATTAATCTTGCTGAAAATAAAATGACTGTGCGATTGAAGCTTGTTACCAATTCATTTGCTTAAAAACATATTAATTACGCAACAAGAGATACGAACTAACAAAATTCACTAGCACAACGACATAAAATAAACACAATACGCCGTCAAACTGCGGAATAACTGAATGACAAATTTAATTGTACATTTATGACCTTGCACTCAAACAACTTTATAGCGTTATTTGCCAGCAGGTAGCATTAGCATGGTATCCTTAATGCTACTAGGATTCATCTTGGCAGTAAATTTACTCAACACCACCGCCAATTTGACCACAATTACCTTTCGTCTATACCTTTGCGTCGTTGCTTACAGTGTCATTCCAGCCGCATTCGTTACCTGTATTTCCCTATCTCAAGGGATTTGTTATATGCAGTATCATATAAGGCAAATGATTTATTTCAGTTACAAACAGATAAAGTAAATTTGTTACATCCTTATTTGTTCATACAGTTTTATATTTTCGTATAGTCTTTCCATTTCATGCTATATACTGAAACATTTCTGAAATATCATTACATGCAAGATTTACACGCCGTAATTTTTTTTGTAACAGTGGCTGTAAATTATATTTGCAGGTCTGTTATGTTGAGAAGTGGTATTTAGATGCTGAATGCTTTGATAGGCAGGTGCAATGAGATATTGTATTCCCATAAACATATTTACGTTTAACAATCATAAGCTGTACCAGTCAATATAAAGCGCTAACTTAAATATTCGAGGAAATAAATGAAAGACGCTCCCAATTTTAGTCATGCAATATAAAGCAGTGATCATACAATTATAACTAACAATGTAGTTGGGGCAATCACTCTCAAATAAAATTACATGGCGTGGTGGCTACCAGCAAGTCAAGAATATAATACCGCGAAGCTGTTTTTTCACATTCTAATTCAGAGTCATAATTTTGGATGCGTAACGGCTTATCCAAACCCCTAGTAAAATGCAGAAAAATTCTCAATTTTGTGACACACAGTTTTAATGAGATTTTATAAGCCGAATCAAATATACATGAAACTGTGATCAACTTTTTACATATAAAATGTTGCCGTTGGTACCCAAACACAAATTGCAGTAAGAATTTTTAAGGTTTTAAGCACAAATAAATAATTAAATAACAAATAGTTTTAAGGGCAAACGCTGGTGTCACTGGAGAGTGGCGTCTCCTGGATATTATAGATACGATGCATAATCTAACAGATGATTGAAAAGTTAACCGTAACAAGGAAAATCTTATGTTCCCGTCGTTTCAAGTTGTCAAATGAGATGTCCTACCCAGACGAAAATCCAACAATTTTGTCGGTATCAATGTATCACATGGTAAGTATCAACTTTTCTTTAAGATGTGTCAAGCCATCAAAATAACCCGGTACCAAGTTCCATATAATAATTCTTGTATTTAATTTATAACTCTTTTACAAATTGTTCTTCTAATTGCACCTTGTCAGCCAACGGAACGTAAAGGAATTTTCCCCGATACATTTATTTTATATTCTTTAAAGCCCTTCATGTACATGAATCAAAATAGGTCCTTTTTCGGTACAACCGGTCGTAAACGACATTGTTCCGCAAATTCGAATCTTCCGTTACTCCAACTGAAATCACAGCTAACAAAATAATCTAGTCATAGTATTATCAGTTCAGCTGTTTGGCAAATGCGTAAGATGAGGAAAGCTGTGCTGTGAACCAATTTTAACTCCCTGGCTTCAGGCTACAAAATAGGGTCAGTGAAACGAAGTAATTGTGTTATCTTTACATATTTAATTCAGTTCGTTTATTCTACAATTTCATTTAAAATATAATTTTGTGTATACAGTCTAGTAGCCGTCCTTTATAGAATCAAATTAATCGCAGCTTCAGATATATAAATGCACAACTCCGGTTTACAGTCCATACCATCTACATATGCTCACATCCGCACAAACAATAATTGTGTATAAAATATGACGGAGCATACTTAAATATACTTAAACATTGACGAATATACTTAAATATTAGACAGATATTTATTGACCTCGGATATTTAAAAAAAAATTGATTGATTACAAAAAAGTAATTGATAACAACTGTAGAGTAGTGCTTGGGTGACTTGAATGCCAAATATAAATTTTCATCCTTATCTTAAAGCGGCGCAGTTTCAGATATAATTCTGAAATACATTTCGTAGATGCGTAATACACAAAAGTAAATTGTATCAAGAAGAATTGATTGCATTATACTTCGTCAGTATGCAGTAATATCGTCCAGAAAGGTTTACTCATAGCAAATGGTATATTACGGTATCGATATACAATGTCAACAGAAACGCTTTCTCCAACTTTGCAATCCCAATATGTTTAGCTCCGAAAGGCATACGTATTTCTATTAATAAAAACTATTATACTCTGATTTTATATAAAGGTAAAGTTTACAGAAGAAGTTCATGCATCAAACCTGTTATTTTGGAAATCCGTGCTTGGCAGGATTCCAATTAATTTCAAGTATGTCGCGGCAATGCTCTAAGATCACAAGAGTCTGAAACTGCTTAAAACTGACAACTTTTATTTTTTAGGCAAGCCCTCCACTCATTAGCTGCAGGTTACATTGACAGTTTAGATTGAGGCTGCTAATGGATGTAAAATAGTATTTCAAAAATTATATTGGCAAGATATGTAGTTCTTAGTTCACGAACATGTACCAATGATGCCAATGACGAAGTTGACCATAAATGATCGCGAATTGTAAAATAATAAAAAATGAGACAGGTTTAAATAAGTTTTCCGAGTGTGAACTTATGGTCACTATGTGACTACCTTAATTATATGGCAGACATCGCAAGCATCCAATCGATATCGCGTTCTTGGGTATTCAGTTATTCAAGAATAATTACGACACTGCAGATTAACCGTATCAGGGCACGTGTATAACTAAAAAATTTACCTTCCGATTTCACTTTTACTTTTGAAAGTCTTACTCGGATGATCCACAAAGTTTGTGCCATTATGACCAATAGTATTAGAAGAATAATGATTGGGACCAATTACCGATACAGTTTAAACGAAAATGTAGTTTTTATTTTTAATCCGTTTTTACCTTAAAAGTGAGACTGTCCACCTTCTAGGTATTCCGACTGAAGACAATCCTAGCTTCAACACACCATCTGCAATTATCATTATCCGTTACTTTGTTGGAAACGTCCAAATTAGTCTACTTTTTGTTTGCCACCAATGTCATCCTGAAATTTTAATTCATCGTTATAACATAGCAAATTTAAAAAAGAAATTTCAAGCTCGTTGAATTATCAGAGGAATATGTGAATATGGTAAACATGGATCGTACCCAGGCATGGCTTGCGGTTAAAATAGCGGACGGTCAAAAATATTTTTGACCGGTCTTTAATGGTCAAATTCAACCCCCCATTTTGTGGTTTTTAACGGTTAAAATGGTCAATAATAAAATAACATTACACCGTTATGTGTCATAGAAACATAAATTCGCGCGACTATGAATCATGCTCTTTCGTTGTGTTCTTTTTGTTTGCTTGTGAAAACTACAACAAAGCAAGCTGAATTTGTATCTTCATCTGCTCATCATTGTCTAAGAACGTGGCACTTGACATGTCTAAAGGAAGATTTGAAGTATTTGACCTGCATGAACATTATGTGAAGGAGAGTGGAACAATTGGTCTAAGGTCGCTGGTTTATTATTTCTATAATATTGACATACAAAACGGTATTCATGATCCGGAGACTGATGCAATATATACTATGAAAATTTTCAAAGAATAGTACATCCCAGATAAGCTTAACCATCCTGAGGAACGATTCTCTCGTAAACCTTCACGCAAATTTGAAGTGGTAATGATAACCCTTCTTTTTGTCTGCGCCGTTTCATGTTAACTGTTTGTGTCGTGACGTTGTGAGTGCCAAACAAACTAATTAACAACTTACGAACTTAAAAAATTATTTGAATTCATTTATCAAGCACAATCAAAAAGTTAATGAATTAATAATGATCTTTTGTTCTTGTCTTTCTGTAATAATGAACTTGCTTGTTGTTCAATATTCATAAAGCACATGCTTGGTAAAGTGTAGTCACGATCAGATGCATACATTTTCTCATGTGAAAGCTTTAATTTTTCGGTCCAGAATGTCAGGCAGTAGGGATTTCAATGGTAACCAGCTTATAGCATGATTTACTTTTAAAATCCATTTTTAACCATTATAACCTTTAAAAACCGTTTAAAACCATAAAAACCGTTAAAAACCTTTATTGACCGTTTTCGTGGTTTTTTTTACTTTAAAACCGCGGTTCTAGCCATGTCTGATCGTACCATATGAATTTCTCCATGTAGTTGAGGGCTGTTTCTACGCATACCAAAAGAACTGGTGCTCGCAATCTTTAAGAGCAACATATCGAAACCACACCATTTGATAGTGCAATTCCACCGAAGCTTCGAGAAAGCAAGAACATTTGTTATCTTATTATGAGACGTCGTTTACAAGTTAGTACACTTGCTCAAAACCATCGACTAAAAATGCACCGAATACGGGCAAGGTTCCAGTTTGCTCTAACTCCTTGTCCTTATCTACTTTGAATGAAATCTAAACCAAATAAGTCGTACTTCGGCAACATTTACTAACATCGCAGAATTGGACGCCATCAATTTGTTTCTGAGACACCTTCCGCCAATTTAAAGCTTAGGTCAAACTTTGTTATCCAATTTTGGGGTAATTGGTTGCTAAAGTATGGATTGGAAGATGTGAAAAGGTAGTTTATACCCCACAACATACATACATGAAACCATGATCATAACCTTTGCTATTTAATACAAAGCGAAAGCTTAACGTTTTATTGGAATTTGTAAATTCGACGAACGGCACGAAAGCAGAACGCAAGAGAAAATCCACAATTGACACTAGAAGCGCCGATAAACCTGCAATAGACAGTACGATTTTCTGCAAACTCCGAGCTCTATATTTAACTCTACTTGAAATCACAATTAAATGGACACTTCGCCTTCCATTACTAATAATTTAGAAGCCAAGAAGCAGTTCGACGGATGTGGAGAATATCGACCTGTCCCGAAATTAACTCTGTGACTACTAGGAATGAAAATAAGTCGTATAAATTGTTTCCCATCGCATGTGCAGTTGAATTAAATCATTCTCTGATTTTGCTTAAAATCCTCACAATAAAATACGTCATCACTCACCAGCAGTTTGGTGGCCGTCATGTACGGTATATTTGCTGTATATGCGTACAGGCGGCGTACACAACCGGAATCCATCTGGACCGTTTCCTGAGATGTGAATTGATTTCGATTACCACGTTTAGTATCATTGAAACCATTTTGGAGACCAGTATCATCAAGACACCAGATCAACCGGAAGTCCCAACATCTCAATATCATAGATATACAATAACATACAACAACACCTTATCCAATTGGGCAAATGTAATATGTTTAGCTCTGACAGACAGCCGTATCTCTATTGAATTATAATTTTCGTAATATTGAATGTCTAGAAAGTAAAATTAGGGTTACAAGACCACATAACATTGCCTTCGTACTTCCGTACATTTGCTGTAAAACAAATCGACACTCCAGTACCCATTGCCTTCTGATCATGAGAATCTGAAACGGTTATATACATTTACAAGCGACCGGACAACTGACTGATAGCAGATCAAACGGAGAAATTGGGATGGAGGTTGGCAATGTATCGAGTTTCAAAGTAATTTGATATATCATTTCTTTTACAAACTGATATTTGACCAAGATTCAAATCGTAATGCTATTTTGCAAACATGAACAATAGGATACCAATATTGATACATGTGCAATTGACACAAATTGATAAATGTACTCTGTAGCATGACTATCATCTGTGCAATGAGGTTCATTTTATTAATTGTTGATCTTAAATATTCCTACTGTCAATTTTTCCCATTATCAAGCATTCACTAACCGTGTTTATGATGGACGAAGATCAAGCACCTGCTCATTTCACTGGCACAATAGCAGAAAATAAACACAATACGTCGCCAAAATGCTACAACTTACACATTTGTGATTACATTACAATATTGAAGTTCGCTTGAATATTGAAGGACACCTCATTGAAGCCACCGAGCATGAAGGAAAATCTATCTGCGATATTTCTAATTTTGCTTTTTGGACTTACTGTTTCATTCCTGTGCTTTCTTGTTGAGCTGAATCTATATAAAATATTTTATAATTATAATTGTGCTAAAATGCAATGTATTTTGCGTACTTATTCACCTCAATATCTACCTAATCTGTAATAAATTTTGCAATTTGTAAAACGAATGTTTTTCGACTTAAAAATAGAGAGCATTTCTGCGTTCATCCAGCGAGAATTATTGTAATGGCGAGCGTTTTGTTTTCCTCAAGTTATGATTTTCCTTGTTCGATACTATAAACTATATGAACTTATCCCGTGTGAACTTTGCCTACATATTGTGCCGTTTTCTGAATAATCCGTTGGAGTAATGGTTATTGAGTGACTTTCGTGCCAAATGTAGTATTTTACCCTCCTGGTAACACAACCCAACTACAGGTTTTAATCTCAAAATGCATACGGATGAAATATATGTGCGAAATGTGCTATAACCATTGAATCAACTAGAATTATGTGCTTTTTATATCGTTGTTAAACGGTAGTTTCTCCACAAGTATTAAACTCATTGCAAATACTGTGAATTCTAGCAAGTATAAAATCCATTGCCTTTATGTAATTACAATTCCTACCATTATCCATTACACAACGGATCAAAGTATTAAGCCAATTAAATTCTTCTGTGTACTCCGTTATCCAAATTTTTGCCCGAGTTTGATTCGATAAACCGACAAAAAATATTTCGAGCAAAATTGCCAAACCAAACAATGTGGTACTATAATTTCATACACAGAGGTATTTATATATACTCGTGCTTAGTATGCTTTATATAATCTGAAATAAAAAATTCAAGCTACTATCTAAACGTTCACTAACTTTCCGATAACCTCCTAGACATAACCTCCTTATAGCAACTCTATAGTACCTTGGCGTTAGAAGAAATGGATGACGACATTTTGCAAGTTTGAGTTGCTCATATTTCTCAAATGTTCATCCCAGTGGGGACGAATATAGGGAATGTAATGTAAAGTAAACTAGTAACAGTTAGTGGCATTAAACCAATTAGACACTGTGAAGAAACCCTATTTCAATAAATTTTATAAAACCCTGAATTGCCTGCACAGATATTTCCATCAGTTTTGCAGTGCAGAAGAGATTTTGCCGTTATCTTTAAAATTGTGTGATTTACAGGCGAAACGAGTTTTCCATCATTTTAGACACCACAATTCAACCAAAATGAGGGTTGTGGCTCGGAGACTGGCATCATTGAATGCGAAATAGCGTATGCTTTGCTACCTGATACAATTTTTTCAATTCCGGATTTTTTTTGAAGGAGCCTGCCGATTACATTAATAGTACCTCAAGTAGAGATATGCATTCTAGTGAGTAGTTGGCTTTAAGTAATAAAAAATAAAAAATGAAGATCAATATTCACACATTCACTAACTTTCCTTCCCGAACACTTCCTAGCTTTCATTATGACTTTGACATGTTTATCACAACTGCTCGTTAGAGAAATGGGCCTGAACACATTTCGGCAGTTTGAGTCGCTCAAGTTGGTCAATTGCCCATCCAACCCGGCACATATACGGAATGTGAATTAAAGTCAACTGGTAACAGTTAGTCGGATGACAACTGCTCGATTAGACTAATTGAACAATGTGAGGAAACCAAGGAGGGTTCATTGAACGTCATGCTGACTAAAAATCTTTTAATCTGTGTAAATGTACATCTTTGAGTGTAATCAATAATTTAATTTATTTGGCCTGCATGTTAATGCGTTTCATACCAACACCATGGTAAGTTATTAGCAAAATAACGGACATAACCTGGAACATACTAAGCTTGTGTGTACTCACAAGCCAACAGCTCGTGTAAAAGTTTATGCAGTTCCATAAAATTGTACACTGTTGAATTAGCGTAGTTCTACACTTTTCATTATTTTAACTCAAAATTAACAATGAACAAGATATTTCATTTCGCGAATCCAAATATTCATTTGCTATTTGAACGCCATATTAGTTTTTTGGAAGCATGGCAAAATATTTAAGCAACTTAGGTTGAGACAAAGTATGTTGGATTATATATTGTTTTGGCATATGTAAGGGATATATATAGTTCCATTACCCAACGTCTAATAGGTATACATGCTATCTGAAGTCAGTTTTTTGTGCGTGGGTTGTAATTTAAAAAATTAGTTACAATATTGTCGTTATCGTATTGATTAAGAACAACAAAGAACAAGTGAACGGACTAGTCAATACATGCTGTTGTGAAAAATGAACAACGCAAAATGTGTGTAAAGTTTGTAGTGATGTAGGTGCCTTTGCTCAGTTCAGTCCAATTTCGTACTCCAATAAGTTTCGATTTACATGTAATTTCTATTGAAATGTTGAAAGCACATCAACAATAAAATACCACCAAACACAATATATGTGGAAGATCATTTTTAAGGCCCAATATCACAATCAACCTATCAAAAAGTGGATAAGTGGTGCGCTGTCTGTAGAAGTCTAAACGAATCCGATTGGGCAGCGAAGCTCCTGGACTTCTATTTATGGCGAGTTTATATGTGTACCAGCCATTTAGTCCCGACGGATTAACACTTAGCGTTTGACGATTATATTGTTAAATATATAGTGAATACATATAAAATCACATCTGAGAAATATTGCCTGGATTCACTAGGTCAAACAAAAGCTTTCATCAAAGAGATTACGATACAAATTGAAGTTAATTTACTAACGTATGGGTTGAAGTGTTAAATATGTCAAATTTAAGGTTGGCTTAAATTGGAGTACCCGTGTTTCAATGTACCAATGTCAAAGTCGGCATGTATGCTAAATGGAGAGCAGGTTAAAAAGAAATTACAACAATTATTTAACAATGAACAACATGCTGACTCGCTATTCCATTTCAACTTGTTGGAATGTATTACTAATAAGCAGATTAGCATGATGTGTAGATGACTTTCAGTCGAGTTAATTCATCGATTGACAGAAAGTTTACTTTACAAGTAATATCGGTGAGCTTCACTTCAACGTCGTAAGTAATTTCATTGAGCTTGGCGCAATATTTTAGTAACCTAAGTATCATTATTTAATCATTGATCTACAACACATGAATTGTAGTGGTTGTTGTAATGTAATGTGGTGACTTGCAGGATCAAAATATTTGATCATCAGCTGCAACTTCTCGGCCGTAAGTTTGATTGCATGAGAAAGTTGGATAGAATTTCTTCGTCAAGCACGTAAGGAATTATGACAATTGCAAAAGGTAAAATATATCGCGTTTCGTAGGAATAATTAAGAAAGTTCTTCAGAAGACATATACCACGGAATGCTCTAATCTCAGTGATTCCGTTTTTGACTGCGATAAGGAATTGTGCAGAATACCAGGCAAAATACAATTGTTTAACCGCAAATACTTGGAACGCAGAAGCGGTTCCACTGTTAAGCACTTCAACGCCAACCGTATTTCCCCGACCCAAAGATGATACGAGGGATTTCCAAAAGTAGTGAGACGACTTTGACAAGGCATACCTCTATGACGGATTCTTCAATTCAGACCGTGTTCATACTAACGGGTAGACCAAGAACTGGTCTTTCGATTGACACGCTACGTGTTGCGATGGACATTACCAATCCAGAGGTAGAGCTTGTTAAACCTGCAATTATCTTTTTTCTTTACGTAAGATGTTTGTGAGAAAGTGATGCTACCTTTCTTGGACGGTCTTTCCACCAGTTCAAATCACAATTATTTTCAAAATATGTTGTAGATCCCGTGCCTATACGGACAACAATCGATCGGTGGCGTCAGCGACTTAAAAGTGCTAGCCTATCGCTGTAAAACACGCCAAAGTTAAGACAAACTTTAAGTGTTACCGATGAGAGATTTGTAACGAAAAGGATAGCTGTCGTCAATTTAGACAGTCAATGCCAGTTGTGATATATATCATAAATGGTTCACATAAACCCCCTGAATGTGTGGAGGCACTTGGATTTCAATTTTGAATCTTTGTTTCGCCGTCGTGGATGCATTTCCGAAGACATTACGTTTGAGAAAGCAAATTTTCAGTGCAAGCAAATCTGCAAAATAGCACCTTTCTCTAAAAGGACGTAGAGTTTATCATGTGTCGAAATGGTGACTGGAAATGAACGATGGACTCATCATAACAAGATATGTACAAAAAAACAAGCACTACAGCGAGTCCTGGCTAATCTGCAGCATCATTTAAAAAGCAATACCGAAAAAACGTGAAAAAACGGGAATTTCGATTTTTGAACATAGAAGCACGGCACTCTAGCCCAATGGTATCGGGACATTTGCTGCAATGTGGAAACGGTGGGCAAGGGTCCAGGGAATATATGTGAAACACGCTGATTGATTTCGCCGAACGGTTTTAAAATGAGAGCAGAATAAAGTCGTCTCACTACTTTTGGAAATCCCTACGTATATGAATAAATAGGTACGTATTTCCTACAACTGTTGGCGGTTCACTCTTAAGGATTTTATTGTTATGGCGGGCAACAAATGAATCATATGCACAAATACAAGTGTCTGGTTCATGTTTGTGCTTTGCAGTATCGGCAACGGAAGGCCCATTTAAGATCTTATCATACCTTATGAGCAGAGAAAAGCATCTCTCCTATTTGCTATTTGGATAAACCACAATTAATGCAAAATCTTAAAACCTCATACCTCATCATTGTATAGATTAGAATGACAAAAAAATCATGATTTGCAATGCATATTAATAATAAAATATTCAAGTTTCTCCGGAACGGCAAAAGATGTACGTAGGTTGGAATGTTCAGGTCAGTTGCATAATCCATTAGTTATTGATATGAACGGAATATTAATTGACATTTGAAAAGAAATCAATACCTCAACAGTGACAATATATATTGAAGACAAAATTTGATAATATATAGCACGATATAATTCACACATTGGGTACGGTATCTGTGGAAGCCAAAATGAATCCGACTGTGCATAGAAGCTGTTATTGATATACACTCGGCTTCACAAATGAATACAAAGCCATCCATGTGCTTTCTTGTAACACATTGGAACCAAAAAACAATACGCATTGTCATTACGACCATTGTGGACTCCAGGTCCAACTAGTCTTTTGTGTAGTCACTATACGTGACAGTGCGCATATATTGCACATATATAAAGACAATGGTAGCATAATTGACCCAGATATTTGTAAATTTTGATTTTAACTGAACTGTGCCCACTAGGATTTGTTGTACCGGTCAGCAAAAGAAATTATTTGTGACAGCACCGTTTTATGCAAATTACTTTTCAGTCAAACGTCGGCATTTTCATTTACAATTGCTCATGTCTGTCGTATGTCTGCTGAATGCGTGTTTATACATTTTATACATAAGTCCCTGTAATTCAATGCGGTGAATATCAAATGCTAGTCTGTCGCCGAAAGAGAAACGAAGTCATTTCGGCTGGAAACTGGTTCAAAAAACATTTGGGGTTTCGGTCATCAATATCAATACATGGAACCACGAAATCAAATAGAAATACAATCCCTGAAGGTAACAAAATTAACGGCTTGACAACGCCAACATGTTACATAAATGAGCATGAAGCGAAGTTTAGCATGGCTATTGTTGGTAATTTATTTTAACTGCATGACGTTGGACGTAGAACTATATCTCGAAATCAACTGTGTATTTCGACGAAGACTGTTTGTGTTTTGCAGATAGACATTGGGGAGGGGTATGCATTATATATGGAAAAAAAACGAAAACTCGTGGCTTAATGATTATTTCGGCAATTACGGAGTTAGTGAAATATTTATTCCACTCAAAACTACTTTATACACTGGTATTGTTTTAACTACGTCAACGCCAGCAAAGAATTGTCAGCCCTTGGGAAGAATTTCATAAGTTTCAGATAAGTAGCGTTTTCCATTGCATGTTTAGCAAACGAACATACTTTGTATTTCCAAATCCCCTGTACATCGGATCAATGACAAAATTCAACCCAAGTGATCAGCTGAACTGATGGAGCCGTCACTTTTATTTTTCCTCAAAACTTGAGCTAGCGTTACTCTACTTGAAATCCAAATTAAATACAATGTTTTCGTTCACTTACTAACAACTTTTAGCTACATAATACATTACTAAATCATCGTGTGGACACCAACCTATTAACAAACTTACTCCGTGAATGCATAGATTCAGAACACGTCGTATAATTGGCCAAATATGCTCTCCGTCAAATGTCAAGTTGAATTAAAATATGCAATTTCTTCTACAAAATTTGGCAAGAGCTTTCATCCTGCTGGCCACTTAGATTATTTCTGATTCAATGGAAAATTTCATTCCTCATTCACACGCAACGAACAACAAGGTAGTAAACTTTGCATGGGTGTGTGATAAATTATGAATCTATATGAATTTAATTGCTTACGGTGAGATGCTAATGGGAATCCTATAGACCAATTAGGGTCATCTAAAAACGTCGTGTTATATAGCCCACTAAAGCTGATAATTATGATACTTTCATTATGGTAAATTGGAAACAGATGAATACAATTTTTGTTGGCTCAATTCAATAATAATACGCGTTTCATCGAAAATGTTGTACTGCAGTACTTGAAGTTTGTCTTCTATCCGGTGCCACTTTCAACACTTTATATGAAGTACCTCCGCAGCTCGTCGTCACTATTTCCTAGGCTTCATAACATAGCCATCATTCGCAGCATGCAATGCAATTTACTAGCGGCGGACCTTATTGATTAGAAATTACAATTTTTAATTATTATTAGCAATTTTTATTATAGATGAAGAGATACAGACCTATTCGATTCTTTAGTAAATGACAGAAGATGAACAGAATTCGTCGCCAAACTACTACAATTTGTATCTGTTGACAGATAACCAATAGTTTTGTTGCATCTTGAACTTGCACTTTAAAATTAATTTTATCATTTATTACCACGATTGAAGGCAAACATATGGTGCATATGATCAGCCATGTTATCAAAGTGGTCATGGAATCAGGTTGTCCTGTTAATGATCAACAGTATCAATTTTAATACAAATATAATATATACCTAGTTGCCAACCAGCAACCAACACCGTTCCAGATTTAATGTTATATATAGACGTTGTACAATCTCAGGATCCACATTCTTAAATGGAAATTGACAAGATGGACCACTCTGTAGATATTCATGCATTTTCGTGAAGCTTTGTCAAAAATGATTCGCAGCACAAAATGCCAATGATTCGCTTGGTAATTTAGACAAATGCTCGAAACCTGAATTTATCGGTGTGGTAATTGCCCACAATTAGGAATAAAACTTGAAATAGTTGTGAATTATCATAGCCAGATTCTTTAAAACTTTGTGGTATGCGAAACTTGCAGTCTATTATATCTTCACATCAATTGCGCTTCTTCAAATATGTGGTAATTTGGTATTGAGTTATGCGATAGATAGTTGGAATAAAGCATTATATAACCCAAAACAATCATACATGAAACCGTCGTCGACATCAAAAGATGTAATGTTGGCGTAAACGTTTATTAGTATGCGTCATTTTTTAAATTCCTTATTGAAGCCACGCTAAAAAATGACAAAATGTATTTAAGACAAACGCTCATGTCGATGGATGGTGGAGTTAGATAACTAATTATATTTAGAGTATTCTGCATGATAAAAACCCAAGTTAGCAAAAATAGAAATAACTGCACACGGGAACAATCTAAAATTCTCACAGGTAAAATAAACCAAAATAAATTTTGGAAGCGGACGCTGAAGTCCAACAAGTTTGGCCGTACCTAAGTGCATTTATTAAATGTCGGTATTTTCTGTTACGTTTAATCCCATCATAATATCCCGTACTAACTCCCATACAACAACTTTGGTATTTAATTCTGAAATTGTTACGTACACTGAATTTATTATTTTCTTGGGAATTTCAAGCCAACTAATGGAATGCCAACTAATGGAATGCCAACTAACACTACTTTGAGTATTTTGTTTTGAGACCTTCATTTCATGTATTAAGTACCGTCATGAGCTTTTGTTAAAGTAGGTGCTAACTTCGCACGGACATGTAAACCTGGATTAAACGAATTAACAATTTTGGAGCCAACTACTAACTCTGTTGGGATACGTTTTGTTGGAACAAGCAGTGTGCCACAATTACATTTCAGGCAACGAATAACTACCAGCAAATTTCATTTGTTTTAATTACAATCTTCTGTTTAATCAACTAAAGTCACAGATAAAAAAGCTCTGGTGCCATTACTAACAGTGTTGATTTTTAATAACCTCACAAGATATGACTCCTGTAGAACCTGGTACATAAATTTACTCCGATCAAGGCAACATTAAAAATGTGTCGCAAAAATGATCCAAATGTGTTCATCGTGACGAATTCAATTAATTCTCTGATTCTATGGATTCGCCACGAAATGCAATTTCCCATGCACAGATCAGCAGCCGTCGTTTACAGAATCTAATTAATCGCGTTCACAGATATATACCAATATTCACCAGGCATATATTTGGCCGATATTTTTATCTGTTCCGCAGTATCGCATTGACTTCATAATAAATTACTCTTCTGGAAATTGAATGTCAGACAGATTACTATAGTAGGTCATTGGAAAAGCCATACGGAGATATGCATCATCGGAAATAGACCACATCAGTAACCATTACGTAACTGATTTGCAGTGTTAAGAAAAGTATTTGCGTGACTTTGGGGAGATCTGGGACACATACTAATTTGTGTTTCATAATATCTTGTAACCTCGAGTGTTCGAAAGCTAATCATCAAGATGAAAAATGAATGAAATCGTTTTTAAATTATGTGCTTGAAAGCTAATGTTAAAACTATTCTACTATCCAGCACAATGAATTTGGTAGCGTCGTTCGTGATCAGAAGAATGTGAAACTGCTTAGGGTCGTTTATCTACTTGCATACACCAATCCACTATTCACCAGCTGAAGATAATACTACAGTAACTCACCTGTGTACTATGCGAACTCCGAGCGGTTTGCTATTTTTATGCATAGCATTGTTAGCTCAGTTGTTTCTATTTATGAACTTATCCCGTGTAGAAATTAGCGACTCAATTATAAGGATACAGTAAATGAAAATACAATTCAACTTAACTCGAGGTTATGTTTTATGATGTTTCGTGATGTAATATAATATGCGGCGTTTCAATTTGCTATTTCTAGACAGTTTTTTCATTATAAAAATCCATGTAGTCTGTAATTTTCCTTGTAAATGTGATTATCATATTGCATATATTATAATGTATTCGCTTGCCAAAAACACTGATCATAGAATTTATATACGAAAGTGTGCTTATTTATCAATGGGTTTTATATGATTTCCTTACATCCATATGCCATTGTACAATGTATATGTACATGTAAATGTCAAAAGTGTAAATGCCTCTCTTCCGGCCGCTTTCTTGCAGACAATAAAACCAGCATTATTTTGAGCGGGTGCATTGTCGTGTCGGAAAATGTTACTATAATTGTGAAATGAATGAACGCTATCCCCACAATGTTTTTCAGATATGGTAAGTGACAGAAGAATATTAATTGTTTCCGACATGTAAAGCACAACTGTCGGAAACCCATTTTCCGGTCCGTAGCTCAAATGTTGTGTCGATAAAAGTTTAATTAGACCTTTGGCTTGAAAAAAGACTTCCAATAATTTTGCAGCTGTCGTAAATGGACATACTTGAAGAGTCGCTTATTATTTCACGATACCTTTAATAATAATATGTGGGTCATATTTCATAATTCCGTAATTGTTTAATTACTGCTCTTAAATATAATTTATGTAGATAAACATACATATGTGGCATTATCCTAATCCTAACCTGTTTAACAATAAATATTTCTTTTTATATGCACAAATTAATCAGCTTCAGTATTTCTGATATATTGCACGAATCAATTGGTTATGTAGTTTTGGAAGGTACTAATTTTCTGGGTCAGAAATTGTCATCGAATAACATGAAGAAATAATCCAAATGGTGTGCCATATTGCGTTTTCTGCACATTGTAACTAGGAAGCCCAAGTAGTGAAGAAGATTGACGGAAAGATCTTTGTGACTTAGGTATTTTTAAAAATTTATATTCACTTATTACAAACATGTTATCTCACATTATCCGTCTAATAGCGCAATGAGACGCGCGACAATTGCTTGTACGATGTACATTTCGGATAAGGTGAGTAGGCGGTGTGGCCGGCACTCTTCGCCAGAAAGTAAATTAGTCGCTTCCGAAAGATGCGGTGTGGTATGCAATGTGTTACTTTTGAGCTTTATAATTAAGTAATCGACAATTTCCACATTACTGCTACTTAATTACTTTTGTTGCCGACTACCTCGGCGAGCACATAAAAATGTATTACAAATTATATTATGTATACATCTATTTACACCCAAATACGATATCCAAACAACTTTTAACTAACAATTTAGAACAATTGCGAGAACAATTTAGAAAGAAGCTCATAGTGACGGCAAGCAAAAATTTATTATATTAATGGGAAATTTATGATTCAGGTGGGATAGCTTGTAAACGTCGGACAAGGATTATGTCAAAGAATTATGATGTATGAAGTACGTGAAATGTTGCCCCGTTGCCCCGTTGCACTGTTTTGTTTTTGTATAGACCATTGGTATGCATTATACCTGAATTTAATTAAGACAGAGTTCCCGCCTTTTCTTTGCACACAACCCACACAGTAACCACTAACAAAAATAGAGTGACTTGATTGTGCTCGTACACAAACAACGTTTGTGTTTAAAATATGACACAATATATATATTTGTAGGTGAATGTAAACTTGAAATGCATTTATTTATATCGTGTTGAACGATCCACAAACACTTAGGTGTCGCCAATTGAATGAACTTGATGCAAACAAATGATGAGCCAGGGACAAAAAAATCATACAACATCCGAGCTTACACGTTATGACACGGCTTCATAACAAAATTCATGCCTTCTTCCTTCTCATTTTCAAAATGCGCAAGTTTTTGTTTCAAAAATATTATTTGAATTGTAACAAATCGTGTTTGCGAAAAATGTTTTTCGAGGAAATGGTGATCCCAAGTATTACCTTGAAGGATCATTCCATATTGATATGTAAAGAATTATTGATCATTATAAGAATTTGACCTTCAAAATAAAACATTAATTACTACATCGTTACAGGAGTTTCATTTTAAATCAGTTTGAATTATTCCGAAGAAGGAGTACAAAATCTTTGTCCAAGTCACCTTTGCCTTATAAAAACCGCGTTTCGGCATAATTGCAGCGTTGAGGAGCACAACCTGTCCAAATAATCCCAATAGGGGAAATATATATTAAAATGAATTGAAGTTAATCCGTACGGCATCCTGCTTCCATTAAGTATTCCTAATGTTTTAAATTCGTTATTATTGTTTTGCTTTTAGCACCGAATAAGGATTCTAGTCATCTCATCTCTCAGCCTTAAACCAGTTAAAGCTCTTGAACAGTTTCGGGGTTTGTGCATTGAGCACATACCAACGTACATATTACCTATTCACATTGTGTTAAGTTTTGACCATTTGACGCGTACCATTCCATCAGATAGAAAACTCATGAATAGTTATGATCATAACCATTATGCCAGCGAGATCGGTCTATCTCACACAGGTTGCCCCCGTCACATTTGTCTATAGAACACTCCGTGGCAGCCGCGGTTAGTGAGTGTAGCTGAAGTACATGCCAGCAAACAAACAATAATCTCGTAAGAAACCCCCAGCATCATGAAATAATTTTTGTCCCAAATTGCTCCCCTTTTTTATCCGGTGACTAATTTGTTTTCGCCCAGTAGGTGTAAAATCAATTTCGCACGGGACGACACTTTACATATTTTAGACATCAACATACGTGCACTTTTTGAATCCACTATGCTCTGGAGTACAATCCTATAATTACCAGATTATGCATTTGTATCCCTCAGTTTGCGAATTGAGCTTAATTGATATACCGTGTGCTATACCATAGACTAAAGCACCGATTTTTTTAAAAGATTTAATAAATTTACTGTATTTTATTACGTTGATAAACAACTGTATACGACGTATGAAGCTACCCATGGAATCGGTGTATGGAGCTAGAGAATATATGCAGATTTTTTTTTTGATTTTCCTGAATCAATTTGAATCATGTAAAGGGATGCGAATTCAGCTTTATTTCAACGTCACAAACTACTTCCGAGGGTTTGGAAATGTATTTATGCAACGTAGGTCACTGTTGATGCTTCGCACTATTGTCTAGATACAGACGACGAGATATATGCTAAGTTATTTCGATTCTTTCTTGGAGCATATAACCACAAATATCACAAATCGCATTGTCTTTTGCAACTGTTTTATGTTGAGAAGTTTTATTACTTTCTGATGTAGTCGACCTATGAGTGCTTGCATATCAAGTTCGCTGCGAGATTGATTTAAGATATTATGATAATATTTAGTAAGCATACACTATAATCTTTACATAAAACATATTACTGACAGCGGGTTTACTCCAATAATATATGCGATGTTATAAACATACATTCAGTGTGTTTTACCCATATTTGTATTGTTTGCGATAATGTGAAAAAGATAAGCAAACAGGGAAACGATGTCGTGAATCATCTCATGTACAAACAATTTACAAACGTTTCACGTTCAAAGGCACCAGGCGGTGGTTCCTTTACTATGTAGACCTTTACGTGTTCTACACACATTATCACTCTTCCACACAATATTGTCTATCACAACTTTTGTCATTATTGGTCCACAGAAGAAACGCGAAACGAATCAACATATCTGTCAAACTACTTGGGTTTGCATCTTGACTGCACAGGGCCTCACGGACGCTGGCTTGCGGTGGCTTTTCGAACCAGGGTCCCCTAAGGCAAGGGGCCCCGCAGGGGCCCCTTGGCTTGTCGACCTTCCATCTGTTTTCTAAGAAACACTAAAGATCGAGGTACCAAAATTCTATGAATGCCATACTTTGAAAAATAAATTCATATTGTCCTGCGTATTATGAGCCCTAGCCCTAGTCCTATCCCTATCACTATCAGAGTCTTTAACCAGTACAGTATTTCGTCCTGAAATGGTTTCGTTTCGAGCCTGGTGGCCGGTAGGTTTTTAACTTGGCGTAACAATCGTCTTAAACTGACCGAGATGAATGATGACGATGATGACCGGTGCAGTTGCTTTATACTATTTTGTGCATAGTGATCTATATGGTTATTAGTTTTAATTCATTCACAAATTATTAAATCCGTTCCATTGCATAAGAAATATTACGATAGACTATCGTCGATAGTTTAAAGTCAATAGTTTGGGAACTATAACGTAGTATTGTCGTTTGTGGAAAATCAAACGACTGGCTTTTGGGACATCCAATTGACTCTAATGCATTTACGCCAACCCTCGCCAATGCCAATTCATTAGAAACGATGCGTCAGCCATTTCGATTGCATTTCAGCAACAGACAATACAGAGTAATATTTTGAAGAACAACTGCAAATTATTAATGTAGATCGTTTCGCATATTTTTAATGTGTCAGTATATATACCCAGCGGAAAAAGTATCTCACGTTAATTGATACTGTGAAAAAGTCAAAACGGTTATTCATTCATTTCTCCGTCAGTATTTGAAAAAATATGAAGAGGCGCAGATAATGTTAAGTGTAAGTCGGTCACTTGAAAATACAATAATGTTCATAAGTCAATAGTATTGATCGGTAGCAGACCCCTGTCAGCTGAAGCTACAAGCCGCTTTACTTTCGAGAACCAGCTACAGCTACCAGTTGCTTTTTAGTAAGTAAACAGCTTCAGCTACTTGCTACTCGACTGTTTAGGGTAGGCTAATAGCAACCTGCAACGTTAAAAGCTACCGCGGTAAGCTATATCTATTGCACATCCATTTGAGTTATTTTCTTTTGGTGTGATCAGAAAACGTTTAATTTTGTTCAAATACTAGTAAAGAGCATTGCTATAGCTGTTAATATTCTGTTCCAAAATGATGCTCCAAATTTAAAATAATATAAATTTGTTTCTCCTGAACCTTATATACATATATATATTTGTGTTTCTAAATCATCTGCTTATGTCGTGAATTCAAATCTCTCACAACGTATTGAGCAGAGATAGTTAGCTATTTGTATAAGCTCCCAGCTACAGAAAAGCTACAGATAAGCTACGTAGCTGTAGCTTGTACGAGCCGAAAGTTCAAGTAGCTAGTTGTTCGCAAGAAAGTAGCTTGAAGCTAGTTCCTGACCCAAAAAATAAAAGTAGCTTGTAGCTTAGCTGTAGCTGAGGGAATATAATATCTAGTTGAGGCTATAGTTTTCAGCCACAATTATACATGCTTGTGAGCCTATAACTAGTGAGACTCCGAGACTCCTATTTAAGATGCTACGTGTAACTAATGATGATAGTTAAGGAAGGGTACACGATGATTAAGATGATAGGTTATTTTAGGTACGCTTGTCTTTTATTATAATCAATAATAAACTCGGGATTTAACGAATAGAAAGAAAGGAAATATTTAATGATTAGTTCCTAAAGACTGGGAACACTACTACAATACTATAATTAATTGGGAAGACTCAAACACCAAAAATGAAGGGAGCTGGAAACTGCTGCTTGATGGTAAGTTGAGTTCTTCTCAGTAGGAATCTCTGTTGCGTTCTGATCTCAGGACTCGTTCGTCGTCTTCTAGTCAACTCCCAAAAACCGACGCGAAGGGAAGGCATGGTCAAGGGAGAAGCGGTAGGGGGGAAATGAGATTAGGTTACTACATACTAGGGCTTTAGTACTACGCACACTGCAGAGCATACATTTTATTATGCTCACAATTGCCGGTGTGTAAAAAAGAAAAATTATCAAAAAAGAAAAGGATTAAATCCGGGGTAAATTGAATTTAATTGGGACGAAAGACAGGGCACTTGTAGTGCTTACGGCCAGCTTGCTTGCAGCTGAAACACACGGGGACAACGGAACCATTAGAAGCGATAGCCCGATAAATAAGAGATTTGGGGATCCCTGAAAAGGATTGAACATTTTGAAAAGGAAAAGGAAGGGGCCGAAATGAGCCAAAATTAATGTTCATGAGAGGAACAAGGTTAGGAAGAGGACGACGAGGAGCAGATTTCTTCTTTTTGAGGGTGCGAGAGATTTGGTTAAGGTTCGTTTGAGGCTTCGGGTTTCGGAGGACTCGGGTGATCGGTGAACGACGACGACGAGGGTTGCCAGTTGAGGTTGATGGAACGACGGGAGAAGCTGCTTCCGCCGCGGGGACAGATTCGGCTACTGCAATCCTGACCGCTTCCGGAGGAGTCACCTTGGCGAGGTTCAGCTTAGCCAACTCAGCTGCAACTTGTCGGTCCAACTCAGGATCTGGAGATGGACTACAGTCACGGTCCACGTTCATGGGCTTCTTCCTCATCAACTTCCACCGGAGGATTTGGAGTTCTCACTTCGGTCGCGCGTTTGGACATAGCGACCAACTCTTGGAGACTATGGGAATACGTAACCACGTTTTTCTCGCTTAAGCCAGGAAGTTTTTCTTTTGACAACGCCATTGCTGGAAGAAAACAATGACATTGGACAACAAAAATTAGAATAATTATACTATTTTACAAGAATGACAATGATAGAAGGACTTGTTTTACCGCACGAGTTCCTATTTACTGTTAGTGCTTGATGAGCCGCCTGCTGCTCCTCCTCTCCTTCCCGTTGACCTTGACCTTTTGGAAACCTGCCAATGCACAGAAGGGTCGTATTTTTCGGGTTTTCTACTCACTCTACTCGACCTACGCACACTCGAATCTGATTGAGTATCAGCTGACTCGGTGTCCGTGTCAGAGGAAGTGACAGGATTAACATTTGGGGGAGGGGCTGGGGCTACAAAGGAACTCGTTTGAGAAATTGGTTGTACTACTGAATTTGAGACAAAGGGTAGTACGGGGTTCACTTGCGGGTGAGAAATTACAGAAACAGAAGGGACAACAAATGATTGTGTCGTAACGGGAAAAGAATATTGGCTAACACTTGTGCCAGGAATTACAAAATGAGTAGTTACGGGGTTCACTACAACGGAAGGGTTCTGAGGCGATGTGCCAGAGATGCTTTGAGGAGAAGAGTGGCGTCTAGGAGAAGGGAAGCCACTAATATCAGAAATATTTTCATGGGCAGAATTGAAAACACTACTGTCACCTGCCGATAAATTAAACGGATTAGAACTTGAACTATAATTTATATTATTTACAGAAGACTTAGAACTATCAGAAATTTTTGAACGAGTACGTTCTGATTTGGACTTCTTACTACTGACTTTTGTAGTAATAGTAGGAGCTTCAAACTCTTCTTCGGAGCTGCTTTCAACGGGGGAATCTGACATTAATTTGTTTTCATTTAGATCATCATACCAGCGTTTCATTTCGCGGGTACTCACGATTCTTTCCATTTTACCATGAACTGGGCGTTCATGAATGGACCTTACATCTATAACTCTATAAGTGATAGGACCAATTTTTTCGACAACTTCAAAAGGACCTTGCCAACGAGGCTGCCACTTTTGAACCTTGCCGATTTCTTTACGGGAAATTTTTAAACAAACAAGGTCTCCTATCTCTAAATCTAAATTAGAATGTTTTTTATCAAACTTTATTTTTGCTTTGTACTGAGCTCTGAGGGTATTTACATAAGCTTCATGAGCAGCTATTTTTGCTCTGTCTCTACATTTTTCGGGGTTCTCATCATCGACAAACTCTTCAGAAACAGGAAAATTATTGTCAGTGGGAAAACGGGGTTCTCTGCCGTAAAGAGCATAAAAAGGGCTCATATTAATTACTTTATGATGAGTAACATTATAGGAAAAGATAATTTTGTTTAAATGCTTATCCCACTCCTTTTCACTTTTTAATACCATTTTACCCATGCTGCGTTGTAGGATGTCGTGCGAACGCTCGCACACGGCGTTGGTCTCGGGGTGCGCGGTGGTACAGAACCGAAGTTTTACATTATAATTTTTGCAAAATTCTCTAAACTCTTTTGCCACAAAACATGACCCTTGATCGACCACGATCTCTTTTGGAACGGAGTGCTTCGTAAACACATAGTCACGCAAAATGGAAATAGCTTCTGCGGAAGTCTCGCCTTTACAAGGAAAGTATCGGCTTAAGTGATCAATTATAGTTAAAACGCACGTGTTACGCTTCGGCCATGTTGTTGGATAAGGACCAACGAAATCAACACCAATTCTTTGAAAAGGAATTTTAGGAGGGGAAATTGGCTGAAGGGAGCCTGGAGTTGGTCCGCTTCGCCTGTTGTAGAGTTGACAAGTTTTGCAACTTCTACAAAATTCATGCACTGACTTGAACATACGGGGCCAGTAATATCGTTCTTTCACCAGTTTCCACGTTTTTTCTATACCGAGATGAGAAGCATCACGATCATGAATCTCATGAAGAAGGTCTTTGCGTAAAGAATCTGGGACAACAAGTCGCCATAAACGACCATCAGGATCAAAGCCTGCTTTATATAAAATGTCAGCCTCTAACTTGAAATCATGCAATTTTGACTTTTTCACTGGGGTTTCAGCATCGGGGTCTTCATTCAAAATGATTAAACTATCAATTATAGGACGGATTTTAGAATCAGAAAATTGTAAATTGCCAAAGTTTTCACATTGCAATGCGCAAAGAGAAAATAATTTTCTATCGACCAAAGAACATAAACTGTCAAAATCATCGGGGCATTTTGAGAATATCTCGGGATCTTTCTCTGGTGCGGGGGCTACGTTTCTACTTAGGCTGTCTGCGTCAGCGTGCTTTTTACCACTTTTGTGAATTACTTCAAAGTCGTATGGCTGAAGAGCCATCGACCAACGAGCAGCGCGACCATGGGGGTCTTTGAAATTGATTAGATCACAAAGAGCCTTATGATCGGTAATAATTTTAAATTTTCTACCGTACAAATATGGTCTGAACTTTTGTATACTGAAAATTACCGCTAAGCACTCGAGGTCAGTGCTTGAGTAATTTGCTTCGTGTCTCTTGAGCGATCGAGAAGCGAATGCAATTACTCTTTCCTCGCCGTTCTGAATCTGCACCAGGGTACATCCGAGACCAAGACCGGATCCATCGCAGTGGATTTCTGTCGGGGAATACTCGTCGGGGTAACCTAGTACTTGGGTGGAGGAAAGCAAGTTTTTCAATTCATTAAAAGCATTCTGTGTTGTGTCGTTCCAATTAAAAGGAACGTCTTTACACATCAATTTGTGTAAGGGTCTACATACACGAGCAAAATGAGGAATGAATCTACGATAATAACCACATAAAGCAACGAAAGATTGAACATCTTTTGCACGTTTTGGGGTAGGAAAATTTTGTACTGCGCGTACTTTTTCGGGGTCCACTTCAATACCTTTTTCAGAAATTATATGACCTAGGTATTTCAGTTTTGTAAAACCAAAAGAGCATTTGGTAGCCTGTAATTTGAGACCGGATTTTGACAATGCAGTTAAAATAACTTCTAAATTTTCTAAATGATCATGGAATGTTCTGGAAAAGCATACGATATCATCCATGTACACTAAAGCAATGGACCATTTCAATTGTCCTAATATTGAATCGATAAGACGCTGAAAGGTTAAGGGGCTATTCGATAAACCGAAAGGCAAAACCTTAAATTGATAAAGCCCATCAGGCGTAATGAAAGCTGTCTTCTCCTTACTATTCTCTGCCATGGAAACTTGATAAAATGCTTGATCACAGTCCAAAGTGGAGAAATATTTGGCACCTCTTAATTTGTCAAGAGTGTCATCAATTCTGGGTAAAGGGTAAGAATCTTTCTTTGTGACTGCATTCAATTTGCGATAGTCAACGCAAAATCTTATACCACCATTGGGTTTTCTAACGAGGACCACTGGTGAAGATCATGGAGAATTGGAGTGCTCAATTACTCCTTTCCCCAATAACTGATCAACTTGTTCATTTAAGATTTTTCTCTCATGAAAAGACACGCGATATGGTCTTTGCTTGATTGGGCGAGCATCACCCGTATCAATCTCATGTTTCACTTGAGGACAGTTTCCTATTTTCGGATTTTCTGGAGAAGAAAATATGGACTGAAATTTATAAATGAGTGAAACGATTTGTTCTTTTTCATCACTACTGAGAGTTTCACCAAATTTAAAATGTGATAGTAAAGATTCGAATTCTTTACTTTCGGGGACTACTAGTTTGGAAAGATTTGCAGATTTTTTAGAATTTTCGAGCACCTCATCAACATCACATAACACATGATTATCATCATGGGGAATATAAGAACCAACAACTGAATTCTGTCTCAATTGAATTGGTCTATTTGTGGGATTCAGTACAAAAGTACTAGTAAAACCATTTTTCACTGAAATAATAGACGATCCGACTGCTATGTGTTTGAGTGCTACTGTGGATTTTGAAGGAGAAATGATTATGTCGCCATTGTATTTTGAGAGAGTTTTAAGTTTAAGCCTGGTCATTGACTTTGGTGGGATAGTTGTTCGATTTTTCACGAACAAAGAAAAGAGCTTTTCATTTGAAGAATGAGAACTGTCAGTACAACTGACATTACAAGGAGGAATAAAGTGACTACTACTTTCTTTAGAAAAAATTGAATAATTAATAACGGGGTCATCATCAAGTTCAACAAGAAGGGAATTAGTGATGTGACTACTGGTAGAAGGAACTGGAAGCTTCTCTATGCTTCTAAATGAAAGAGGAATGTTTGAGGAAGAAGAGTGGACATGAGGAGAAATGTCCTTATTTATGCTAATTTTCTGTGTGTGACAGCAGATGGTCACTTGCATGGCTGAAAGCCAGTCCATGCCGAGGACTACCATGTTCGAAAGAGAAGGAACAAGGTAAAACAACCAAAGAAATTCAAAACCATCAATGGAAATAGGGATTTCTACTTTTTCTTCTACTACGAATTGCTGGTGGTCATCAACCGAAAGATTTATAGAGAAAGGTTCTATTTTAGAACGTCGACAAATGTTAATAGGCAAATGAGAGAGCAAAGAGGGATTAATGGCACTTATTGTAGCGCCAGTATCGACAAGAGCAGAAAATGAATTTGCATTAATGACTACAGGCCAGTTTAAAACGACACGTTTAAACTTTTTATTTTTATAGTAAACTGGATACAGACGACCGTTTACTTCTGTGTATTTTGTTGAAGCACAAGTTGCAACTTCAGAATATGTGTCATGCTCGACAGCGCAAATGGGGTAGGGACTGACAAGCGAAGACTCCAATACCGGAGGGTCAGACTCGTGCAATACTTGTGGTTCAATGCGGGGACTACTTTCACACAAAGAAGGTTCATTAACCATTGAACTATTTGAACTATTTACAGACTTAACGCTTAACCTATTCAAATAGTGAACTAAATTAGAAGGACGATTAAAGTTTTTTAAATGGAAAGGAAAAAAATTAACAAAAGAAAATGCTTCGCTGCGGTCCCGCTTCCGCAGCTTATTCAGTTTCCCTGATTAGAATTATCAGAAGAAGGTGGGGTGTTAGCACCAGAATCGCTAACATCCAAAATTTGTAAATTAGCATTTGAACCTGACTGCTGGTTTGTTTGCTGTGTGCCTTGCTGACCGTTGCCATTGTTGGCATTATTATTTCTACGGCCACGTCTACCACCATTGTTAAAGAATTGAGGGTATGCAAATGGGAACTGAACAGGAACAAAAGGAAAATTATTTGGATTGCCTGTTCCAGTTTGGGGAAAAGAAAAGAATGGAGAGGGCATCACACCCTGCATGGGACTAAAAGCCATTGGCCACTGAAAGCGTGGTTTACCTTTCTGACCATTTCCTTGTCCGTTACCCTTATTTGAGTTCTGAGGTGGGTTTGGACAATTCTTGGCAATGTGTCCTACTACATGACACCGGTAACAGGTAAGTGTATTCTGAGGTGGAGGGTGAGCTGTGGCTTGAAGAGCCTGAATAGATGCGGGGAGTACAGACAATGAAGATGACTGACTATTCTGTGCTTTTTGGGCGGTTTGGGTGGGCTTTGTCTCAGCAAGAACGTGAGAATATTTTCTGAGTCTGGTCAGAAACTGATTAACGTTTTCAATTTCTTGGGACGAGAACTGCAAGCGCAAGTTCCCGGGGAGTCCCTTTAACAACTGATCGATTTTTCTATCCTCTTTCATGTCTCTGTCTATCTCTTTCAAAATTGCCATTTTTCGAGTGACATATGCTTGGGGGTCGTCACCTACTTGAAAAATGATCTTCTTGTTTTGCTGCTTATGAACAGCCAGAAGGGCTGAATGATCAAAAAATTCTTTTAACTGTCGTGTGATCTCTTCCCACAGATCTTTGAATTCATCTTCTGAATCATTGATCGAAAAATTGAAATTGTGGGAGATACTTGACCACCAGTTAGCAGCATCATCAACTAAAAATCTATCAAGACTGAGAACTGCGTATTTGTATGAAATGCTAAATGCTTTCAGGTCAGTGTCAAATTTCAAAAGCCATTCATTGACATCTGACTTGCCGTTATACTTTCTGATAAGCTTGAGAGCTTCTGGAAGGTTTGTGATTGGGACAGGGTATGGATGTGCATTACCATCATTATCATTAGCATTATTCACCATACCATTTCCTGCGTTTCCGTCTTGATTAGCCATGATGACTGATGGAGGAGATGAATGATGATGATTCGGGGTCGGCGTTGAAAGGTCAGGTAACTGGGAGGGAGAGAGTTTACAGCAGGAGCCTTAACAGAAAATAAGAACAAAAACCACAATTAGTATTTTACCCCCAATAGGAATAGTAAAACTTTGATGAATGGAGTTAACTGTCCAAGTCCTTGTTCCACCTCAGGATATCTGCTTAAAACTGTAATAGAATGACAATTAAATTAGTTTTCGTTCCTTAAATCAACTACAGAAACAATCTGCCAAGAGTTATTAATAAACTCGTAGCTTTGAACTAGAACGGGAGTGTGAACGGCACTACTTGACTCAGGGTTTGAAACTTGAAAAGTAATCACTTGTCTGTGGGTGGCGTCAATTAAACGAATATGAATATAGTATTCACAATTAGAAGTGGAAAGGGACATCATGAATGTACATACTTGAAAAAAAATTAAGCTATTCACATTAAACTGAAAAAGAAATATTACACTACTGATTATTTAAAAAGGTAACTGAACTACTGAGGAAAAGAAAGGGAGTTTAGTTGACCTAGTTTGCTTTTTTACTAATTTTCGGGGATTCCGTGATCTCGGGAATTTCGTGATCACGACAATTTACACAAAACATAAATATAAATTAAACAACCACAATATTAATGATGATTATTAAATTATATTCTTTTTTACCACTACTGACGAAAAATGTTAACCAAAAACTGGAGAGCTGGAACGAGAACGACACATCTCCACCACTTGTGAGCCTATAACTAGTGAGACTCCGAGACTCCTATTTAAGATGCTACGTGTAACTAATGATGATAGTTAAGGAAGGGTACACGATGATTAAGATGATAGGTTATTTTAGGTACGCTTGTCTTTTATTATAATCAATAATAAACTCGGGATTTAACGAATAGAAAGAAAGGAAATATTTAATGATTAGTTCCTAAAGACTGGGAACACTACTACAATACTATAATTAATTGGGAAGACTCAAACACCAAAAATGAAGGGAGCTGGAAACTGCTGCTTGATGGTAAGTTGAGTTCTTCTCAGTAGGAATCTCTGTTGCGTTCTGATCTCAGGACTCGTTCGTCGTCTTCTAGTCAACTCCCAAAAACCGACGCGAAGGGAAGGCATGGTCAAGGGAGAAGCGGTAGGGGGGAAATGAGATTAGGTTACTACATACTAGGGCTTTAGTACTACGCACACTGCAGAGCATACATTTTATTATGCTCACAATACAATCCAACAATGAAGAACTGGCACTTATCAACTGCATTCAATAAGTAAACGTTACCATACTCAAAATCATAGATTCTGTCAGTAACGACCTGTTTTAACAGGTAGCTTATAAAAATAGCTCTGGTCAATACGTTGTGGGAGATTTGAATTCACGACATAGGCAGATGATTTAGAAACACACAAATATATAAGGTTCAGGAGAAACAAATTTATAGGATTTTAAATTTCAGGCATGGAAAATACACGCGGATGAGCGGATGGGATCCGGAGAAAATGGTTGAAGAAATATCGACATTGTGGGAAAAATTAAACATTTTAAAACTTATTACAGAACAGAATCAATTTTTCTACAATACTTTGTCATAAAAACAATGTACGGGTCTAAAAATACCAATTAATAATGACTAAAAGTAATATCACTGGATATTTTCATCGAAATATGGTCGGATAAAATTTGGTCATCCGGAGAAAATATGTCAAACTTTCCATGTCTGCTAAATTTGCTGCTGGAACATCATTTTGGAACAGAATACTACTATATCTAATTACCTTGTGTAATGCTAATATACAGAGCATTGATAAAATCGTTAGTCACAACGAGAAAAATATCGACGAGTCCTTGTGTGGCCACAAGAGTGAAAATTGTTATCATTAGCCGTTCTGGATATTCTTATTGATTTTGGGCTTACTATTAGCATGACATTACTTTCACAATATTTTTGACTTCCCATTTCTATGCTGTGTTACCATATTAGATAATTGCAAATATGTCAAAATTTTTGAATCGTTTACAATGTAACGATGCTTATAGTTTGTGCCAAAATGTGTAACCGGGAACTTCCTGCAAATTGTTCATACACCATTTGCTGTTGTTTCACTAATAAATAGAGAAGGAGGATTTTCATAATAAGTCGGAAGAGGGAGGAACCGAAAGTAAATATTTAATGAATGATTTGTATTTTCGAATTCAGCATAAAAATATATGCAAGAAAATACATTTGATTGATTGGGGTTCGTTGATATAACGGCGTAAATTGCGATAACATAGTTGTCAAAGGCCAAGAGTTTTATCGAAGGGAGTTTGTTCGATTTTGCTGAATATTTGTATGGGCCTTCCTTAGAAGTGCCCGCAAGAGGTACTTTCGTCGGAAATTGAAATTTCGAAAGATGGTGGGTCAAATGTTAATTTTAAAAAACACGGGACAACAACTTTAAGGTCGTCAACTCATGCAATGTAACACTTCTAACAGCTCCTAGAAGAAATATAGGTCATTTATACCAACGGCGTTTAGTTCCAGTAATTGAAATTTAAAAATTGCAAGTAATGGAACACAAGTGCCTACTGTAAAATTTGCATTGATTGGGGACACAATAAAAAGTGTTTTCTACTATGTTATTTTGATTTGTGGCGACTTTGTGATGAAACATTTGATCTTTAATAATACATAAAATTATGCTGATGATGTAGTTTATTAAACTAACCGAAATTATAACAATTTTTAAACTATGTAACACAAAATTATGTCAGCTTATCTGCCATATTAATATAATATGAAATAAATACGGACATGTGCTAATTTTGATTTTGCTATCTAACTAATTCATGTAATGTATGGTTTACTTTTGATTACCCGCGACCAGCTTCCAAATAATTTTGACATGTGTATTGTGCCAATGGTTCCATCGTCTACACATCCTCCATAATCCAGTGACAATTACCTATGATCCGTGATAGTGCGTGAAGAGTCGCTATGTACGTTATTTAACTTATTAAACGTAAACTCCTTTCGTTATTAAAATCAAAATTACTTTTGTATGTAGATACTTTGTATTGTAATACTAATTCGTTCAAATATGTGAAAATAATAAGTGGAATTTTTATTTTATACTAATGTTGCAATTGGATTTACCTTTAACGGTGCACCTAATTTTATTTAGTCTTATTATGAATGGCACAAAATTTGGCCGACACATTTGAGAAATAATGCAATAATTACCTACAAATTTATTAAACTACATCATCAGAATAATTTCATGTATTATTAAAGATCAAATGTTGAATCACGAAGACGCCACAAATCAAAATAATATACTGGAATACACTTTTTAAGGTGCGCCCAATCAAAGCAAATTTTACCGTAGGCACTTGTGTTCCATTACTTGCAATTTTTAAATTTCAATTACTGGATCTAAACGCCGTTGAGATAAATGACTTATATTTCTTCTAGGAACTGTTGTGTTTCTCACAATGCCCCAATTGATATAGTCACCTCGATATGATGGATGATGCACAGGAGTGGGGCATTGTGAGAAATTGGAATTTTTACGTCGTCAAAATACGTCTTGTTTGAGAAACAAGTATTAGATATTATAAACGGAATCTTTCCAAAAGCTTCTTTAATTGGGAAAATTGACACGATAGATGATCGAGTTTTATCATGGATATCTACATGTGTTCTCATCAATTACTGGCAAAAAATTGCATTGACATCGACAAAGTACATGGGCCCCCTTCCCATATGCCTGACCAGGGCCCCCGAGTGACAAGATTAGGCACTGTGACTGCAAAATCCATATTGACGTAAAGACACTGCAATGGTTTGTACATTAAGTCAGGTACATTGTTGGAATTCAATACTGTATCCAATGCCATCGCACAGTGTGTTGAGGCTGATCTGGTTGCAAATTTAGATTAGTTGACTATCCTGTGCGTAAGTTTGTATAATATTCCAAATTTTCGATTTACCAAAAATATGGTACCTATGCATCTATCTCAATACCCCAATGTCAATGTATTTATGTATGCCAAAATAAGTGGAGATTTAATGTAATTTAAATCATTTAGTCAAATGAACAACATACAGCCCCGTGTTTCTATTTTAACTTATTGGATTGCAGAACTCATGAGCAGATACGCACGATATTTTGATAAATGCAAACGTCGTTTATATTTACATGGATTGTCATAAGGTTGGCTATACATACAATAGCTGTGAGTTCTACTTCAACGTCGCAAATAATTTCATTGAGCTTGACACAGTATTTTACTAGGTTAGGTATCATTCGAGATCCTGCCCTTGTGTCACCTGAGCCATATTTGTTGTGTAATGTAATGTGATGAATTGCAAGATCCTAATATGTGCATGTTTTGAGAAACACATTAGGTTTGGTAGATTTTGGGTTAGTCATAAAACTGACTGACTAATAACAAACCATTCAAGTTTCACGGAAAGGAAAAAAAACTGAGTTAGATGAAATTTTCAGTCCAGTTTCTATTTAAACCCCATTAGTTATAGTTATGAAGGTAATACCAATGGTAATTTCAAATTGAAGTCAATATTTCAATAGCTGAAGTATTTATATAGAAAAGTATTGTTTGCTTAACGTAATATGAGTTGCAGAATCGAAATATTTGGTTATCGTAAGCAACTTTTCGATCATAAGCTTAAATGCATGAGAAAGTGGGACTGAACTTCCTGAAGCACTTTATGAAGTAGGATAGCATCAGTGATTCCGTTTTTGACTTCGATATGAAAATCAAAATTGTGTCGAGGACGAATCAGTATCCAATTAATTAATCAGAAATACTTGGAAATAACCCAATTCACTATTTTCAGCACTTCAACGTCAGCCGTTATTTCCCCGACCCAAAGATGATTTGTTAATTAGCAGGTCGGCATTTTCTTTATCTGTTAGCGGTCAGTGCCTAATCTTGTCACTCGGGGGCCCTGGTCAGGCATATGGGAAGGGGGCCCATGTACTTTGTCGATGTCAATGCAATTTTTTGCCAGTAATTGATGAGAACACATGTAGATATCCATGATAAAACTCGATCATCTATCGTGTCAATTTTCCCAATTAAAGAAGCTTTTGGAAAGATTCCGTTTATAATATCTAATACTTGTTTCTCAAACAAGACGTATTTTGACGACGTAAAAATTCCAATTTCTCACAATGCCCCACTCCTGTGCATCATCCATCATATCGAGGTGACTATATCAATTGGGGCATTGTGAGAAACACAACAGTTCCTAGAAGAAATATAAGTCATTTATCTCAACGGCGTTTAGATCCAGTAATTGAAATTTAAAAATTGCAAGTAATGGAACACAAGTGCCTACGGTAAAATTTGCTTTGATTGGGCGCACCTTAAAAAGTGTATTCCAGTATATTATTTTGATTTGTGGCGTCTTCGTGATTCAACATTTGATCTTTAATAATACATGAAATTATTCTGATGATGTAGTTTAATAAATTTGTAGGTAATTATTGCATTATTTCTCAAATGTGTCGGCCAAATTTTGTGCCATTCATAATAAGACTAAATAAAATTAGGTGCACCGTTAAAGGTAAATCCAATTGCAACATTAGTATAAAATAAAAATTCCACTTATTATTTTCACATATTTGAACGAATTAGTATTACAATACAAAGTATCTACATACAAAAGTAATTTTGATTTTAATAACGAAAGGAGTTTACGTTTAATAAGTTAAATAACGTACATAGCGACTCTTCACGCACTATCACGGATCATAGGTAATTGTCACTGGATTATGGAGGATGTGTAGACGATGGAACCATTGGCACAATACACATGTCAAAATTATTTGGAAGCTGGTCGCGGGTAATCAAAAGTAAACCATACATTACATGAATTAGTTAGATAGCAAAATCAAAATTAGCACATGTCCGTATTTATTTCATATTATATTAATATGGCAGATAAGCTGACATAATTTTGTGTTACATAGTTTAAAAATTGTTATAATTTCGGTTAGTTTAATAAACTACATCATCAGCATAATTTTATGTATTATTAAAGATCAAATGTTTCATCACAAAGTCGCCACAAATCAAAATAACATAGTAGAAAACACTTTTTATTGTGTCCCCAATCAATGCAAATTTTACAGTAGGCACTTGTGTTCCATTACTTGCAATTTTTAAATTTCAATTACTGGAACTAAACGCCGTTGGTATAAATGACCTATATTTCTTCTAGGAGCTGTTAGAAGTGTTACATTGCATGAGTTGACGACCTTAAAGTTGTTGTCCCGTGTTTTTTAAAATTAACATTTGACCCACCATCTTTCGAAATTTCAATTTCCGACGAAAGTACCTCTTGCGGGCACTTCTAAGGAAGGCCCATACAAATATTCAGCAAAATCGAACAAACTCCCTTCGATAAAACTCTTGGCCTTTGACAACTATGTTATCGCAATTTACGCCGTTATATCAACGAACCCCAATCAATCAAATGTATTTTCTTGCATATATTTTTATGCTGAATTCGAAAATACAAATCATTCATTAAATATTTACTTTCGGTTCCTCCCTCTTCCGACTTATTATGAAAATCCTCCTTCTCTATTTATTAGTGAAACAACAGCAAATGGTGTATGAACAATTTGCAGGAAGTTCCCGGTTACACATTTTGGCACAAACTATAAGCATCGTTACATTGTAAACGATTCAAAAATTTTGACATATTTGCAATTATCTAATATGGTAACACAGCATAGAAATGGGAAGTCAAAAATATTGTGAAAGTAATGTCATGCTAATAGTAAGCCCAAAATCAATAAGAATATCCAGAACGGCTAATGATAACAATTTTCACTCTTGTGGCCACACAAGGACTCGTCGATATTTTTCTCGTTGTGACTAACGATTTTATCAATGCTCTGTATATTAGCATTACACAAGGTAATTAGATATAGTAGTATTCTGTTCCAAAATGATGTTCCAGCAGCAAATTTAGCAGACATGGAAAGTTTGACATATTTTCTCCGGATGACCAAATTTTATCCGACCATATTTCGATGAAAATATCCAGTGACATTACTTTTAGTCATTATTAATTGGTATTTTTAGACCCGTACATTGTTTTTATGACAAAGTATTGTAGAAAAATTGATTCTGTTCTGTAATAAGTTTTAAAATGTTTAATTTTTCCCACAATGTCGATATTTCTTCAACCATTTTCTCCGGATCCCATCCGCTCATCCGCGTGTATTTTCCATGCCTGAAATTTAAAATCCTATAAATTTGTTTCTCCTGAACCTTATATATTTGTGTGTTTCTAAATCATCTGCCTATGTCGTGAATTCAAATCTCCCACAACGTATTGACCAGAGCTATTTTTATAAGCTACCTGTTAAAACAGGTCGTTACTGACAGAATCTATGATTTTGAGTATGGTAACGTTTACTTATTGAATGCAGTTGATAAGTGCCAGTTCTTCATTGTTGGATTGTATCATGTATAATTGTGGCTGAAAACTATAGCCTCAACTAGATATTATATTCCCTCAGCTACAGCTAAGCTACAAGCTACTTTTATTTTTTGGGTCAGGAACTAGCTTCAAGCTACTTTCTTGCGAACAACTAGCTACTTGAACTTTCGGCTCGTACAAGCTACAGCTACGTAGCTTATCTGTAGCTTTTCTGTAGCTGGGAGCTTATACAAATAGCTAACTATCTCTGCTCAATACGTTGTGAGAGATTTGAATTCACGACATAAGCAGATGATTTAGAAACACAAATATATATATGTATATAAGGTTCAGGAGAAACAAATTTATATTATTTTAAATTTGGAGCATCATTTTGGAACAGAATATTAACAGCTATAGCAATGCTCTTTACTAGTATTTGAACAAAATTAAACGTTTTCTGATCACACCAAAAGAAAATAACTCAAATGGATGTGCAATAGATATAGCTTACCGCGGTAGCTTTTAACGTTGCAGGTTGCTATTAGCCTACCCTAAACAGTCGAGTAGCAAGTAGCTGAAGCTGTTTACTTACTAAAAAGCAACTGGTAGCTGTAGCTGGTTCTCGAAAGTAAAGCGGCTTGTAGCTTCAGCTGACAGGGGTCTGCTACCGATCAATACTATTGACTTATGAACATTATTGTATTTTCAAGTGACCGACTTACACTTAACATTATCTGCGCCTCTTCATATTTTTTCAAATACTGACGGAGAAATGAATGAATAACCGTTTTGACTTTTTCACAGTATCAATTAACGTGAGATACTTTTTCCGCTGGGTATATATACTGACACATTAAAAATATGCGAAACGATCTACATTAATAATTTGCAGTTGTTCTTCAAAATATTACTCTGTATTGTCTGTTGCTGAAATGCAATCGAAATGGCTGACGCATCGTTTCTAATGAATTGGCATTGGCGAGGGTTGGCGTAAATGCATTAGAGTCAATTGGATGTCCCAAAAGCCAGTCGTTTGATTTTCCACAAACGACAATACTACGTTATAGTTCCCAAACTATTGACTTTAAACTATCGACGATAGTCTATCGTAATATTTCTTATGCAATGGAACGGATTTAATAATTTGTGAATGAATTAAAACTAATAACCATATAGATCACTATGCACAAAATAGTATAAAGCAACTGCACCGGTCATCATCGTCATCATTCATCTCGGTCAGTTTAAGACGATTGTTACGCCAAGTTAAAAACCTACCGGCCACCAGGCTCGAAACGAAACTATTTCAGGACGAAATACTGTACTGGTTAAAGACTCTGATAGTGATAGGGATAGGACTAGGGCTAGGGCTCATAATACGCAGGACAATATGAATTTATTTTTCAAAGTATGGCATTCATAGAATTTTGGTACCTCGATCTTTAGTGTTTCTTAGAAAACAGATGGAAGGTCGACAAGCCAAGGGGCCCCTGCGGGGCCCCTTGCCTTAGGGGACCCTGGTTCGAAAAGCCACCGCAAGCCAGCGTCCGTGAGGCCCTGTAGCGGTTCAGTCTTGAAGTTTCTATTGTTATGGCTGGCGAAAAGGGCATCGTATGCTCAAATATAATTGTCTGGTTCATGCTTCAGTTCTGCAATACGGGTAGCGGAATGTCCATTTCAATGCCCACCATAGATTTTAAGCTGAGACAAGGATATGTTGCATACCGTTGTATTTGGTTGCAATAAAGCAGCCTCACTTTACCCAATTAAGTTGGTTGTACAAATGGTAGTTCTTGTTGAGTGAGTGAGTTTTCAATTTAAATAATATTTGTGTCTGGGCTAAAACTTCCAGATTTCTGATCAATCTGAATCTAAACTGAGTCAGCTTAAAAGGTTATTCAATTCAGTGAATGTGAAATGCTAATCGGAAGCCGAAAGAGTTACGATGACATGCCGCTGAAAACTGATTCGGGTATTTTTGGTAGGCTCTGGTCATCAATATAAATAAGAGGTATCCAGAAATCCAATACAAATACAGTCGCTGAATGCAACCGTGCTCACATCTAGACTATCCCTATCGATAGATTACGCGAAGGATTATGAAGTGAAGTTTAGCTTGGTTGTAGCAGTGGTAAATTAAACTAACAAAGGGGCGTTGGATATCGAACAGTCTCTTGAAATCAACTATGTATATCGAGAAAGACGTTCTGCTGTTTACCGATAAAGTGCAGGAAGGACTTGGAATTGTTGTTGGGAATGAACGAAAACCTGTACTAATGATTACTTTGGCAATTACGGATTTAGTTCAATATTAGTCCCACTCCAAACTACTTTATATACTTGTATTTGTTTTTAAAATGTCAACGTCAACCAGGAATTATCAGCCCTGCCGGGAATATTCTAACATTCAGATGAACTTGAATTTTTACCCTCACGTTTTGATAAATACAAATATGTAGTTTTGGGTGCTAACGACCTTGTAAATGCTGAACAAGAACATAAGCGATCCTCCGAGACAATGGAGCCGTCTTTACTAATAGTGTTAAGAGTTTATTGATACAAAACGTGCAATGGTCTGTTAATGAACTTATATAATTTAAACAAATTTAAAAAAAATGGTATTCGATTCTCTTCTGGAGTTATGTTGAATAAGAGTTTCACAACTGTGAAATCGCATTTCTCTGATGACAGACATTGAAGTGAGTACATGGTATATATCATGGTAAACTACAGTTACCACTACTAAACAAAAATAAGGGGAAGTCACTCGCTTTACGACAGTTATGAGTTAAGCTATACACATATTGACACTTTTGTTTCATTTCGGCAAGGTCCGTTTCTTCGTGAAAACATGCGAATATTCTATACATACACGCATCGGCTAGCTCAAAATAATATCCGTCTAATAAAAAGATGTCTAAGCGTAGTTCCGTTGCTCCGTAATTTTGATAAATGCTCTCACATCAAATTAGATACGTAATAATTTGCAATAGGTAAAATTGGAATTACCAGTTTATATCGTACATTTATGAGATTCCACCATAGCAACTTTAATGGGTAATTAGCCAGCATATAGAATTGGCATCGTATCCCGACAGCCACTAGGACTCAACTTGTCAGTAAATTACCACTCGTCGAGGTGAATGCAGTTTCCAATTGAAGTTGAAATTAGAGTGCAAACGTATATTATGACGATTACAGGTAATATAACGAGATAGTTCTGATACATAATTTGACGCCGTAAAGCCAGAATTTGTCACAATTGTGGCTAATTTTAGCTCCAGGTTGTTCCTGTATGTTTTATTTTGTATAATACCATGGAAGCAGATCTAATGTGACAGTATATAACCCGAAACATGTCTATATGAAATTTTCATCACCTTTGCCAGTCAGTACCAGGCGCTGGTTTAAATCTTTATCCCATAAGCCGATGCAAAGCGCAGAAGGATGGAAACGTGGAAGGGGATGGTTACAGTTTTCATTTAGGCACTAAAGAACCATGAATAATCAAATCCACATATTACTAACCGTTTTAACTTACTGATTGCACTTTTACTTTTCAAGGGTTTACTGATAAATCCGCAGATTTTTTGCCATTTTGATTCATTTTATTAGACGTGTTAGGACCAAATGCCGCCACAATTAAAATAAGCTGTTAATTCTTAATCCGTCTTCATCTTAAGGTGAGAATGTTCGCCATTTCCTTCTCCCAAATGAATTCATGCCTTAATACAGCACATGATATACGATCCATACAATCAGTTATTGCATGTTTGTTTGGCGGGACGTTCATACATACCGTCTTATTGGCTCCCACTATTGACATTTTCAAATTGCAAATCGTCGTTGTAGTATAACAAATTTCAAAAAGATTTAAAACTCGTCAAATTATGAGACCAATATGTAAATGTTCAAAAAAAGGATCTTGCAATATTAGTTTCGTCATATAGTTCATGGCAGTTTCTAAGCATACCAAAAGAATCATTGCAGTCATTTTAAGAGCAACATTTCAGAAATTGAGCTAAGAAAAGGTTAAATGTGAGCAGAAAATATATTACTTAGCATTTATGTTGCCTGTTCGACCAGGTTATAGTTAAATACAGATTATTAATTTAACACCTTATTTCGAATTATTTGAGTAACTGAAATGTTGCATTGTTCCTAAAAAATATCTCACAGCGTTCCATTAAGCTGTAAATATTGCAATATTGTTAATATTGCAAGTCGCCGTTGTAGTTTCGCAAGATTGAGAGGCACGTCCACATCGCTTTTATTTTACCCCTTCATAGAGACCTAATTTGAAAATTCCAGTTAGTGCTGGTTAATTTATTCACAGCATAGTATATGTTTATTTGACATAATATATGTTACAACAAGTAGAAAATAAAACAGTAATAAAACGCTCTACTGGTGGCTGTTACCTGGTCAGATTCCGAGTCATGCCATGATTTAAATTACTGAGAGCTCTAATGAGACTAATTTTAGGATAACTGTATCGTTGTATTTTGCTAACATTTTGTTCACTTGGAAAACTGATTCATTGCTTTTGTACAAAGCCTATCGTTCAAAAGAATTATTTGGCTCGTCACCTAATGTTCTTACACAATTTTGTTCGTTCTGTATGTGTCCGAAGTCCACGACGAAATTATGATGACGAACGATGTCATCAAATAAATAGATTGAACGGGTCGTTTGTTTTATATGCAGTCCTATCGTAAGCAGGCGTTATAAGGAGTAAATGGGTTGCGCTATTTAATTGTGATGCTTTTACCACCCGTGATGATGATTCATTTAATCCATGTACGCCTATTCATCTGATTCTTACTCTTTAATATTACTTTAATTTGCACATTCGGGAAATTAGACGCACGTTTCATTTTGCCTCGAATTAAGTATTCCTTGATTGTGGAGCGGATAATTTTTCAGCATCCTAAGTTTTTTGTTCTTATTATTCGGCTAATAGAAGTCACTCCAACAACTCAAAAAATGGTGCAAAAGCAAACATACGTTGGTATTCTGTATCTTTATTCAATTAACAAAGTAGCAGTGCTTCTTATCTGCAGCCTTACTAGGGTAAATTGTACCCAATTATTTCAAAGGCAGCATGGGAAACGACTAGCTGGAACGTTGTACTGCGTGCGCGTTGTGTAATCAGAGAACTATTGGCTTGCCGCTGTTGCAGCATCGCCTGTTCAGAAATCAGTAATAATTTTTGCAATTGTTAAAACGAATTTTCTTCGACGTAAAAACTAGAGAGCATTTCTAAGTTCATCCAGTGAGAATTATTGCAGTGGTGAGCGTTTTGTTTTCCTCACGTTATGATTTTGCAAGTTCGATACAATATATTTTATGAACTTGTTCCAAGTTAACGTTGCTAAACACGAACGTTTTCTGAGTAATTGTTATTGAATGATTTCCATACCAGATATAAACTTTTATCATCCTGGTAAAACATCCCAGATACAGCTTTAGCTCGGAAAAATACACACGGATGAAATATACATATATGCAAAATGCCCTATAGCCATTCAATCAACGAGAAATATGTGTTGTTATCGTTGTTAAACAGTAGTGTGGCCACAAGAATTAAACTTATTGCAAAATGCAAATGATATATCTTACAGAAAGTATAAAATATATCGGATTTATTCATCTGTCGCGTAATTACAATTCCTGCATTCATCAATTAAACAACTGATCAACATATATGTTCTTAAGATTGAATTTGATTTGAAGTAACAGAATTTGACCTTAATGATAATGGTTAACACTGGTGTTCCGCTCAAGATCATTGATCCAACTAAACTGGTTCTTCTATGTACACAATTATCTCATTTCTTGCCTGCCTTTGATGTGAGACCACGAAAAAAATTTCAAACCTAACATGACCTGTGTACATAATTTCATATACATACCTAGCTATAAATACTCGTGATCAGTGTGCGTTCTGGAAAAAATACAAAATGAAGACTACAGTCCGGACCTTCACTGACTTTTCTTTCCGAAAACTTCAAATCTTATCGCATTGACAATCGTATCGCACCTTGACGTTAGAAAAAAATGACTGGCCATATTTTGCCAGTCGAGTCAAGTCGATTTTGAGTCGCTCAAGTTGTTCAATTGTCCATACCACCCGGGACAGGTTTGGAATGTGAATTAACGTCAACTAGTAACAGTTGGTCGGATTGCAACTATTCTACTATACCAATCAGCCAATGTGATGAAACCAAAGTTGGTTCATTGAAATTCATATTGACTACAAATGTTTTAATCTGCGTAAATGAACAGCATTGCATGTAATCAATCATTTAATTTATTTGAGCTTCATGTTGATGAATTTCATACTAAAACCATGATAGGTTATTAGCATAATAACGGACATAACATTGAAGATACTAAGCTTGTGTACACTCGTAAGCCAAAGCTGGTGTAAAAGTTTATGCAGTTCCGTACAATTGCCAATTGTTGAATCAGTGTAGCCCCACACTTTTCGTTATTTTGGCCGGAAGTTACCAATGAACAAGAGAGTGAGTTCATTTCACGACTCCAAATATGTACATTTCATGACGGATGCGAAATATGCATTCACCATTTCAACACCATATTAGTTTTCCCGAAGCATGGCAAATAATTTCAGCAGCGTAGGTGGAAACAAATTTTCTTGGATTATAGATTTTTTCGGCATATGTATGGGATATATACAGTCCCAGTGTTCAACTTCTATCAATATCAAGTATGCTTACATACGCTGTTACCTGAAGAATTGGTAAGATTTGGTCGTTATTGAATTGGTTACGAACAATAAGATACAAGTCAACGAACTAGTCAATACATGCATGGGCTGTTGCGAAAATTTTTCACTGTTGAATCAATTTGGTTCTGCACTTTTTATTACGCAGCTGAAACTGAAACGAAGTGACAGCGAAGTTTTAGTTTGTTTGTCCATTTGTCCGTCCGTCTGTTCGCACTATAACTCTGAAACGGCCTGTCGGATTTCGTTGAAACTTAGCACACATGTTCCTTCGGCGACAAGGAGGACATGACCAGAGTTTCAGACCAATCTGTCAACAGGGGTCAGAGAAAGGTCACATGCTTTTAAATGGCAAACTTTTTTCTGCAAGTGGATTCTGCTCACATTATACAACTAATAGACTCGCACTGGAAAAAGACCTTAATTTAGTGTTAATCAATCTAACCGAAGAAGCTTTTTATGAAAAAGTGCTTGGAAATACAAAATGTACAACGAAAATAAAACTCTTGTACTCATATTGGCTGAGATTTATGAAATTAAGAAAATTTTTACGCGAATATTAATTATATTTAATCCTTTATTTACTTTTTTTACTTTATTTTTCATATGTATTAATAAGATAATGATGTATGAATTCAAAATAATTATAATTATACCTTACCAAAATGTAATCCCGTAATAGAAACTGATTGGCTGTGCATGATGGCAATATGGCCTGTTAAATAAATAACTACTACTACTACTAGTGGATTCTGATAGAGAATTGAACCGTGATCATGTTCTCTTCAGGAACTATGGGTCCAATCGGGTTACGGTGACATGTTGGCGTCAGCTGTGTAATTTCCATTGTGATTAACACGACTAGTTCTTTTGACTCGAAATTACCAACAAATAAGATAGTTCATTTCCCGAATACAAATATGTGCATTTAATGAGCATCCGTAATATGCATTAACTATTGCAACGCCATTTAGGATTTCCTTAAGCTTGGAACAGTATTATAGCTCCGTAGGTTAAAACGGTTGTTCACTTTTAGCTTGTGCAGGAGTATATACAGCAGATACACCCTTACAATTTCATTCTCTAAAGTCTGAAATTGTGGACGCTTCAGTATGCAAGGTCTGCTTAACTTAACGCTAATTTAAAAAAGTAATCCAACTCTCATTGTTGTAATCTCATTGATTTCGAACAAGAAAGTGCAACTTTATAGTACCCGCTGATGGTTTGTTGGATACTAGATGATTTGCACACTTTTACTTATTGATTTGATAACTTTTACGTACTATCATATCTATCTATAATATGTATGTATTCTCATCGCATCCAATATGTCGAAGTTCGTAGCTACAATGAACAAGGGTAATCAGTGATTGGATTAACACATTGTGGTTGTTGATAATATACTACATGGATACATCGATGTAAGGGTTGGATATATAGTGAAAAAATATGAAATATTGTTACCTTATTGTGATATATTGCCAAGGTTCACTTGGTTAAACAAAACATTTCATAAATGTGATTACGCTGAACATCTGTCAAAATACTTGCACCTTGCATGCTGAGTCTAAAATGTATATTGACATTAAGGCATTGCATTTCATAGCAAATAATTTACACTTCTAGTCAGTAGAATCATTCCATCATGCTCTTTAATATCATCACACAAAACAACTCATTTACCTCTTATTGGAAATTGAGCTTAATTTACTAACGTATGTATGGAATTGTACACTATGTCAAATTTTAGATTATCGAACCCCATAAACGAATAGAAAGGTATAAAAATGTATTCCATGCGCTTTTATTAATATTTTTTATTGCTAGTCTTAAAATAAACAAATGCATATTACGCAACGCTAGAATTGGCCATTGGCCATGTATCATTGGCCAATGCGTACATCATTAATTTGGCTACAGTCCCATTTAATATCCTTCAAATGTTTACCTTGTTGATAGCGATGCAAACAAATTCCATTTCATTGATGAGTACGCAGAACTGATAGTTTTGGGTTGGGACGGGGATAGGTTCGAGAATTGTGTTATATTTAATATTTTAATTTAATGTCATCATCACAAAAATCAGCTACACGTGCCCGCGGCTATCTATGCAGTTGATAATCCAACTTTCCTATCTATGTGTTTCAAAATTAGCGGCACCATCATGTGGTATGTCTACTGAAGACAATGTGTAGTGCAAATAGTGAAGCCGTAAACCAGAATGCCATATAAAAAGATTATTCTGAAATATAATTGGACGCCGTAAAGGCGGATTTTGTGACATAAGTCGCAAATTACAACTCCAGGTCGTGTGACGTTCATTTTATCCGTGTTGGTTAGTTGAAGATTACAAATATACCCAGATGGAATTAGGCAATTTATAGCCCAAAATATATATTTATCAATCCATTATCAGATTCGTCTGTCAATATAAAGTGCTGGCTTGAATCTTTATATCAATTGGTCGATACTAACGCACAACGTAAATGGAAAACTGCACTTGTCATTCAAGGCACACAAGTGGTAGGCAATATACAGTACGGTCATCTTAAATGCCTGATCTTGGCTAGTATACTTGGAATCAAGATTAAATTGACTGCTCGCTTCCCATTACTTACAGTGTATCCGTCAAAAACAGTTCGGTGTATAAGAAGGATGCAATCCGGTGAGGAAATGCAATTTCTCACTGCAAATAATCAAATGTGTCGTGAAAGTGATCAAATATATACCACGTCATTTGTTCAGTTGAATTAAATCATTTTTGCTTCGAGCTAAGAAATTAAATTATTCACCAACATTAACATTTTGGTGGGCGTTATTAAAATAATCTGAACTTGTTATGCCAATATGTATGTGCAACTCCTGCTTGTCATCTAAACAACTCGTTATATTAACCAAGACTGCTTACGGAGATTTGGATTGATTTTGACCAGTACGTTTAGTACTTTGAAAACGTAATGCCGACGAGCGACGATTTAATTGAGCGGAATAAATGGAAACTATTTTGGAGATCAGAATCATTATAACAAATTAACGAAAGGAAGCCGCTATATTACATAATCGATATGCAATATAAAATATAAAATGCTTTGTCCAATTGAGTAAACCTAATTGAGTTGAGTTGAACAAGAAATACGCTATCATTTCATTGGAGGCAGGAAATAACCATCGGTAATTTTCTTTTTTAGCTGAAATTATAATCTGGAGTTAATCTTTGGAGTAACTGAACTCTCTTCAGTTCATCGTACCATATTCATTTCGTATCTCTTTCTAATTTAATTACTTGGCTGGTGACATTAAAAACGTGTCGCAAAACTGAGTCATATATGTTATTTGTCACGAATTCGATTCAATTCCATTATTCTATGTTTTCGTCACGAAATAGAATTTCGCATGCTCTGCTGGACAGCCGTTGTTTACAGAATGTAATTAATTAAATTTTCATATATATACATATATTCACCCGGCATATATTTCGACGATAATTTTTATGCATCGCAGTATTGTATTGTCTGCATACTATTTTACTATCCTAGAAATTCAATGTCGAACAACTTAATAGAGAACGTCATGTACATCAGTTAGCACAGTTAACAAATGAATCAGATTTACTTTGTTGAACAAATAAACGTACACTATTTGTGAGACCGATCTATCTGGGAACGAACTTTGTTTTGCCGCAGGGACGTGCAAGTAAATGCAGACGTAAAAACGCTACATATATTTTACACATGAACACAAATGCAGCTATTTATGTTCAGTATGATCTCGAATACAATCTTATATTGTATCGAGGATCTTCAGTTTGCAAATTGAGCTTAATTGATTATCGTGCGCTGTAGCATGTGTTAATATACGGAATTTTCTGTTGGTTAAATAATGCGGGGTATAACGATTTTGCTCTTCCTGGATCTATTTGCGTCATGTGAACGTATGCGAGATCAGCTTTCTCTATTTCAACGTCATCCACTATTTTCGTAAGTATGAAAAACTATTTCATCAACGTAGGTCACTGTTTGTAGTTTTAACTTCTTGGAATTTGGCTTGAAATGCCCACAAGTATTTATAAAGTCGTCACTGATTTGTCCGTTAAAAGCCGATTGATTTGAATTTACTTTGATTGGAACTGTTCATCTCCAGACGAAAATGTCCGGATTCATGATCAATCCGAGTCTCAAGTGATGCAGCGAACAAAGTAATTCAATTCGGTGAATGTCAAATGCTAACCTGCCGCCGAAAGTGTAACGAAGGCATGTCTGCTGGAAGTTGGTCCGGAAATTGGGGGTTTCGGTCATGAATGTCAATATGTGTCACCCAGAAGTCAAATAAAAATACAATTCTGGAAGGCAACCATATTAACAGTTTGGCTACGCCTGCAGGTTACATGATGGAGTATGGACTCAAGTTTACCTTGGTTGTTGTAACTATTCTTTTCACATTCTTGGTTTGGGACTTGAAAGATCATCTTGAAATGAACTGTGTATATTAAGAAACATAACATGTTGTTTGTAGAGAAACTGCTGGAAGGAGTTATTGTTTGACAGGAACAATAACCTGTGACAATTTAGCCAATTACAGACATTGGCCAATATTAGTCCCGGTGCAAACTACTTTATGTACTCGCATTGGTTTTATTTACGCCAACGCCAACAAGGAATTATCAGCCGGTGGGAAGAATTCACTAACAGTTAGGTAAAGTAGCATCTTCTGTTGCATGTTAAGAACACATATATACTTTGTGTTTCCAATTCCCTTGTGCATCGGACAAATACCAAATCGGAACCCAAGTGATCAGCTAATGTGATGGAGCCATCATTGCGAGTAGTGTAAAAAGTTTTATTTATTCAAAATGTGCAATGGTCCGTTAATTAAAGTATATATTTTAGACGTATATGTAATAGTGGTGCACATAGCACCACAGATGTTTAATACAGATTGCACTACCGTGAAATCGCATTTGTCCCATGACATACACCGAAGTCCATAAAGTCCAGTTACCGCTACTAACAAGGAGGATGGCCAAAACCCTCCGCAATATTTTCGCTTGAAAATTGCAGGGCAGCTTTAGAATGGCCTACTGAATATGTGTGTCCAATATTACGTTCTAACACTCAACCGTTTTCGCGTAATTAATTTGCAAAGATAGATCAATTAGAGCCCACTTTGCATAAGGTGCGTACCAAAAAGTATGTACATACGTCATTTGCATTTTTCATGACCGCAACATATTTGCACTTGTCTCTATCTCGCTCTCTGACTCTTCATCGATGCATTGACTCAAATATGAACAGCATTGCAGTATACAGGTAGTTTGCATTTAATACCTATAACCTCATTTGCTTAATTGTTATACTATTAGTTAAATTTATCATGGGTAAAAAAATTCAACTTACTTCATGTTTTAAAGGATTTATAAAGTGTGCAAGATGTCGGTATTGTATATGCTTTTCCCATTTCTATTTCGAAAATCATGTAATTTCATGTTTCGATTCACCAGCTTGGAAATAATAATAATCATAAAAATAAAAATATGGGATGGCCACTCGCTTTGTTCCTGTCTCCATAAAACTTTCACACATATTGACACTCGGTTTATTTCCGCAACGTCCCTATCATCGTAGCAAGAAATAAAAATAAAAGATGTCACACCAAGGTTAATTGAAACAATTTCCGTCAAACACTTAGAAGCGCAATTCAATCTTTACAATAGTATTTTCGACAAATGCTCTCACTTAAAACTAGACGGCGTCATAATTTGCAATAAGAAAAAAATTGAATTACTGTTTTACATTGAACATTTATTGCGTAATTAAGTAGATTGCAACGAAACAATTTCAAAGCATAATTAGCCAGTATATGGCATTTCCATAGTATCCGAACTGCCACTTGGATTCAACGTGTCAGTAAATTTCCACTCTAACAGGTTAATACCGTTTCCAGTTGAAGACGAAAAAAGAATACAAGCGTGTATTTGGATCCATTACTTGTAATATAACAAGATAGTTCTGAAATAGAATTGACGCCGTAAAGCAACATTTCCTGACACTTCTGGCAAATTACAACTAAACATTCTTTGGTTTCAATCTTCGAAGATAATCCTATTTATCGTGGTATTTAATAGCTGAATGCTTAACTTATTGACAGATAAAATGAGACATTTTAAGCCCCAAAACATAGTTATATTTAACTATCAGAACCTATGCCAGTTAATACATAGCGCTGGTTAAAATCATTATCTCAATTGGTCGATACGAATCGCGGCACGAAGGTACAACTCAAGTGGAAAGCAAAACTCTGTCTTAAAGGCATTAATGAATCAGCAACAATCAATCAATTTTTCCTCAAAACCTGAGCTAGTGTTATTTTACTTGAAATAAAAATTAGATACACAACTTGCTTTCAATTACTAGCAACAATTCCATTCAATATCAATTTTTAGCTAATCAACAAATCGGTCCTCGTGGGGGACACGAACCTACTAAGAAATTTTCTCCATGGTTGCATAGAATCAAAATACAGCACGCAATACCGTTTACAATGTTTATAATCGTGTTTATTACAAATTCACTGAGCATGAAAAGTGCCACATCTTGTATTTAAAATACTATTATGACTGTGCAGAAACAAAATGCACCACGCATCAGTTATGATTCATTTACGCCGTCACTTTGCCACTTGAAGGTTAAAGAAATCATTTGAAACTTTTGTCATATTCAGTTAAGCCAAAGGGCCCATAAGAGGAAGCACATAGGTTTATTAAAACAATAACAAAAAAAACTTACCAACAAACAGGACTGAGGAATATCTCTCGAGACATTCATATCATATACCTTATAACCTTTAATGAGCTTATAGCAAAGTAGGCTCTAATTTAATTCTGACAAGTAAACCGGAAGAACTATCTATTTTGGAGACCAGCTAGTAACTCTGTTGGGATATTTTTCACTTGAACAACCAATATAGCAACATTTCCTTGCAGGGAATTAGTGAATGAATGAAAACAACCAGTCAATTTCATTTTTGTTGAAATTATAATCTGTTGTTAGTCCAACTGAGGTCACAGATAAAAATGTTCATTATTAAAGATTAATATTGTCGCATCATTAAACGCTTTGAAGTCTAACGAACTGCCGTGAAGAAATTGGCTTAATATATCTTTGCTCCATAAATTTAATCCGTTGAAGGCAACATTAAAAATGTGTTCCAAAAATGACGCAAATGTGTTCATCGGCACGAATTCAATACAATTTTCGTATTCTAAAATTTCGTCACGAAATATAATTCTGCAGAAACAGCTCAGCAGCCGTCGTTTACATAATCTAATTAATCGAATTTTCAGCTATATAATTATGTTCGGAGGCATATATTGAACCGACAATTGTTAAGTGCATCACAGTGTAGCACTATCCTGGAAATTTTGTGCCAAACAGCTTAATAGAGAAAACCATATATGGAAAGCAGTACGGATATATGCATCATCAGAACCAGAGCACACCAGTTAGCTTTAAGTAAAATTGATTTACACCGTAGGATAAACAAGAACCCGGATTCATTGTGATCTAGAACACTGGCTAATTTGTGCTACATAATCACTTGCATAACCTTGAGTGTTTGAAAGTTAATACGCTAGATGAAAGATGAATGAAATACTTTCTTTTAAATTACATAAATGCTCGAGAAATAATAAGGAAAATGTTGTGCTATCCAGTATACTGACTTTTGTTGCATTGATGGTGATCAAAAGAATCTGAAACTGCTTAAAGTCGTTTATCTACCTATTATAAGCCACTTAAGAATTTAATAGTTGAAGATAATACTGCCAAATACAAATATGAAATCTGAATATGTAAATATATATATCCACCTATTTTAATATCAAAATTGAACCTTTCCAGTATTTCGGATTGACAAATTGGTAGATTTGGAAACTCACTTCATCGCAACGATCACTTATTCATCGTTTTGTGTTTTTGATGTAATGTTGAAACGACGTCATCGGTTGCGTTCCCGCTAGGCTTTGAAATTTTATGTGGCGTGATCAATTTCAGAGACATGTCCAAAAAGATTTTGTGAACCACTGAAATAGCTGGTTTTGCTACCTAAACACATGGAGGTTTGAGTAATGCTTTTTAGTTTCTTTATGACGATGAAGAAACAAAACATTACTTTTTAAACATTCCCTGCTTCCTTCTAATGCGATTCAAGTTATGTTCCATGACTCCTTTTCTTGCCATTGTAAAGTGGAAGCAACAGTGGAGAAGAAGATACGTGGAAAGGTCCTTTTGATTTTGGCATCGTTTTTATTTATTTCCACTCCTTGTAAATATGTTTTCTCACATTATTCATTTGGTACCGTAATGCGACGCCAATGATTGTATGTATGTATGTATTTATGAAAGGGAATTAGTTACATTAATTAGTAACCATTCACGCTACTCAAGCACTAAAATAAGGCTTATTGCAGTCTCTTTCTCAGGTAATTACACTGGTAGTTTTTTTTATGGCCGTTGAGCACTCCGTAAGACATAGGCCTGATCATCTGATGATCTTAGTCTACCAGAACTTTTGATAAAAAACAAAAGACTGGCTGGAGTTGCTTGGCGGATAGCTTCAGGGCTGAGGAGTTGACTCTCCAGCACGTCACAACGTGTTACCACGAATTTGTCACACTTCCCAAGGAAGTGTAGGCTAGTCTCTGGTTCCATCTCACAGTAGGGGCAGAGATTGCTGTCTACTACCCCCAGCTTGTGAAGATGACCCTTCAGCACAGAATGTCCAGTCATAATTTGGACAAACTGTCTTAGATTATCACGAGGACAGTTGGTTAAAAACCGACTAACTCCTCGTGATGGTAGGTCAATCAGCTGTTTGGTCAGCTGACAGTCGGTTCGGTTTCGCCATAGTAAGGCGTGCTTCTCGTCAGCCCATTGCTGGGTCGATGAGTGCACTGCACTTACAGAGACGGGAATTATCGGCTCAGGGCCGATTGCAATGAGCTCAGCGGCACTTTTGGCGAGCTCATCAACAATCTCGTTGCCGCTATATCCAGCATGTGCTGGAATCCAAGTGAGCGTTACTGAGTGCCTCGCAGCTAACTGTCGAAGGCTCTCAAAGCAATCGCCCACCAGAGCAGTCATGAACTGCCAACTCAAAAGAGCTGTCAGAGCACTTCTGCTGTCAGAGTATATGAATATACTCCTAGGGTTTTCAAATGCTTCAAGCAAGGCCATTGCCAGATTGTTAATGGCAAGTACCTCAGCTTGGAATACAGTAGCACTGGTGCCCAGTGCTATTAATTCGGACGCTTGTTCGCCATCATACGAAGCTGTGTATGCGGCGCCGGTCCTTTCGCTATGGCGTGAGCCATCTGTGTAGCAGACCACATCCACCTCAGTGTGCTGTGGTTCTCCTCTCTTTTTCCACTCGTCTTTCGTTGGCAGGGTTACTTTGAACCCTCCCTCGACGAGTGGTCTGCTATTGCGAAGGTCACATGGCCACTCTAAAACAGGGAGCCGTTTCCAGATTTCTCCGCAGGCTCTAGTATGGGTTACCTGCTTGAGAGTTGCTCCTCCGCAATCTTGTATCCACGTTTTGTTATGCTTCAGTCTGTGCATTGTTCGTACAGCCATTAATTCAGCATGTACGTCAACGGGCAGAAGGTCAAGCATGCCCTCCAACGCTGCCGTTGGGGTTGTGTGCATGCATCCTGTAATGAGCAACATTGCCGTCCTCTGTACTCGTGTGAGAGTGGCAATGTTGTTTTTTGCTTTCATCGCCGGAACCCAGACTATCGCCCCATAAAAGATAGCCGGTCGGATGATAGCAGTATAAATCCATCTCATGACTCGGGGTTCAAGACCCCAAGTTCTTGAGACGGCCCTCTTGCACTGCGCTAAAGCTATGCGCGCATGTGTTGCTCTTTTTAGCGTATGGGTACGCCAAGTCAATTTGTGGTCCAAATGAACGCCAAGATACCTGACTGACGTCTTAAAAGGTATCGGTTGTCCATTGAACAATAGAATCTTTCGGCAATCGAGCCGTTTTCTATTGGTGAACACGACGGCCTCCGACTTACTTGCGTTTACCGAGAGGCCTACTCGTGTACACCAATCATGTATCACTCGAAGTGATTGCTGCATGATGGTTTGCACTGTGGCATAGCAAATGCCGCTCTGTAGCAGTGCGATATCATCAGCAAATCCTTGTGAGTATGTGGAAGTGGCGTCAACCATTAGCTCTGTGAGGAGCTCATCCACCACACAATCCCATATGAACGGAGACAGAACTCCGCCTTGTGGGCATCCAGCTCCAACAGAAGCGATTCTAGTGGAGCCGAATAAGTCAGCCATGACAGACCTGTCACGGAGCATAGAGTTAATCCACCTCACAAAGAGAGGATCCACTTTAAGTCTACTGAGGCTGCGACTTATGACGTCGTAGGGGACCTTGTTAAAAGCCCCCTCGATGTCCAAAAAGACGCCCAGTGCCACCTCTTTGTTTTGGAGTGTCCTTTCAATCCGCGCAGTCAATTGATGAAGTGCGGCTTCGGTTGATACTCCTCGAAGATAGGCAAACTGTCGGCTTGCTTTCAAACGGGACACCATTTCAGCGTCCTTAACATGCCAGTCTACCAGTCGTTCCAATCCCTTTAAGAGAAAGGATGTCAGAGATATTGGGCGCCATGACGACACCCTTTGGTAACTGTCCTTGCCTGGTTTAGGCAAGAACACCGCTTTAGCTTGCCGCCAGGATTTTGGAGTGTATCCAAATTCGAGGCAGGCCGTATATATTGGTGCAAGCACCTGAGATATTTTTTGACCAGCACTTGTAAGGAGGGCTGGAAATATCTCGTCGGGTCCAGCGCTTTTGAAAGCACTGAAGGTCTCAAACGCTGCTCTAATTTTGAATGGTGTTATAACGCCTTCCGGAACTCTCATCCTTTGCGACTCCCTGTTAACAGAGGAGCCGGATGTTGAGTTGGAGAAGTGCGTTTGTAAAAGCAGGTCAAGTGTTTCGACGGCGGTACTTGTAAAACTGCCGTCATCTTTTTGAAGCGATCCCAATTTGGAAATCGGGTCGCTTTTGAGAATCTTGTAGAGGCGCGCTGCGTCTGACAATTTTTCCATGCCAGCACAAAAGCTGCGCCACGCTTTCTTTTTCGCGTTACGGATTGCCTTGGTGAAGGCATTTCGTGCTAGCTTATGTTTTTCCCAGTCTTCCTGGGAGTTGGTCAGTAGCGCTCGTCTTAATAGACGGCGTGCTTCCTTTCTTTGAGCTTTAAGCTCATCAGTCCACCAGGGTTCTAGCTTCTTGCCTGGTTTGACCCTTTTGCGGGGACAGCTGGCATAGAAGCCTGATCTGATGATTGCGGAAAGCTTTTCCGCCCGATGCTCAAGCGATTCAACCGAGGTGATTTCGCTCGTTTCAAAAGTGTCTAGGAGAGGTTCAACCACTCCTCGGTACTTGGCCAAATCGGTCCTTTTCCGGTTGTAATACATTACCGGCGGACCGAGATTGACTCCAAGTTTAAATCGGATTAAACGATGGTCGGAGAATGAGTCTTTCTCATCTACCTTCCAGTCGGTTATTAAGGTTAGAGCATTCGTTGACGCAAATGTTGCATCAAGAACCTCTCGGCGCGTGGATGTAACAAATGTCGGCGAATGTCCTTGGTTAGCTACATGTAGCTGTGACGTCGCTAGGAAGTCAACCAAGTCTTCGCCTCTTTCGTTACAGTCAGTACTCCCCCACATTGTATGATGGGAGTTAATATCGCCGCCAACTATGAGCTTGATATTGTGTGATTCACAATACCGCAGCAGCTGGCGAAATTCTTGTGAGGGATGTACGCTGGTATCATGTGGCATGTAAATCGATGCCACTACCAGTTCATCCCTGTCGAGTTTGATCTTGGCCACCGCTAAGTCTCTACTAGAGAGTTCAGCTAGTGGCCAAACGGTCAGATTTTGGGACAATAGTAGAGCAGCCCTAGGGGGTTCCCCAGTTTGTACCGCTACCGTTGTTCCCAGTCCGGAGAATCCCGTTACCCGCGAGTTCCGGGTGTGGGGTTCTTGCAGGATACATATGTATCCTTGTTTGTCGCTTTTGCAAAGCATTTTGCAAAGGTTTGCCTGTGCCGCAATGGCACGGTGCATATTCAATTGAATGCAATCTATCATGACGTTTTTGTTACGTTATTAATGGCGTATGCCGTGTCAGTAAGTCCAGAGTCCTGCCCATCATCTATTGTCCACATATATTCCAATGTGTGACACGATATGGTAAACAGGTAGTCTGGATTCCCTTTGCCCTGGCGCATGCAACTCGTTTCCATAGAGATATGAACGGTGCGTGAATCTCGGTAAGGGTCATGGGTATAGCTAGATCCCACTCGCATACCATGTTTCTCAATGGTATCCTGTAGATTCTTTGCTGACCCCGGTAAACCTATATTTAGGTTTACAGTTTTGGTTTTGCTCTCACTGCGTTGCACTCGATGCGATTGCGTGCTGGAGAGTTCATACGTGTAGTCAGCTACCGCAAAAGCAATGATCAACATCGACTGAATTTGTGGTGCTGAAGGGTGAATTCTGTGTCCTGAGGAGTGCTCCCCCTGTTTGTAATGGTGACAATGATCACTGATCACAACACACAAAACAACAGCTGGAGCACTTATGGGGACACTATTTGTCATCAAATTATCAGTGAAATATGCACCAATGATTGCAAACTTCACTGATAAATTCACATTATCACTAACAGATGCCATATTCATTATACTTGTGTGGCGTCGTAGTGACGCCATCAAGCACCAGAACACTTTACACATGTCATTATCATCATCACCTCCAGGGGAGAGCAAAGCATCATCCTCCATGGGGGTGGTATCTATCAATTGGTTGCCGTTTTTCGCCATTTGAAAAAAGGTAAACAAACACAGATGATTACTGTGTTACCTACTCACCTTTCAACTGACGAAAAACTGGCGAATCTGTGGGCTTAACTCCATCCTAGTGCACTCTGCCTAACCAGTGTTGTGAGGTCCACTTTGCAGTGGTGTCCTTGACCCCAGTTCTGGCACTTGCACTGATCACTTTGGTTTTTCCAATTTGGTTTGTAGGAGCAAGTAAGCACACACAACCGTGCGGTTCGCTCGCTCGATCGTATATGACGCCAATGATTGCTAATACGACGTTCATTTGGAATTTTCCTTAAAAAGGATGAGTGCACGATGGATTCCCTTCGCTAGAAAGTAAATTAGTTGTATTCAAAAGATGCAATGCGGAATGCAGTGTTTTAGTTTAGTGGTGTATTTTTCTCGTTAATAGTATTTACTTTGGTTAGGATTAATATTTTGTCACATCAAAACATAGATAATTGTACGTACGTATTGTTTCATGCATACCGGTTTTATCATCCAACTTGTAAGTACGTTCAGTATTCACGAAGTATTTGCAGCACAAGAGTACCGACAAATGTGTACATGATAAACCTTTCGTGCAATTTATTGTAATACCACCAACAGGGTTCAGTTGCTTTTCGTTAGCGCTGACGCTTGAAAACTAACGGACAATTTCCACATCCGTCTGCTACTTAATAACCTTAATTGTATAGGTAGTATATTCCGTGACAAATGGTGCTGTTGCTAGTTTGTGTTGCAGAAACACCCACCAGCACACAAACATTAATCACGTAAAAACCATCACAGGTTGAAAAGATTATTCTCCTCGATTGCACAAACAATTTGTCACAGACTTCTATCTGGGAACGAATATAATTCTGCCGCGTGAATGTAAAAACACATACCGGCGTAAAGACGAAACAAATATTTTACAAATGTATATAAGTGCACTTTTTAAATTCAATTTGCTATTGAGTACAATTTTATGTTGACATCAAACACGAAAACAATTCCTAGTGTCCAAATTATCGGCTATGTTCGGATTACCTGCACAATATATTGTTGTTGTTGGAATCAACGAAAATCGATGGGGATTATAATTCGGCACTTAAGGATTTAGTTCAATATTAATCTGTCTCCAAACGATTTGATATTCTCGTCTTTGTTTTAAGTATGTCAACGCCAACTGGGAATAATTAGCCCTTGTGAAGACTTTATTTACTTCAGATGCAGTTGTTCTATCATTGCCATGTTTTGGTGACAGACGTAGGCTGTGTTCCCAAGCCCTTGTACATCTGGAAATGCTAAACAGGAACAGAAGTGATCAAATGAGTGGATGGCGCCGTCTTATTAATAATGTAGTGAGTTTATTTGTACGAAACGTGCAATTACAAGTTAATGACGGTATGTACTTATATTGGACCAAGTGGCATACATAGCTACACCGATGTTTAATGCAAGTTGTCCTACCGTGAAATAATATTTGGCCCATGACAGACATCGAAGTGAATAAATGTTATAGAAAGACAGCCAGCTTAATTCAAACTCTTTCCCTCATCCATCCATCATCACAATTGAACTTAGCCTTGCCGTTTCGACAAATGCTCTCACATAAAAATAGATGGCGTGATAATTAAGAATCAGCAAAAATTTGACTTACTAATTCAAATTGTACATTCATGATATTGCATCCAAGTAACTTTAAAGTGTAATAAGCCAGCATATATCACTGCCATGGTCTCCCAACTTCCACTAGGATTCAACTTGTCAGCAAATAACAACATGTGAATGTCAACACCTATTTCAATTGCAGATGAAAACATAGTACATGGCTTAAACATGAATATAATATAACGCGATATGTCTGAAATAGAATAGAACGCCGTAAATGCGGTTTTTGGGACACTTGCCGTTAATGCACCACCAGTTCCTTCAGCTTCCAATAATCAGTGTTAGTTTGTTGCGAAGAACTAACTACTCAGAATAAGAAAAAAGAAAGTTTTTCTCATCGGGAAGTGAGAATTGAATTCAAGTTAGATGATAGAACAACTTATATGGACAGTAATTGATTTACATAATGCATCGTTGTGCTAGTTGTTATTCCAATTACTTGAGAACTAATTAAAACTGGTTGTATGCACTTCATTATAGCAGAACTTGTGCAATATAAAGCTGGGCGCTTGTCGACGGGCGCAAATTCATAGGCCCCAATTTTCAAGCCGCAATATCTGTGCTTCCGGTACAAAGCTGTGAAGAAATTCACTTTGTCACTGCAAGTAATAAAATTGCGTCGTGAAAGTGATCGAATATGTTCCTCTTCACGTGTTCAGTGGAATTAAAGCAGTTTGTGCTTTCAATTAAGACATAGAATTACTCACCAACATTTTGGTGGAGGAGGAATTTCTCTTGTGAGTTTAATTTCAAGTGCCTTAATGCCTATACAATATTGTACTATCCTGTAACTTAAGTGCCAAACAGCTTTACAGAGAACGCCATGTGGAAAGTATTGCGAATATTTGCATCGTCTGAACTAGAGTGTATCAGCTAACATTAATTAATTGATTTACAACGTCAAAAAAAGACCAACTTGACTTCGTTGAGATCTCGAACACGGGCTAATTTGTATCACTTGTAAACTTGAGTTTTCGAAAGTAAGTGTTCTAGATGCATGACAATGAAATGCATGTTTAATTATGTAATTGAGAGCTAATGTGAAAACTGTATAACTATCCAGTTTAATGGATAATGTAGTATTGTTGCTAGCCTGAAGAATCCGAAACTGGTTACAGCCGTTTATCTACTTTTACCAGCGAGCTGACAACTCATTGTTTAGATACAATATAAGATAACAACTGGAAGTATTGAATTTTAAGGTATCTGTAAATACGACCATTTTATAGCGAAACTTTGAGCGTTACTGGCATATCTTGTTGAGTATATTTAATGCATTTAGAAATAGTGCACGTCCACTTTACAATCACTTGCTCCTTATTTTTTTATCATTTTGGCCTTTGGTGGTTGCAATCCCGTATCGGCTAACTAATTTCCCTTCTTGAAAGTAATACAATTCGTCATTAATTTTCCAATTTCAACGCTGCCGCCCTTGAATTATCAGCCCGGTGGGGAAATATGCTAACTTTAAGGTACTGCTGACTCTCGAAATCATGTTTTGATCATATAGTAGTTTAGATGTGATCGCCGATGTGTATGTCAGGTTGCACCACAATAAAATCACGTTTGCCCCATGACAGACATCGAATTGAATAAATGTTATCCATCGTAATAAACTGCAGTTACCTCAACTAAACAAAGCCAGGAAAAGTCACACGCTTTATTTCAGTCTTCGTTACGATATACACATATCGACACTTCAGCTTATTTTATCAACGTCCGTGTGTTCTTGTCAAGAATTAAAGGATACAATATGGCACGCCCAGTTTAATTCAATAAAATTCCCTCCGCCATTAATCACCTCAGTTCGTCTAAACACGGTAATTTGGACACATGATGTTACATAAAACGACGTGGCGTGAAAATTTACAAAAACAAAAATTCTAATTACTTATTTAAATTGTACATGTACCGGATTTGCACCGAAGCAACGTCAAAGCAAAATTAGCTAGTATGTTGCATTGGCACGATATCCATACCGCCGCAAAAATTCAACTTGTCAGTAAATTACCATACCAGCGGATGAAAAAGGGTACAAGTGTGTATTTCGATTTATTACATGTAAATAAATGAACTAGTCGCGTTAAACCGCGATGGAAATTACGTAGCTGAAATGGATCTTTTAAATGGCGTTATAACATGACATGAATAAATGAAAGAAAAAGAAAGAACAGTGTGCAGATTCAAGGTAACAATGTAGGTACCTGTAATATAACGAGATAGTTTTGAAATAGAATTGGACGCCGCCATGACGGATTTTGTAACACTTGTCGCTAATTGTGTTGCCAGGTATCTTGTAATTTTTCGTGGGGGGTGATTAATTAGTTGTTGAATCCCATGCAAGATGTAATCAGGCAGTTTATTCCCGAAAACATACATAAAGCAATCGTCAAGTCCATAGTCGATTTTTCTGGCTTAAATTTTTTATTCAATTGGTTCATTCGAAGCACGGTACGAAGGAAGTAAGTGATAATATACACTTGTAATTAGAGCCGCCAAAGAACCAGCAGTAAACTACATTTTTTCTCAAAGTATGAACCTACTGGTAACTACTTGATATAAACATTAAATACACTATCCGCTTTCAATCGCCAAAATTTAGCTGTTCAGCAAATTTACCGGTCTAAGTGACGGATATCATCCTCAGCAGAAAATAATGTATACAAAAACGCCCTCATGTTTAGTTATGCACTTTATATCAACCGTTCCTCAAAACCTAGCGATATAATTTGGACAAATGCTCTCCAAATAAATTAGTTACCGTGATGATTTCCAACAGCCTACAAAGAACACTTGCAATAGTGTTAAAATATCGCAGCTAGAATTGGATGCCGCATAGTTGCTTTATGTGACGCTGACAGTCAATTATAGCTTCAGATCAGTAAGCATCACTTAAGCTGCGTTGATTGGTGGTAGAATTCTCAATTCTATTAGGTGCAGTTGTAATGAGACATTTTATAACTCAAATCAAATAAGCACGAAGCTAGTATAGGTTGATATACGGCAGATACAGTTTCGTTGTCGACAGTCTGATAATGTACATTGTTTGGTATGCCAGGTCTGCTTAACGGTAATTAAAAATAGTAATTCAACTTTTGTTGTTCTCGTTTATGACTAATACGAAAGTACAACTGAATATTTATATCTGTTAATACATTCACGACTTGCAGCGGGCGCTGCACATTATTTACATGAATGTGCTTAAAGTTTCAAAGGACGAATATAGCGGTACGTCGTACGTCCGAACGATGGAAGAAGTTCCAATTCAGTCCAGCTACTTACTACTAGAAACATTGGAGTGATCGTAATCTCAATTTAAAGTTAGAATACACGTCTTTTGTATATACAATAGATTAACAATGAAAATAGGTAGAAGAACATTTTTAAGAACCAATGGCAATGTATATAGTAATGAAATATGACAAAATATTGCTTTATTATGATATATAGAAAATGATGACTTGGTTAAATAAGACATTTAATAAAAGTGATTACGCTGAACATCTGTCAAAATACTAGCACCTTGCCTACTGACTCTTGGTTTATGTTCGAAAATGGACACGTTTAGGGCCCCGTATATTTCAAAGTTGAACGGATACATGAAATACAAGGTGCCTATCGGAATATTCATTAAAAGGAGATTGAGGTAGTGTAACCGTCTTGTATATACGGCGAGCAGTAATGTAGCAGGTGGACGGATAAGTTGGCATGTTTTTTACCTGACTTTACAAGTTGTTTTTCGACAAAATGATCTGTTTCCAATTTTTTTTGGAGATATCAGAAAATGGTTTCCAGCGGTGAATTCTCCATTAAAAATGACATAATGGAGAAAAATGTGGTTCTAAAATATCACTATATGTCTGTATGATGGTTTATGAAAAAGTGGATGCTTTCACTAGCTACCAGCAGAAGCGGATAGAAAATTTTCAATTTTAATATCTGAGAGAATGATAGAAAGGTGTTAACGATAATTGGTGTTGGTTTAACATATGTTGAATATGAAATAACACTGGGTGTTCGAGCACCAATCAAACTTGCTTCGTAAACGTCAGACTTCGTCCACAAGTTTGGAAACTTGATTGAAAGTATTAAACATTAAACAGATTCACTAAATTCAAGGACAATTCAAGATTCCACTAGCTCTTTTCACTAATTGTGATATCTTGAAATCAAAAATAAATAAACAACACCTCATCAGCTTTTACTAATTTATGTGCATAAAATCGCGTTTATAATGGAAGGAGTGGAAAGCACCTGTTCGATTCATCGCAGCGTTGCCTGTGAAAGAAACACAATACGCTGTCAAAGTGCTGCAATTTGTGTTTGCAGCAGCTCATAACAGAAATTTATCATATATTTCCACTTTGTAATTAAACTAATAATATCGCATTGTTGACGAATGCAGGTAGATTTATGATACCTGTGAGAAGCCCAGATACACATTAATATTCTCTTCAAAAGCATATTAGTTATATCAAGACAACATCATTTCGATGCTTTCTCACTTGCAGGGTAACCAATTCATGTGAAACCCTTTTAATAATCACCTAACCCAAATGGAAAGTAAACGACACCTCCGGTTTGTCCGCTGGAAACTGATTCGGTAAAATGTTGCGGGTTTCGATCATTTAATATTAAAGAAGGTAGTGCTTATAATACAAATATAACGTCATCGTCTTCGAATACAACCGCTTTAATTCATTGCCATAGTTACAGATTACATGAAGGAGTATGAAGTAGAATATAGTTTGGTTTTGGTAGTTGAACTAGTTTAGTGGTGGCCCGGGCTTGGAGAGAGATTTGGAAATCGATATGTACATATATCGAAGCGAAATGTTTACAGTTTGTTGAAAAATGCTAGTAAATGTACGAGATGTTGAGAAGAAATGAAAAACTGTGGAAATTATTATTTTAGGAATTAATTAGTTAAATAATAATTCGCAGTTGACAAACTACTGCATATTCGTTTTTCGACAATATATAAACGCCAACAATTAATTATCCTCCCTTGTGAGGAATTTTGGAAAATGTAAGATACATTCGCCATCTCATTTCATGTTTAGCTCGCCTACGGAGTTGTACTCCCAAGTATCTTGTTCGTTCAGGAAGTGCTCAAGAGGAACACCAAGTGACTAGATGAAGCCGTCATTGGACCAGTGTTTAAAATTGTAAGATCCAAAATGCCTACAATGATCAATTTTTTATATTGGTATTTTTGAAAACTCTCTAAAAGTGGTAGAGTTTACAAATTTTGTACGCTGATCCTCGGAATGTAGTTACAACACTTAAAATTACATACTTGTGCACGTTAGTTCAAAATGAATGTTTATAGCTAATATAGGAAGCCAGTCATTCCAGTACTAATTTTAGTTTCTTGATTGTCCGCAATTATCTGGACACTATCATTTGACCGAGTTCTCAGGCATCATCTTAAAGAACGGTCAAGTCGGGTAAAAAAAGAAAGTTGAGCTTTAGAATTTGGATATAATTGCTGAGATATAAATCGGTTGTCATTTAATTTTTGAGTAGAACTAACATGGATTTGAATATGTTTGGAAAATTGCAAGTCAACCTCGAGGGAATCTTGATATTAATCCGCGTTATGCATGCTCGTATGCCGGTAAACAAGCAATTGTTTCTTAATTATTAGATAACTAGTTATCGCTTTAAAACTTATGGAAAACGAAAACGATTCCTTAACAACTAAAGTCCATCATCGAACGAACAGAAAATGAAAGTTTGCCATGAAATTAAAACAAAGTTGCTGCTGGTATGCTAAACTATCACATTCTTTAAATCCAATTGACATTTGTTAAAATACGTGGCGTCATTATTTGCAACGGACTTAGTCGTTATGGAGCAGCCTACCGGCAACTGCAACCTTTTCCGCTTTGAAGTTATGCCGACGTTGTACGTTTTCAGGATCCGCATTCTGAAATGGAAATAGTAAAGGTTTAAAATTGAGGGGAACTAACTAGTTTACCGGTAACGCTCCTCTTTCAGAATCACCAATTCATTCATGTTGAAAATTACCACATCTTGTATTTAAAGTGTTCCTATGGCTGTGCACAAACAAAATGAAAAGCATGTCTGCGACAAATCACATTTTGAAAAGTTAATAAATCACAAGAAAACTTTCGTAATCGCCAAACCAAAAGGATGCACAAGATGACACGCTCAGATTTTATTCAAACTATTTTCGCCAGGCTTTGTACAAAATCGATTTGCAGAACTTAACTGGGTAATTTGGACAAATGCTCTCGACTAAAATTTAATGGCGTGTAATTGTCGACAGCGTACGAATAAAACTTGAAATAGTTGTGAAATATCATAGCCATATTGTATAAAACTGCGCAATGTGAAACGTGAAGTCGATTTACCTTTACATCAATTGCGCTACTTCAAATATGTGGTAATTAGCGGTTAAATTCTGCGATAGGTAGTTGGAATAAAATATTTTGTAACCCAAAACAATTATCCATGAAATCATTATCGACAACAAAATTTGGAATGCTAATGTATGTTTATCTGGATTTGTTATGTTTCAAATTCGTAATAAA
>CM023201.3:10277286-10301044 GCA_004115045.4 Sinella curviseta | reverse complement strand
TCATCTGCTTCGGTTAACAAAATTTGCTTTTGTCCATTAAAATTGGAACAGTTTCCTCGTCACGATCTATCTGACAGTATCTTAAACGTAAGTTTGTACTATTAATTGGGAGAGAAAAGCTTACGTGATTGTTTTAATTACTTCTTGTAGCTCCCAACCTGTGCCAAGAAAAGAATTGGCACGTACATATGCTAACAAATTTATATGCATATTAAAATGGTCTCAAACTATTCCATTTATATGATGTTTCACACGCTGATTCCTAATTCGAGTGGCAAAATGCTAACTAGGCTGCCATTTTGTCGGTATGCATCTGCTCCAATGTCAGAGAGAATTTATGCTGATGGCATAAGCCTTCCTGCTACTTGCTTATTTTTGCATGCAGTTGGTTTTAATGCAATGCAACAAACTCAGACAATTCAATTATAGCAATATTTTTTTTGCAGAATTGAAATAACAAGCAATTACATCAACATTAAATTGGTAACTACGCAGACAATTGGAGTTGCATAACTTATCTAGTTTCTACTCCGTCTCATTCATGGAGCTACATTATTTCAGTGTCGTTCTAGTATTTAGATAAAAGATTATAGAAACCGCTTTTTGTGTATTCCGTGTCTTCAACGGATCGAAAAACACATGGCATAATAAACTGATCTGCTACATTGACCACATAATACTCCCTGCTGTATGCTGTGGAGAAATTGTGAGTTCCTGTGAGATGTTTAGCAACCACAAATTCATCATTGCCGTAGCAGTTGACTGAAGGTCTCAGATCATCTTCAGTCATTCCATGCCCAATATGTAAGCCAAAGAACCGATCTTTTTAAATGTAAAAATGGACGCGGAATTCGAATTTGTCATAACAAAATATGTACTTTGGACGTATTAAGCATTACGAAGAAGTCCGTTCAACGGGGTATATTGAGAAAATGTGGTGACTTGACAGCAGTCAGTGGGACCCACTTTATTTTGAAACGGTTCAACAGATTTCGCTGAAATTTGGTACGGACATTCCTTGAGGGGTCCTTCTCGGAGTTCCAAATCCCAAAGTTCCATTTTTTGAAATGGGGTCAGGGGGGTTGGGGTCAAACTCTCGAGTTGCGAATACGACGATTTCATGTTAGCCGTCAGACTAAATATTGATTAATATAATCATCTTTATGAGAGCAGTATTCCAGGAGAGTAAGAGAATACTGATTTGCGGCTGTTTTAAATTCATTTATCAGTAGTTTCATGGCACAATGTGTTCTTTTAGTATTTTAGCGGAAGTGATTCGAAATTTAGAAACCATAGTGTGATTTGGTCATTCCATGGAATAAATGAATTTAAAACAGTCGCAAATAAGTATTCTCTTACTCTCCTGGAATATTGCTCTCATAAAGATGATTATATTAATCAATATTTAGTCTGACGGCTAACATGAAATCGTCGTATTCGCAACTCAAGAGTTTGACACCACCCCCGTTACCCCATTTCAAAAAATGGAACTTTGGGCTTTGGAACTTCGAGAAGGACCCCTCAAGGAATGTCCGTACCAAATTTTAGCGAAATCTGTTGAACCGTTTCAAAATAAAGTGGGTCCCACTGACTGCTGTCAAGTTACCACATTTTCTCAATATACCCCGTTGAACGGACTTCTTTGTAAGGCTTAATACGTCCAAAGTACATATTTTGTTATGACAAATTCGAATTCCGCGTCCATTTTTACATTTAAAAAGGTCGGTTCTTTGGCTTACATATTGGGCATGGAATGACTGTCCTGAGCACACGTTACATTGCTGGCTGGATTCCAGCTTGGAATATCGGTTGGATATAACTGTCATGATGTCAACCTTTCTCTTATTTGCATAGAAAAGTGGGAATATGTGTCAATTACGGAACGACTCGTCATATCTGTATTTATTAGAAGAGGGGACAAGGCAACACGAGTCGGAGAATAATGCTTCCATTAGAGTTGCAAGTGTATATTAGCCCATCTTTATCAGGCACAAGTGATACGAAGTTCGGAAAGAAAAAATGGCATTTTTTATTTTTCGGAAACGGGACGTTGTTCCACGCGCACCTTTTGTGGGGTCTATTGATTGAATAAATTGGTACGTCAGTACAGCATATTTAGATAATAGGGAAGTAAAATAACAACAATCTTAACGACATATTTATTTACCCGAGAAAAATTTAATCCCAATTATTCGCTCAACGTGTTACAGACAATCATACAGAAAGCTCTACACCAAAATGAGATAGGATAAATGCGCTGTATTTTAATTACAATCTACATTGCTATTCACAGTGAAACAAACCAAAAACTCCAATTTATTTTGCCACAAACTTTATCGAATTGCCATCTGGTCCCGGGATGCCGCGACAACAACTTTGAGTTCATTGACAAACTGTTTAACAACAAACAAACCTATTCCGCGCCACACAATCAAAATGACTATTGCGACTGCATTTTGTTGAATGGTATTTAAAAACAGCGCGAAACGGGCTAGCGTAAAAACAACTTTTCTGGACGTTTCGGCGAACCTCAAGGCTTTCTCCAGGTCACTTTCCTAAACAATAGAGAATTTCGTGAAATCGAATTGCAAACATAGTTATGATATGATTCTATCGCTACTACCCTTGTTTCGTACATACTCACCACTGGTGAGTCACCAGTTGAGTTGCTATGATCAACTCGATGGCAGCCCCCATTTGTGTCGCAATAGACAAGAAATCTATGACCACAGCTAACAACCAGCAGTTGCACACAACTTGGAACAAAATATAGTGCGCCCAATTACCTAATAAAAATATTATTCAAAATCAGTGTTGACTTACGTCCAAAATCTAATTCCACAGTAGCATTTAATACATATAGAATGTGACTACTGGCACAAATGACTATAACCATCTCAAATCACAAAATCAACCATCACAAGATAATCATAGATCACCTTGCAAATATCTCTACTGCAACAATTTAACAATGCTTTAGCAAGTTTAAAGTCTTAATATTATTTAATTTACACGTACAATATCAATAATTCCGACAGCCACTGCTGGTGTACGCCAAGCGCTGTTCTCCATTCCTACAATTATTTTGGAATGTTGAGTGCAATCAACCAATTATTTTGAAGGGGAAACAAATTTCAAGAAATTCGTGTTTTAGTGAAAATCCTAATCGTTATCACACCAGACGTTGTGAAAGTGATACTGAAAGTGAACCAGGAATAGCCAAGAACATTGGCTTTTCACTTACCAGGCTGCTGTGCTGTCGTCACAAGGACACTTCAAAATTAGATACCTCACAGATCAATTGCTCCCAAGTAAGTTGGTAAAACAATTCATTTGCAAGTTACGAGGTTTTTGGTGTATTCACCAATTTCTGCCAGGTAGCTGGGACATGTGTTTATGTGCACTTCTGCTATTTAATTTCATACATGATGCAGCAAGATGATAAGAGGTTAATGAGCCCTGTAAAAACACACAAAGATGGAGCTAGTTTCTTGTTGTGAGCGTGGTATTTATTCTTGTGTTCTTTCTTGAAAATGTCAAGCCTCATTCTCTATGTCCAATTGCCCATCGAAAAAATACGATGCATTCCAATTCTACGGTAACAGCAGTGAACAGCAATGCTCCCTGAATCTGTTGGAACGTAAAGACAATCTCATCACGCTGCTCGCGTCACTGTTTAATTCGAATGAGAAACAATTTTATGTATATTATTGTTACATATTCTTCCCTTTTCATTCCATTAGCTTAGCAAATCCATCCGTAAATTCCACGAAAGTCATATCATATATGTACCTACCTACACAACGCACACACGACACATAAATCGCATGCACCGTAAGAACCCACAGAAAGCAAAAATGCAAAACCGACACTTTTGTTGCTGCTAGTGTGTATGCACGTAACTTTCATTTCCATTTCGCAGGCAGTGCATCTTAAAATTGCCTCAGATCAGCAAGATTTTTTTTCTTTTTTGTATTTGTATGTTAAGAAGTCTTATGACGTATCGAATGAAAATAATTTAGTTGAAACCAGCAATTAATTTTTATTTATTGGAGTATTTATAACCAACACAATAATATTATTTAATATAAATTACAAAGTGCAAAATTACAAACCGGGGAAACAATCATTGCTTTATTTTCATCGCAATGAAGTTGACAAAAATGTGTGTTATTTCATTCAAAAAACTTAACCATGATAATTTGCATTTGTTACAAATAGATCTCTATTTTAATGTTTTTTTACATTGTCGTAACATTTTAATCAATTACATAACTGCTAAAGTGACCAGCGTAATATGTTTTGTAATGATTTGAACAAATCTATTATTCACTTTTTATTAAATTGAAAATTGGAACCAATTAAGAGCCTAGTTGAGTTTTATTCTAATCGTACTTGTAAATTTAGTTTAAGTGATCTCCAGTGAGTGCCAACTGAAAGTTAGCAATATATGCACTAACATCCATCGTAACTTTCACAGCGGGTGCCTATTTGTGAATATGATTTTATCTCATCATGCAACCGTCCGACTATTTCCTTGTAGATACAGACATACATTTACTTTAGGTGCTCTAAATTTACAATGATACTTATAAATTGTCGTCTTTAACACAACCATTAATTTAGTTGCTATTTCATTTAATCATTATTAAGTTCATTATCATTAACAAAATTAATTTAAAGCTGTTCTCCATTAATGACGTGCAACTTTAAAATATTTCAGAAATTATGTTTTGAGCCATAAAATATTTTAAATTTTAATATATTTATAACAATTTTGGTTGCGGCAATGAAAACATTGTGTTATTGTATTTTACGTGGTTTCTAAATGATATGGATAGAAAGTGGATAATAATTCAAACAGTGATAGAATTTTAACAAATGCGGCGCAGATTTATTATAGTTTTGTTGTAATTGGTCCTAAGTTTTGAGTGACCTTAGATTAAGCCAAACAATTATTTTTCAAAACGATCTGTTGATTTTTTATTATTGATTGTAACGATGATGGACCACCAACTATTTTTTTTTGATTGAACCACCGTCGCTTCCATAATCCCGCTGTTTCAGGACTCCATTTAACGCCTACGACCCAGTTTTTCCGCCCGAAGCTGAGCTTTTGTTTTGTTTTGCCCTTCTGCATTGTTTATCTAAAAAGAATGTGAAACAACAACTGTAAGTAAGACGAGAACTTTAACTGGCTTAAATTATTACGAGCGTTTTCTTACCCCACAGAGAAAAATTAATACGACGAAGGTAAGTACAGAAAATTTGAAGCAATTCATGTTCTTGAAGGCCTCTCACGTTTGTAAATAAATATCAGAGAAAGGAACGGGGAATGTTTTTTCTTTGTCCTTTACGAATGTCCAATGAGTATAATAACTTGCCAACCAGAAGACCGCCGTAGTTGTTGGCTCATCTCAAGGAGAAATCAATCGTAAAATTACTGCTGACGTAAACGCTTATTGTCGCGAGATACAATATTTTGTCGTTAGCATGTCGATACGAACATATAGAAATTAATACCAATTAATTTACGTAAGGTGAATAGCTAATAGTAATAACAATTATTAAGGTGATGCCGCTTACATTCATAATTAGCGTGGTTTTAATTCCAGCGTTCTTGAAAATGTCAAGCATCATTCCCCATATCCATTAACCCATCAAAAAATACGCAGCATTGGAATTTTACGGCGGCAGAGAACAGCAATCTCCGTTCATATGTTCATACGTAAAGACAATCTTATCACGCTGCTCGCGTCATTCTTCCACTCGAGAGAGATATAATTTTATATTTATTGTTATAGCATAATCCCTTCCTTTTCTTCCCATATGCGTAGAAAATGCACTCCTAAATGCCATGGAAGTCCAGATCATCTCATAAACGTTCTCCAGTTAAGTCAAAACATTTGAAAGCCTATTTCGTTGATACAAGTTTTTGATTTGTGGAAAGCTATGATCATGAATAGGTTGATAATAAAAATGTCCTTGTTGTAATTCTTTTTACGCATGGCACATTAATCATATATCACATGCACCCTAAGGGCCCAGAGAAACAAACAATGGCAACACATACTCTTTTGTTGCTGCTGTTGTGCATGCAATCCACTTTCATTTCCCGTTCGTATACAGTGTATCTTCGGATTGTTTCAGATCAGCAAGATATGACTTTTCTCTTTGTACATTTTTATTTTAACAAATCTCATGCCATCTCTCGTATGAAAATTATTTAGTTGAAATCGGTTTATTCTATTTTACACGTTACCAAGATTTTTATTCACGAGAAATTACATTTTTAAGTGGGAATAAATTTATCACGTTTTCATTGCATCATGAATTCCATTCATTATTACATTGAATTAATTATAATCAAATGTGCATAACATTTCGCAACCCCTTATGCAGCTGTAGGATGCCAATGCTCTTGTTTAATTACTGTATCTGTACGCGTTTCAATCATTTCATTTTAATGTATTATATTTCCGATCAAGTGAAAGTTGTGAGATTGAAATGTTTTGAAAAATGTTTCACCCATTTTGTGCTTTTTAAAGCTTTACTCCAATCCTACTTACAATTTAGTTTCATCGTTCATCAGTGGGTGCAAAGTGACAATTAGCAACATATATGTACTAAAACTAAGACATACGTACTAATTTTCTTTCAAAGTTCTATGCGACCAATACATGAGGAACATCATTGCCAAGTTAATTATAATTGACGAACTGTAATCAGCGGTAAATTACGCAAATACAAATTATTTACAATTAAAGCTACTATCCTTGTTTGAAGTGCACTATTAAATTATTTCATAAATTATGTTCTGAGTCATACAATAACTTGACTAAAATATTCTAAACCCACCGAATATTTCAATAATGAAAAGGTTATGCTTTACGTTGCTTCAACGTGATGAAAACAGAGAGTGGTAAGAATTTCAACTATAATCTAATCGCAACAGATCCGGCGTAGGTTTATTTTGGTTTTGTTGAAATTATTGCAACATATTTGAATGGGTTTTAGATTAGGTCAAATAGTATTTTTTTCAAAACATTGTAACGATGATGGTAAATAACAATTTTTCTGCTTCACTCACTGTTGCTGACACTACCATGTGATTAACGTCCAGCACCCATGCGTCCAAGCCGAGTCTCAGCTTTTGTTTTGTTTTGCCCTTCTGCACCGATTATCTGAAAGAAATGTGCAACGACCACCGTTAGTAACGTGAATACTTTAATTTTCTTAAATTTCAACGCGCGATTACTTACCCCAGAGAAACCGATGATTACCAAGAAGGTAAGTCGAACAAATTTGAAGTAGTTCATGTTTCTTGAAGCCTCCACTCGTTTGTAGATACTTGTGAGATGAAGAAGCGGAAATGTTTTTTTTGCTTGATCCTCACAAATATTATGTGAGTATAGCTGCTTGCTTACCAGAAGACCGCCGTCGTTGATAGCCGCACGCAAAGTCAAATCGATCATGAAATTGCTAGTGACGTAAACATGTATGTATGTATGTCTGATACTATCAGTATCCCCGACCAGGGTAATTCACTGATAGTCTACTTTAACTTATAGGGTTTTCCCCTTCACTGTTTGACGAACTTTTACACAAAAGGAAAATTATTTTTTTTAATCACTTCAATCATTAAAAAGACGCTGTAAATCTTCAACCACACTATCGATACATGACAGATCACATCCCACTACATCACTTTTTTCGCGTTTGTTGATTAACCACTGCTTTAATTTAGCCTTGGCCAGATTACTATCGCTTGTTGCAATGTCTTCCGGTATTTTCACCCACGCTGAGGTTACCATAAATGATAAATAGCTGAGGCATTTGTCTTTACTTACTACATAATGCGAACCGCTCCTAGTTTCATAGCATTCGATCGCGTTTCTATTTATCAAATCATAAAACACTGCTGGACATAGCTTTCTGTCAACCTTAATGGCTAATGTCATTAATGCATATTCATTGAACTCCTCAACACTTAACCACCCCAGCTCATTGAACTCATCGAAACTATAACAGATGCCTAAAACAAGTCTCACACAAGTTTTGAAAACTTTAGACATATTTTTCAACAGTTTTTTATTTGCCATTGACCATAAACTGCCCATGTAAAACAGTTTCGATAGGCACAACGACACAACATATACGGTTACGCAGTTGCAGCATCCTACTTTTAACTACTTTATAATACCTTACAGCAACTAGTGCATTCCTTTGTCATTTGTTTAATATACATTATAATGATACCATTATTTATGTACATAAACACAAAAGTGAATAATAATAAAAGATAATAGTTACATAGTTCGGGAAGTAATAAATTTATGGCGCCTGTTCAGTTCACATTGATAATACGTAACGATTAAATAGCTAAAATGTTCCGAATATTTATTCCTTTACACATCATAAGTTCCTATTGTCTAGACGGGAGTTAATGTGTTAATTGGAAACGGAGACGTATTTAAAATATCAAACAACATTATTCTACCATACAAAATCAAAGTACATACCGTGTATAACTTTTGAAATATTACATGTAAACGTTGGTGCAAATTCTTACGTTGCATGGTTAAGTCGTAACCAGGATTTTTTAATCCGAACAGGGATTTTAGGATGCTAGCAATGACTTCTTGCCGACCAGGATTTTTTTTGGAGAAGTTTGAATTACGAGTCCCAGAAGGGATGTTTTGGTGAAAGTTAGAAAACATACACTGTAGGGATTTTTTGACGAATGGGATTGGAAATTGGATTTTTGCTGTAATTCTGATTCAACAGGGAATTTTTGAGAAAAAAATCAATTACGATTCCTATCAGGATTTTGTTTTCCAGAAAGTATGAAAACAAAGCAGAGATATTTTAGCCTGGTAGGGATATTAATACTACGTAACCGGGGAATTTGTAAGAATTTCCACCTACGTATGTACATATAATTAGTCAACATAATTATCATTCTATGAATAAATATTCTTGTATTTCAGTAATCATTAATATTTCTAAACTACAACTGAATTTGTCACCCTATCCTAAATTTAATACACAGTAAGTCCATGCTATATCTACACAGTGAACAAAGTTCAATTTATCATGTCAATTAAACTGTTGTAGTGGTGGATTCAGCTGCAGATTCTCTTGACTGCGCTTGTAGAACAAAGACTGACCCAACTCCACCGATAAACTGAAATTATCATATAATAAAAAAAATTGCATCACCGCATGTGGTTTAATTGTTCCGGGGTTAAACGTTACTTTCAGTTGTCAGTAAATATGAAATATGGTTTCAGGATAAACATTGATGCAGTTCCATATGCAAACTATGTAGTTCTTGACAAAACATACCCTGAATAAGAAGCTTTCATCGATCAAGAACTGTCCTCGCCCAAGACCCAATGGATGTAGCTTCATGTGGTCCAATATGACATACGCCTTTCGTGTGAAATTGTTGTCATAGCTTTTCCAAATCAATCGTCGGATCCATTTTTGGAAAGTCTCGTTCTGTAAAATTAAAGAATCAGCGACAAACTTAATTATAACTTACAAGGGAGGGTTCAGATCGAAGGCAAGTATTTTTCCAATTGGGAAGTGCTAGCTTGTAGAGAATTTTCCGCTCTTTAAAATGAGCACTTTACTTTTCCCGAATGCACTAGTCTGGGGTAACCAATGTACTATTTTAACAAGCACGTGCATTGACGGAGACATGACATAATATAGCTTCTGATCAGGTTAGTATATAACTGCAGCTCTCATCGCACAATAATGAATCTTTTGTGCCGAATATGTCGTACCGAATGTATTAGACTGGGACATGCCATTGGCTCATGTAAAGTAACAATTTTCTGGGAAACTAGTTTGTTCCTAAAAATCATGGTTTAACGGTATCTTCTATCTTTTCCTATCCTATACGGAATATGGAATTCAAAATTTGCCTTGTCGCTTATGTGAAACGTAACTAATTTAATAAATTGATTACCGTTGAGACCGTAAACCAAGTCATTTGTCCTTCAACGAGTAATGGATTTTCAAAGTATTTAATGTTATATTTGATAAGGAAGAACTTTGGTCGTACCAGCAATGTGTGTAACAGTTATATACAACATATAAAGAAGTCAGCACCAACTGGAGAAGCCGTTTAATTTGGCACTGTCAAATAAGTAATACTAACAAACCGGACCTTACAGATTCAGATTTGGTACGACATATTCGGTACAAACAAAGTGGATTGTTGTGAGCTCAGAGCGCGAGTTATATGTATACCATATCGCCTCCGTGAATGCACATGTTCGTTCAAATAGTCCACTGGTGACCTTAGACCAGTGCATTCGGGAAAATGAAAGTGCGCATTTTAAAGAGCGGAAAATTCTCTACAAGATAGTACTTTCCAATTGCAAAAATACGTGCCTTCGATCTGAACCCTCCCTTGTTAGTTTCAGAAAGTGTCTCAAGAAATCGTCACCTAGGACTTTATTGCATCAAGCTATGTAACAATTAAGTTATTTTTTGGAATATGACATTAAATCATTAGCAATGACCGATGTCTTATCTCATAAAAACATTGAATATCTAAAGCTTACCTTTGCCGATGCCTTTGCTCCAATTTTGTATGTACAAGAAGCTTTGATGAAGAATGAGAACTCGTTGTCATACACATTCAAGATGAAGTACACAAAGAGCATCAGATTGTCCACATGAATGTATTTAAGGAGGCAATCGAAAGTATCGTTTGTATCATCCACGACTTGCTCAAGTAATTGATAGTGAGCCCATTGTCCATCCTCAGCTTCAAATGACTCCATAGTTATTGGGTAAACATCATTTTCGGTGTTGCCGACATCTTTGGCCAATTGGTCCATCTGCTTCTCAACAGTTGCTGCTGTGGTCAGAATTAAATCCGACATTGCATTTGCCATTAAACGGGTGCATAATTGCGTGCCAAATCCAAGGAATCCCATTACTGCATTTTTGCCTGTCAGGTTTTCTCCAAAATCGACGGAAAGCTGCTGAATTTGTGAACTTTTTCCGTTGGTTCCTTCAGGTGTCCAAACAAAAACTGCAACAGCAATATTGAATGCATTTTCCAAAAGGCCATCTTCCAGTGTCCACTCAAGTGTTCCTGAAGCAACGACAACACTCAGGATCGATACAGTCATGGACACAACCGCGAGAATGGTGACCTTCCAAGTCTGGTATTTTTCCATCTTGACTTTAGAGTGTTGGGCTGCAAACGCACGAAGTCGTGCCATACTTTTCAGCATTTTAGCAAACTTTTGTTGCTGGACGGTGAAAATTTAGGCAGAGTATATTTTCAAGGATGCATTCATAACGAAGAAGCAGAAATTTGTAAAATTTTCCAGTCCTCCTTCAGCAATATTTTTGAGACCATTGTACTTGGTCAATGCAAGTGTCTCCAGAATTGCAGCGATGGTGATTGCCCAATATATAATCTGAAAAATGCAAAAGTTTTCCGTCATGCATATTTTCATGGTATGTTGTCAAGTATCATAAAGTTTCCAATAAGATGACAAGCTTATTCTATAATTTCTGTTTGACAGGAGCCTTGAAAAATTATATGCAAACATGTAACATTCTTTACTGGGCCATCATCCTAGTTCAGGCTACTACAATACATGCTCCAAAACAAATTTAATTCTTATACGGTTAAGACGTAGTTTATTTTAATAACTTGACAATACCATTGTGTTTTGTTGATAATAATGCTGTACCTACGTAATACCTTGTACACAAACAGTCCTAAAATCATATAATGTATCCATACAATATACATATCAGTATTAGTATAGTTGAATAAAAGAGCAAATGCGTGCTAAGCTCTGCATGTGTAAAATAATTAGCGTCTTGTTGTTGTTCATATTTTATCTACGAATTGAATGATCAAAAACGCATTTGCTGATCCTTGTATTGACCGGCGATACGAATAAACGTTGATAAAGTGTACGTACATAGATGTCTGAAACCAACTATGTTAAATACATCAATATTAACAAGCAGGAAGTAATAGTATTTTGACGATGATTAAACATTAATGAACAAAGTGGCCTGTTAACCCGTCACTGGGAAAGGTTTATAGGGATGCTGCACGTACTCTATCTCCACTAATGCTACATTAGTTAGTTACTGAGAAATAATTCAGTTGATGATGTCAGCCATTGCAACATACATGCGAAAGATGTTAACGATTGTATTAGTACAAAAAAAATTGTCCTGGAGACGGAAACAAAAATGAATAATTACATTTAGCTCAGGGCCTGAAACGTTAGCTATTTATCATAAGATAGGAAAGTATCGAACTACATCACGGAAGCTCCAAATCCCTCAGAATGCATCTTGAGCTTTTCAAGCATGCTTACCTAATATGATTTCAAGGACATACTCTACACGTTCAGGTGGGTCATGGAACCATTATTCTGTTAACCTCGTGCCAATCTGAATTACCATGTGTGGTGTACCCCATGCACTTATATGCATCTGTGAGTGAAACTGGTTTCTTATTATGAAAGTTGGATCATATATATTATTTCATGTAAAGCCTTTGTTCAGATTTTGCATTGTGTTGTGTTCACGCATTTGGGGCAGTTCCAACTATGTATAAGTTGCTTGCTCCAGCTCACTATGGATAGTGTTACAAATCTCTAAGCGACTAGCTTCAATTGCATTCTTGATTATACAATACACAATTAGTTTTTGGAATGCCACTAATATGAACGGCCCCATACTTGCTGCTGACTGTAGGGATACCACCGAAGAAAATACATACATATTCAACGTTAAGCTCAAATGTTATCAAAATAAATCGCCCAATCCAAACAACTCTAGAACACTACGTAATTACACACTTTCCATCCAAGCTATTGGAAATGGTTCAGAATTTTATTATCATGGTGCACGAAATAGAACCAGCGGTGGCAATGAACATAGCAGATATATAATCTTTCCAGCAAGAGACAGCCAACGAGTATCAGCTGCATTCTGTTGACGTTTTTAGCATACCGCATAGGAGAGACGGCCATAAAACAGAATGTTATTTTCGTGCGTAATGATGTATGATAACGTACTCCACTAATTATACTTTCACAATGGTGCACAACTCAACGGAACGGCAGCGTTGAAACTATTTCCGTTTAAACTTAACATGCATTCTTCCAATGCAAGTACACTTGCAAGTTGGCTGACTGGTTGTTCTGCATATCTATGATCATTCGATGTGCGACTAAATGTGAACATATCATAGGTGAAAGAAGCAATAGTTCATTTACCCGATAAAATAAATAGGTCACCACAATAGTCAATACCACGTTTGATGTGCCATTCTCTAGTTGCTTGACTATCCATGCAAGAGGAGTAATGCCGATCAAAGTGACAAAAAGATGGGACATCATGTTGCGAGAGTGGGGAACTTTTTTAAATCTTACACGAAAGACTCGCTTGTGTCCAATAATATAGAACGCAAGTAACATGCAATGTAAACCTTGTATACGGAAAGCCGTACGACAATGTGTGCAGGTGCATGGAAATGTGTATGCTTTGTATGCATATGTGTATACAGAAATATTTGCCAACCTTCCCTGCAACGTGTAAAGCACATTACTACACAATACCAGCCCCACCACACCGACATTTTACAGACAAGGCATTGCGACGAACCGGTGTTGTGTGAAAATAGCAGCGCTAATATCGGCAGAAAATGCGACACGCATATGACACGGGCTACTGGACCTGTCTGTTTTATTTTTATATGGGCAATAATGCCAAATACTACATGCACATTAGGCGGAAAACGACGCACCTTCACGCCAACGTATATTTATCCATTTCCATTGACGTCACTCATAAGCCAACGGCACAACGTATTTACTTATACATGAACCCATATATTAGCAACGTTACCGAGCAATGCATGTGTTTTTATGAATGTGTGATAATTACGTATCATTAATATATGATCATTTAAGTAATATGCTTTTCATCTTACCACTTGGACGAAACAGAATTTGATGCAGTAGCCCCAGATTCCTCCAGCCCCTTCTGGCCTGAAAGGACTCAGACAACAGTTAAACATGTAACTTAGGTATGTCTCCAGATATGTCGGGTTTCGCTGCTCTGCGCTATCCGCCGCTGCTTCAATGAAACCCATTTCAATGGAAACATGGTCAGGATGACGGCGGCGCACTGACGATGATGACGGAGAAACCGTTGCCTTTTTCTTAACTTTTTGAAGATCTTCCAGCACAAATTCACCAACTACTCCACTTTCTCCTTCGACATCAATGGGCGCTGCAACGATTTCGTCCGGATCTTCTGGAGGGTGTGACTGGCTTTTGTTCTGATCCGCGCTCGGTATGCATTTTGGTGGCGGGTTGTCTTGTCCTTGCGCTTGATGGTTAATTGACAATGAGGATGAAGGTGTGCTTTCACTGTCAAAACTATTCTTTTTCTCCCGCAATGCAGCTGCAGCTTTCTTCAATTTTTTCAACTCGGAACTAGCTCCTTCCTTATTTTCGTCGTTGCTGTTGAGAATCTGTGCAAGTAGCTTGCCAATATCTTCTTCCAGATCTTTTGGTTGCTGGGATTCATTCGTACGATAGCCGCTGGCCACGCGAGTGGAAGGAATCGTATCTTCAGGTGGTCGAACCGCATTTTCAATGGATGACTGTGAAGATGTACTTTCACTTCCTACTCTTCCGACTCCTTTCCGTAAGATTGATGTTGCTTGATTATAGTCATCAGTTTGGAGTACCGTCTCTCCAGACTGTTGTTTTGGAGATGTCACTTTCGAGATACCGGGTTCATCGCCTTTCTCCCGAGCCGTTGGAATTCCTGATGAGATGTTAGATGGAGTAACACGAGAAACATTGTTACGAGTTTTATTTGAATTCGAAAAATTCATTTTCCTTTGCTTTGTTCCTCCGGAGAGGAAAAATATGGGTGGCTATGTAGTGTTTCCTTTGGGAAAGGTAAAAATGGAATGATGGAAAATGTTTCCTAGAAAACTTTATTACCTAAATACATTCTCAAGTTATTACAAGTGGGCATAGTTTTTTGATAATACGATCAATGTGATACTGAGTCATGCTTCAGTATCAAGAACTATATGCAATTGATACAAAAGCAAGTAATGTATATGCCCCTTGTTAGAAATTTTGTATGTATTTTCATGAAATGTACATCGCATTATTATTTTTGACACCGGTATCCGCCAATGATCCGCGAATGTAGTGTGATGGTAGCATGCAAGGATAATGGACAAATCGAATAAAGAATATGTACTTCAAGCCATCAACTGGTCAAAAAGTGTCGCGTGCATTTTCACAAAAAGATGATATCATTTATTCATCTGCTTCACAGCATGGTTTTATCCTAACCCCTTACTCATAAATGTGTGCTCTACTGCAACTGTACAGAAATGTTATAACGCTTTTCCGTTCTGAAAAATTGTAGCAATAATGAATTGACCATTTTGAATTTTGATATCGTTACGTAGTCTTAATTTTGGTCTTGCTGTTTGCGCTAATAATGTAAAAATTAATGAAATTAAATTTTTTGTGGCGAGCAGGGACTTTAAAAAAGTACATGAACATGTCGAACAGGCTTTTTTCCTGAAAGTCCGAAAACTTGGCGAACAGGGATTTCAAAAATTGCTCTGATAATAATTGGTTTACTCGGTATGTTGTGGTTGTAGCATTATCTTTTATTCCGAATGTTGTCGTTACAACTGGGGTAAAAATTAAAAAGCCATCAAGGCATTTAGCTTGTATTTTGTGGATGCTTCCGTGGCTTCTCCGCGTCAAATGTACTATCAAATTACTTTCACGAAAAAAAAAGTTGTCTTCGCGTCGAAGGGGGCAATAGTGATGGTGAGAGTGCACAGCTCACGCGTCATCTTAATCAACAAACATATAGATATTACTGGAAGAAATTATCGATGTTTAGTTACCTATATTTATGACAAAAACACGCTAGCAAAACAGGAAACTCCTTTCCTTTGTCATATCAGCGAAGTATTTTTATTCATCTCACAACCAAACCAACTGTAAAAACAGTTGTCAGTTGTAAAACCAAACCAATATCTTGAATTAATTTAGCACTAACTTTATCGAATTTCTATCTGGTCACACGGAATCCCGACACAGCAACTTTGAGTTCATTGATAAACTTTTTTACAACAAACAGACCACTACCGCGCCACACAATCAAAATGGGAATTCCGCTTGCATTTTTCTGAACGATATGTAAAAACAGTGTGAAACGTGCCACAGCAGAAACCACGCGTCTGGACATTTCGGCGAATCTCAAAGCTTTCTCCAGATCGCGTTCCTAAAACATTAAGACATTCGTGAAATTGAATTACGAGTAATATTTGTAATGAAATCATCAATATTACTGAGGCTCCGCAAGTTCTTACCAATTGAGTAGCTATAAGCAACTGGATAGCTGCCCCAATTTGTATCACAATACCCAAGAAAACCACGAGAGCCAATAAGCAGTAGTAATCAGGAACTTTAAGAACAACAAAGTTAGATATTAATTTCATAGCAAAATTTCATCTACAACTGGCTTTTATATCCATATTATTCCAAAACACGTTTTCCTTACTTTCACGATCAATTGCCAAAGTGATATTGAATACAGTGATAGAGAGACTAATTATACAAATGATTAAAACTACCTGCAAATTAGATAAATCGCAATATTATTATAGACCAATTTGTAATAACGATACTTTGTTGAAATATTTAATAATAATTATACGTACCATGTCAACAATTCCAACAACCAGTGCCCTTGTACGCCAAACGCTGTTCTCCATATTTACAGTTTTTTGGAATGTTCGGCGCAATCAACAAATTGTTTTGAAGGGAAATAAACTTTCAAAATGTAAATTATTTGTTGATGGAAATCTTATTTATTCATATTTGATTACAAGGGTTAAAACGAGATTTTTTAGAATTGCACCTTGTTTGGCAAAAGAGAAAAAGTGTCACACCTTGCCATGGCACAAGTTGAACTACAAGTGAGCTTTGAATTTGCGTGCGTCATTAGCTTTCACCAAGATTATAAATGTCTTACTGAGCTATATCTTTAAAAGTGAGTATTTCTGAATTTCTACCAAGTAGCAAGTCAATGGAATAGATACATTTGATGTTATGTTCTTGGTTTTGACTCCAGCGTTCTCTTTTTATTACGTTAAGCCGCATTCTCCAAGCTTAATTATCCGTATACAATACGCTGCAATGCGATATTACAGCCGTAGTCAGCAGCACAGCTCCTATCACTTGTTGCCTCATGAATCTTACTGTCCACAGCATGATTTCACTCCATTGAGATGTCACTTTGTATTATGACTACGTATTCTCCCATTTCTCGTGCCATTAGATTCTCAAATACTTTCCCAAATGTGAACAAAATCATATTTTATTTCATCTCCAGTGGCGCCGGATTTACTCCACAGCATGCTGCCTTGTCATTTAAACATTCATTTAAACCTTTTGGCAATTCTGTCTGTTGTGGTAAGCTTTCACTACTGCATGTGGTGATAATGAAAATATCTTTATCGCCGTTTACACTCCTGAGCCCTGATGCAACCAAAAATTATTATACAATTCGATTGGATAGAAACAACAACACACGCAGCTCCCGTACGAGATTTCTATTCGGTCATACTACTAATATTGTTTTGTCATCACTTTTACTATTGCCTTAGAGATCGCCTGTCAGTAAGGCATTTCACTTTTGTCTGTCAGAAATGTCCATTATTTGCAGACTATCGTAAGCAGGCGCGTGCATTTTTACAACTTATTTGCATACATGATATAATATGATATGGGAGTTAAAGAGTTCTACTTAAAACCAAACATGAATCAAAAAGAAATGGCACGTCTTACTGTTGCCTTCTGTGGTGTGCATTTAACGCCTCATTCTCCCTGATGACCTGCATAATGCTTAATAAAATGATTTACTGTTTCACTACCACTGTCAGCAGAAATATATAGTTCATTTTTTCAAACGTAATGACATTCATATCGGACAACTATCTTTCACATTCATTTTATACATTTGATAGTATTCTCATTTCAGTAATTTGGAAGAATGCTTGCTTAAAAATGTGAGCATATTTTCCCTTGCCTCGCAATTTCCTTCCCTAACGCATGTATAAAATTATATTACATACCGGCATACGGCATTTTCACCCGAATAAAGATAAATTGTATTTTTTGCACAATTTTGGACAAGCACGCTCTCACACGTTTGCTCACTTGAAAAGCGTGACAAAATTTCGTTAATCAGCATGCCCGTATCATAATTCACTACTATCTTCTTCTTCTGAAATAGTCTATGACTGTCCGGCATACCCTTTGGATATTACAAACACGTGGCATTGCTCTGGAACGACGAAAGTTGTATTCAGGAATACTTCTACCCACTCACAAATAAAGCTCTGTCCGCATTTACACTGCAGTATGCTCCATACATGATTTTCAACCAGTGCGCAGTGTGCTCACCATCAATGTGTGTGATATATGAGCGGCTCTAAAAGTTACCTTTATGTATACCTACCAACACAACATGCACACATTACATATGACTGCTGAAATCCAGCAGGATTCTGTGAATACGTCACATGCATCGTGAGGGCTCAAACAAAACAAAAGCGTCAAACTGACACTTTTCCTGCTGCTGCAGCTGCTGCTGCTATGCAAGAAAGCCCCCTTTTTCTCTTTCTCATGCATTGTCCCTTTGGATCACTTCAGATCAGCAGGAAAAATACTTTTCTCTTGTTTTCATTTTTAGTATAAAATCTTATTTCGTAGTGTTTAAAAAAGTCAAAGTTCAAATTAAGTAATAACCCTTAACCCGTGCAGTGTTTCCACCCATCGCAAGAAATGAAAATCCGGTACAGGGAAGCATTAGTAGCGTTGTCGTTACTCTTGTTTCTCAAGCCATTTCGGATTTGTTGTTACCAAGACACGAATTCAGAAATAAACGGAACTCAGGGTGATAAAAATGACGAGCTTCAGGAAGCAAACATTAATTCGAGTAAATAATTATTCTCAGCTCAAACAACAGAAATTAAAAAACCGTGAGTGTATTCTGTAATTAATTAATTCAAGTATACAAATCTGCTACTTTCACTATTTTAGGGAGAATTGACAAGACAAATTCTACAAAATCTCTTGCGGCGGATGTGGCCATCATTGCAGACCAGACATTCCTGAAACGCTTTTATAACAAAGTGCCTAAAATGCTAGAGTATGTGCAGGCGCTGTTTGTTGACGTTCATACGCGGTTCCGTACCTTGCCCAGCATCAACATGTCTTTTCACGTCAACGAATTTAAAGCTCTGGATGTGCGTGAAAACTGATGACTTCAAAATTTAAATGCATATAACCGGTTAAAAATTTAATTTCACATAAAAAATTATTAAATTCACATAAATTAATTTCACACACAGATGCTGTCATCGGATCTTTCCGGAGAAGCAAATTTCATTGTGTACCGCAGAGACAAACCGGGCCACGTGGACATGCGCTCCACACTAAATAATTTCCAGCGGTGGATGGGCAAAGTACAACACGTCGTGCCGAAATTTGACATTGCCATGGGATTAGTTGCCGCACCGGTAGTCAATAAAATCACAGGAGCCTCCATTCATGAAGGACTTTGTCAAGTGCATGATGTTGATGACGAGAACAAAATGGTTCGAAGCGCTTTTGTGGTCTCCCTGTGGGGAAGTGAAAATATTGCGGTTACTGTGGCTCGGGAGATTGCAAATGTGTGAGTGAATGTGCAACAAGTTTAATTGCAAAAAATTAGTGAATTTATTAACTAACATTTTATTATGCATTTTAAATTGAATAGGTTTGGAGCCAAGTATGATGATCACGAAGAATGCTTAGAAGATTTTAAGCCATCAGCAGATCAATTTATCATGAGTCGGGAGCTCAATCCAAAAAGTACCCACTTTTCATCCTGCTCTGATAAGCAAATGGCAAAATTCCTGTCTTCGGAGAAAGCAGATTGTTTGCGTTCGGGTCTAAACTTTAACGAAAATTTCTATTTGAGCACTCATTCCTCAATACGGTTAACTGGAGAGAATGATAACAGATTGGTTAAAATTGGGGTTTCGGCGCATGACCAATGTCACATGACTGGCCACCACTGGAATGGATGGGTAAGCCTTATTCAGTCCTAAAAATACAATAACACTTTTTGAATCAATGTTTTTTGCATCAATGACTTTCATATTTAATTTTTAATCTTGTAGTGCGTTCCGTTCGATACTCTGTGGAAAGACCGCGAGGAAACTTGTGAATACTCCTCCAGATGCGTTTCTTGGTCCAACTGTCATTTGAGTCCTCTGGACGCCACACCCTGCGGGAATGGACAGAAGCGGCGATGGTGTCTCCGAGGAAATTGTGTTGCCATTGGCATAAAATTCATACACAAGCTAACTAACGGATGCATAGGCAGTCCAAACCAATTTTCCAGTGACGACCGACCCGAAATTGTAATCTGTGGTACACTGTCCAGCCCAATTGATTTGATAACCATTAGGGATATGGGATCGCGTCTTGGCAAATTCCTGGTGAAGCCATACACGATACCTGGGACGGGTGAGGATGGAGAGAAATGCCTGATGCTTCGCCCACTTCATACGGATAGCAAAATGAATTTCACGTTGACATTTTCAAAGTGTCCCGAGGTTACTGGAATTGAGGGAAAGGACGAAAATAATAATAAGCTATTTGGCTGGCATATCGTGAAAACGTGCTGTGGATATTATGTGGGTAATGTTCAGTTTGACACTGTGTGTTTGAAGGCCAAGGTCAACAAAAAGCAGACAAAAGTTGTTTTGTATGCGGGCTACTGCTCGGATGAGTCTGGAGAAGGGGATCCAAGATCATTGTGGTATATCCAGAGTGAAAGTGGGGCCGACATTGACGATCTTGAAGAATTTATTGACGGCGGGGAAAGCAAGAAAAGTCCGGATGAGGGAATGCTTTCCACGATTGGGAGATTTTTGGGCTGGAAAGATGAGTTGTAGTTGTTGATGCGGGCATAAGTTGTGATTGAGGGATATTTTTAAGAAATTATTAGACTGATGAACACTGTTAATAGTTCCTAAGAAAGTCAATGAAATAACTGATTTCCTGCTCAATAAAAGTCTTTTCCGTAATTGTTTCCTGTATTTTACTCTTACATGTTGCAGTTTCTTTGATACGAATTAGTCCAGTGTAAATGCTAAGTCTGAATTGTGAATTAAAGAATTAATGTATAATTTGAAATATAATATCATTATTGTTGATTTAATCATAGTCACATCTACATAAACTTAAATGTACATTCTGCAATTGGCTAGATAAAACTTTTTAAAGCCTGAGAATGGAGCCAACCGCAAATCTACTAATGCATTTATGACTTTTGTAGGCTCATTTCATGTTATGGCGTTTAAGCTATTCAACAATAACGGTAATATGGTATTTATCTACGTACAAACAATCTTTCTTGTACCCACACAGGACTACCGGCAAAACGTTCCTTAGGATAAAGTCAATACATTTTAGGTACCATATTGTATTTAGTCACTAATGGATAAACTGGATGAAACTTGTATTTATAGATGCATAATTTCATCGTAACATCAAGCTTAAGAAATTTATGTGATCGTTCCTTAATTAAGTTATTAAACTATCTACAAGCTCATTTCTGATTTTCAAGCTAAAGCACTTCCTTTGTGAAGTTTTATGATAATCATACAGATCTCTTTTGTGGATTGTGAAAAAGCACAACAAATCGCGGTTAGGCACAATAGTTGGACGGTATTGATTTGAGTGAATGGTAAATATAAAGCGAGTTTAACATCCTAGATTGTACCGTTAACACTTAACCCAAACTATGTTACATATGACATCCGCGTCGTGAATTTTGTAAGCTGGTCATGAAGGCTCTTTGAATTTGCTTTTCAATACTATTATTCATGCGGAGATCCAGTTGTCTTCGACTGCTCACTCGAAACATGTTTTCGATACTCCAGTCCATGTCACTACTCAAAACCGTAGTGAGTGCCGTACGTGGTAGCCTTCGATACTAAATTCTCGGATTGTCCTCTATATTCATTTTGGATTGAAAGAAGTCAAGGTTAAAAGTTGCTGACTACACTACGTACGTGCCTATTATGAATACAGCAATAATTTCATATACTAATATTGCGCAATTGAAATCTTCATCCCTGATTTCATTTGATTTCGAATTCACGACGTAAGTTTATTTTAGAACACTTCAATCATCAATATTTATGTCTCTAAAAATGATTTCATGTTATAGAAGCCAATGCAACATTTTAAGCATTATTTTAGACGGAAGACTGTCAATGAAAATACAACGGCAGGTTTCACGGATTCGATAAGTGTCACCACTAGAGTTTTCAAAAATATTAATGATTTCTGTTGTGGGAACTAAAACAAAGGCAACTTAAGTTCAAACTATGCCCAATTTACATTTTGACCTCAATCGCATAATATTTTATACACTGTTTTGATCATTGTGACCGTTCATCTGCCAAAACGGCGCATTAAGCTGCACATGGCATATTATTTGAATTTAAAGAAACTGATTATGATCACAAAGCAGGTTACAATTCCTTGTACATCCTGAAACTGCATGATAAATTGGCAAATTTTGTTTCACGGTATTGGTAAAAGTTACCTGAAGAAAGAAATGGATCCTATTTGAAAATTTCGTCAAGTAGCCTCAGTGAATCATTGGCACTATTGAATATGAATACCTAGTCAATGGTTATGGAGTAGGCCCCTGGACACAATTTGTACCAAGTAAGTGAGGAGAAATATGTTATGATTCAATAAGTAATCAGTACATCGAACTATGATTGAGCGATTCGCATGCGTGCATTTTTGTGATGGGGTGGATCTTGGCTGGATGTATGACTCCATAGATGATAAAAGTCAATATATGATTATGCTGCTCGAGTTTGTACATTGCCAGTGAACACGCTAATGTTAATTGAGTTGTGATGTCAGAAAATTGCTTCAGATAATGGCGGGTTTGTATCAATTAAAAAACAACTTGTTGCCAATACAGGTAATAAAATGCAAAGTTTTTGTGCCGACAGTTGGCTTCTGTTTGTTATTTATCAGAGATTAGTATTTATTTTTACAGTGGGTATTTGTATTGTTTACCGAACCTCTATTCAAATGACCAAGTAATCGTTCGGAAAAAATGTTCAGTGTACCATATCTCACGAAAGCATGTTATCTAAAAATTTCGTAAAATATTGTTCAACGATGTCGTCTAGCAACTGAGACGCCCTACTTAAACCTGCTTTTCAATATAAGTGAACTCAATAGCTGATGAATACAAAATTAATTTTCCTTAACAGTTGCGTCAAGAGCATGATGGATATACATGAACCATTATTTGGTATTTTCCAATGCCAATATAAGGTTATAAGCTAACAATGATCTGGATAGGCAATCATTAACGACCCGCACCAGTAGTCCTGGTTATTATATCAAGCAGGGCACTATGATTAAGTCTTTATGAACCGTCGTGCATTCCTGTTGGAAAATTATTATATCGGCCACTGCTCGGTAGTAGGCCTTACATGTCTTCATGGTCGTGTGCATCATATCTCTCATGTCCCTGTTTCGTGCTGGCGTGGGTTGTCGCTGCAGAGTCCAGGAGGATACCTCGTCTCTGCTCCCTCCTGAAAGAGCAG